>SJYV01056319.1:262402-341911 GCA_006410875.1 Neotragus pygmaeus | reverse complement strand
AAAAAAAAAAAAAAAGAAGAAGATCAAAACAGTGAACCCTAAAGGAAATCTGTCCCAAATATTTATTGGAAGAACTGATACTGACTGAAGTTCCAACTCTTCAGCCACCTGATGCAAAGAACTGATGCCTTTGAAAAGACCCTGATGCTGGGAAAGATTGAAGACAGGAGAAGGGGATGACAGAGGATGAGATGACTGAATGGCATTACCAACCCAATGGGCATGAGTTTGAGCAAGCTCCAGGAGTTGGTGATGGACAGAGAAGCCTGGTGTGCTGCAGTCTATGGGGTTGCAAAGAGTCAGACCCGACTGAGCATCTGAACTGAAGATTATAATTTTGAGTTGTTTAAAATGCTGTGTGTTTGTAATATGTTATGAGACTTATAGGAAAAGATACACACTTTCTTTTTCTAGGAAAAGTCTGAGGCTGACAAATACCTCTCATGGGTGCCATTGAGTGAACTAGTCATTTCCTCACTCTCTCAGGCTCCATTTCCTACACATCCTACTTCCACTCTGCACTACTGATATTTCCAAGGATTATCTGACAATAAAATTATTGCTTTTAAATACATGTCTAAGGGTCTACTTCTGGGAAAATTCACCCCCAAAACAGAAGTTATTCTTTTGCTACCATCAGTGGAAATATTTATGTTGTCTCATCTAAGCCTGATGCTGGTTTTCTAGTTTGGAATCTCAGGAGTTCTTTCAGTCTTGGAACCTCAGATGTTCTTACTGAAGCAAATTGCTACCATAACTTGGGTGTGGTAAGTGAGAGGCCCCCATCTGTGGGATTGGCTGAGTTGGTAATCCTTACTCTGACGTACAAATAGCTGAATACATTTTAAAGTAATGTAACTTTGGAATCAAATTGTGTGTCTACGAAGGTTACAACAACAGCAGACTGGAAATGTAAAGTGTATAAATATTCTATCAGCTATCTATTGTATCTTCTAGTAAAATCTTCTGTGTGTATGTGTGTATATGCAAATTTAGTTGCAAAATGAACAAACCTCAGGCCGTTTCAGCAATGATCCATAATTTTGCAAATCTTAAGAATGTTAAAGCATCTCTAAGCATATGTATAGAAGGTAAACCACAAAATATGTAGAGATTTTACAAGAATTACTTTTCTGTTTCCAGTTCATATCTGATCATGAAGTATAGTATATATGAGAAAATTTCTCAGGGAGTAAATTTAGAGGAGATGAAAATGCTCTGAGAGATATGGCAATGATCACTGTGTTGCTTCCAATTTCTTCCTTTTTCCAAATGAATCTGCTCACTTTAGTCATCTTTCCAGCAGAATGAATGGAGTATGTTACAAGGGGAGAGTTCGTTACAACTGCTATTTATTCAATGACTGTTGTATCCATATATCTATTAATAAATATATCTATATCATCATTATCATCTATTTATTTTATTTTTTTTGGGGGGGGGAATCCTTGAAATACATCATTTTCTATTTTCCTTGCCTGAGATTTAGGCTAATATGGTGCCATTTCATTTCCATTTAAAATTTTAACTGTTTGTATAATGAGAATTATATCAATAAGAAGAGGAAACGTCTGGAAAGAGAATGGGACAATAAAAACTAGTTTTCCTTTATAAGCTTTATTTGTGCTTCCCAAGTGGCACTAGTGGTAAAGAACCCACCTGCCAGTGCAGGAGATGTAAGAAGCATGGGTTCAATCCCTGAGTAGGAAAGTTCCTCTGGAAGAGGATATGACAACCCAATTTAGCATTCTTGCCTGGAGAATCCCATGGACAGAGGAGATTTGCCAGCTAGAGTCGATAGGGTTGCAAAGAGTCGGACACAACTGAAGCAACTTAGCATACACATACACAAGCCTCATTTGGCTTCCAGTATTTATCAACTTTATGAATAATACATTATCAACTGTAGACTAACATACCAGAGAAGGACAAGACATTTTTGTTGATATCATCTGAATGAATTTTGTACTTTTGAAAACAATATGCAATAAGGAGAATTTTTAAATATTGTTTTTTTCTATTACAATATACTGCTGCTGCTGCTGCTAAGTCACTTCAGTCGTGTCCGACTCTGTGCGACCTCATAGATGGCAGCCAACCAGGCTCCCCCGTCCCTGGGATTCTCCAAGCAAGAACACTGGAGTGGGTTGCCATTTCCTTCTCCAATGCAAGAAAGTGAAAAGTGTAAGGGAAGTCACTCAGTCGTGTCCGATTCTTCGTGACCCCATGGACCGCAGCCTACCAGGTTCCCCGTCCATGGGATTTTCCAGGCAAGAGTACTGTAGTGGGTTGCCATTGCCTTCTCCATTACAATATACTATAGGAGTTTATACTTTAAGAAATAGTGATTGAAATTCATTTTTTCTTCATGTCTTGTGAGCATACTTTACATTAGTTTTCCTAATAATGACAAAAGCTTTTCTTTAAGAAAATTGAAAAACATAACCCATTAAATGATAAATTTAGAACTCTGGAAGATAAATGCATCAATCAATAACATATTCCATTGCTTTAATATATTTTTATAAAACATATGAGTTATATACAAAATATAATTGGTTAGTTAATATTGTATATGTTCACATTATTGGCCATTGAATTGAATACTCCAGGTGGCATATGGCATAAAAAGGAGATTTTGTAAATGATTCATTTGTTTACCAAGATTCTACATGCGTGCCTGCTAAGTCACTTTAGTCATGTCCCATTCTTTGCGACCCTGTGGACTATAGCCTGCCAGTCCCCTCTAGCCATAGGATTCACTAGGCAAGAATACTGGAGTGGGTTGTCATCCCCTCTTCCAGAGGATCTTCCCAACACAGCGATTGAAACTCAGTCTTCTATAACTTCTGCATTGGTAGGTGGATTCTTTACCACTAGCATACTGGGGAAATGCCTTATCAAGATTCTACTTTGTTACTTTTTGTTATTATTCTTTTTTTAAAGTTTAAAGGAAAAACTGTTTCATTTTACTCTATTGTTCAATTAATTAGCTCTTAGCTAAAGAAAAAAAAAGTGTAAAAACAGAATATTAAATCAAATTGTTGTCCCAAATTAGAAATAAATTCAAGAAAAGCAATAGTGTGTTTTAGAAACAAGAAGACAGCTTTATCGCTTCCAGAGTTTGTAAACTGGGGACATGTAGTCTTTGGCAAAAACCAAAAGTATGCTCCCAGGGAGCTAAATGGGAACAAAAACCATGGAAACCACAGCTGAGAAACTTGTAAGGGACTGGATGAACTTGACAACCTGACTGCAAGGCCTTGATAATTGTTTGTAATCAGGACATTTTCTTAGCGGATTTCTGAGCAGGAATCAAGAGTCAAAAGTTCGTATAGTTTCAGTTCATGGTTTTTCTTAAAACACAAAGTACAGTACCCCAGATCTGTCATGAATGCCTGGTTCCATTTTCTTCTGGATCCCTCCTAACGACACCAGATCCATTGTCAGTTCTTTCCCTAGGGGATTTTAATTTTATCCTCGTATTTACCCATTTTGATTAAAATCTGCCTAAAGCAGTGTGGATGTTCAAAGTGAGTTTCAAATGTCCCTTTTCATTCTCTGTGTAGCATGGCTACCTGACCTGGAACGATCTTTACCCACAGAGGGACCTGGGGCTCGTGGGGTCTTAAGCAGCCAAGTGAGCAAATTGGGCTATGCAGATAGTGTGTGCTGGGCATCTCTTTACAAGTTTATTGGGGTTTTAGGACAGAGTTTGGTCATTGCTTACCTGGAGTCATTGGTCATTCAGTGTGGAGAGTCTGAAGAGGCAGGGACAATGTTTATGTGAGTTGGAGACAGAATGCGTATACTGGAAGTTAGTCAGATGACAAAAGAAGTTTTACAGTTTAATAATTAGGACCCAAATAAAGATCGGTCACATTGGGAGAAGGCAATTTAAACTAAGGCATTAAAAGACTAGGACTGGAAGGGTAAAGATCTCTAGGAACTATCTGAAAATTTGGTCACTGAGCATGACTGTACTGGTCTGATATGGTTCCTTGGGAAAACCATCTACTCAAATGGTTTCTTCTCTACCTGGTGTGGATGTCCTTTCTTTTCTGTTTGTTGTTTTAAGGAGAGTTTGAAGTCAGCTGTCCTCTCTATAGACTAGTCGGGTGGAGGGGCCTTTCTCTGAGTGGAAAATAGGAACCCAAGAATTAGCTCCCTTCAGTTTTGCTGCACATGAGTTAGTTAAGAGTACCTGATTAGGATCCCTCTATCTAGACTGGGCAAAACCCTTTAAATCAGGAGTTCCCAACTCCCTTTCTTGGGCCACACAGCAGGAGATGAGCAGCAGGGCAAGTGATCAAAGCTTCATCTGCTGCTCTCTGTAGCTTGCATTACCATTTTGAACCATTACCCCCTCACCCCTACCTCTGCAGTCCATGGGAAAATTGTCTTTGATGAAACTGCTCCCTGCTTCCTGGTCCCCAGGTTGCGGACCTCTGCTCTAAATGATGCATTTTCCAGGATGCATGATCTCCTGGTTGCATGTCATGAGACATCTGGTCTTCAACCAAAGGTAAATTATAGTGATAGGCTTCAGAAACCAGCTTAGACTGTCCTTTTAGTAGTCTTATTAAACTTTATAATAATGTAACATAGTAACAAGGAACTATCTAGAAATTGAGTCTCAGGCAGTAAATATCAAACCTTAAAGACAATTAACAGCATTAGAACTTAATGTTCACTGAAACATTTTTTTCTGTCTAAAATTATTTTTTACTAAATATAGCCATAATGACTAAGTTATTTGCAAAATAAGTCTGGTTTCAGTAAATGTAGCCTGATTAATTACATAAGTATAATGAGAAGAGCAACTGATCACCTAGTCTCCTTTAATTTACCTTTGCTAAAAGTTTCATAAGGAATCTTAAAGATTTTAAAGTCTCTCAAGGCCAGGAAAGTCATGTTAGAGATCACATTTTGTCTCAAATGTCTGGAGTTTTGGGTAAATTTCTTTCTTTTCAAGTACTCAACAAATCTTTAGATTCTAAGATTTGTCAAGAAATTAATTTTCTTACTCACCTGCTAAAGCTGTTGGGACACTGTGGGCAAAGCATCAGACTGTTTAACTATGAGGCTTTATTTTTCATTGGAGTATAATTGCTTTATTATATATACATATATATATATATTTAAGTCACTCAGTCATGTCTGACTCTTTGTGACCCTGTGGACTGCAGCCCACCAGGTTCCTCAGTCCATGGGATTCTCCAAGCAAGAATACTGGAGTGGGTTGCCATTTATAATATTGCTTTATAATTGATAATAGAATAACAAATAAAAAAGCACAATTGTTATATTATATGTTAGTCTCTGCTGTACAGTGAAATTAATCAGCTATAAGTATACCTATATACCCTCCCTCTTGGACCTCCCTCCTACCCCATCCCCAATCCCACCCTTCTAGGCCACCAGGGAGCCCTGAGCTGAGCTCCCTGTGCTATACAGCACATTTCCACTAGCTATCTATTTTACTCATGGTACTCTTGCCTGGAAAATCCCATGGACAGAGGAGCCTGGTAGGCTGCAGTCCATCAGGTCACTGAGAGTTGGACACGACTGAGCGACTTCACTTTCACTTTTCACTTTTATGCATTGAAGAAGGAAATGGCAACCCACTCCAGTGTTCTTGCTTGGAGAATCCCAGGGACAGGGGAGCCTGGTGGGCTGCCGTCTATGGGGTCGCAGAGAGTCGGACACGACTGAAACAACTTAGCAGTAGCAGTGTATATATGTCAATTCCAATCTCCCAATTTATCCCACTCCACCTACCCTTCCTTTCTGTGTCCACATGCCCATTCTCTATATCTCTGTCTCTATTCCTGCCCTGGAAATAGGTTTATCTGTAACAGTATTCTGGAATCCATGTATATACCATATATATACAATATCTGCTTTTTCTTTTTTCCCTAACTTATTTCACTCTGTATGATAGACTGAAGGTCTACCCACATCTTGACAAATGACCCAACTTCATTCCTTTTTTATGACTAATATTGTGTTGTGTGTATGTACCACGTCTTTATCCATTTGTGGCTCTGTAAAATCCATTTTTGTAGGTCTTTATAGAACCGTTCAAGTTCAGCTTCTTCAGCATTACTGGTTGGGGCATAGACTTGGATAACTGTGATATTGAATGGTTTGCCTTGGAAACGAACAGAGATCATTCTGTCGTTTTTGAGATTGCATCCAAGTACTGCATTTTGGACTCTTTTGTTGACCATGATGGCTACTCCATTTCTTCTGAAGGATTCTTGCCCCCAGTAGTAGATATAATGGTCATCTGAGTTAAATTCACACATTCCAGTCCATTTTAGTTTGCTGATTCCTAGAATGTTGACGTTCACTCTTGCCATCTCTTGTTTGACCACTTCCAATTTGCCTTGATTCATGGACCTGACATTTCAGGTTCCTAAGCAATATTGCTGTTTACAACTTTGGACCTTGCTTCTATCACCAGTCACATCCAGAGCTGGGTATTGTTGTTGCTTTGGCTCCATCCCTTCATTCTTTCTAGAGTTATTTCTCTACTGATTTCCAGTAGTATGTTGGGCACCACTGACCTGGGGAGTTCCTCTTTCAGTACCCTATCATTTTGACTTTTCATACTGTTCATGGGATTCTCAAGGCAAGAATATTGAA
The DNA here is from genome assembly GCA_006410875.1 of Neotragus pygmaeus. Classification (NCBI taxonomy): domain Eukaryota; kingdom Metazoa; phylum Chordata; class Mammalia; order Artiodactyla; family Bovidae; genus Neotragus; species Neotragus pygmaeus. The sequence continues at coordinate 335,260 of SJYV01056319.1, read as the reverse complement.
GTGGTTTGCCATTTTCTCCAGTGGACCACATTCTGTCAAAAAAGATGTCCTTTTCATTATAGGGGACTGGAATGCTAAAGTAGGAAGTCAAGAAACTCCTGGAGTAACAGGACAATTTGGCCTTGGAATGCAGAATGAAGCAGGGCAAAGAATAATAGAGTTTTGCCAAGAAAATGCACTGGTAATAGCAAACACTCTCTTTCAACAACACAANGGAGAAGGAAATGGCAACGCACTCCAGTGTTCTTGCCTGGAGAATCCCAGGGACGGGGGAGCCTGGTGGGGCTGTCGTCTATGGGGTCTCACAGAATCGGCCGCAACTGATGTGACTTAGCAGCAGCAGCAGCAGCAGCAGCAAACAGGCTTTAGTTAAAAAAAAACAAAGATCACCCTGGAAGATAAATGTCACGCTCCTATTGTGAGGCTGCGCGGAAAACCCCAGACAGCTTCCTGCTTTCCAGTTTGGATCCTGCATCCACCCCAGGGCAGGTACCATTTCCCGCAGTGGCTCTGACGGAGGCAGAAAAGCCAGGGCCCACGAAACTGCACTAATCACTCTTGGTCCTGGGTGTCAGGCGTCACATCCAGTGGCCTTACCAGGGTCACTTGAAATACAAAGGAATCTGCTAGAAAGGAGGAGGTTTCATAGGCCAGCACACACCTCCCACCGACCTGAGGCCGGCTCTACCCCCACCCTGGTCGGACCTCATCATTCCTCAGCTCACCCACTCCCCACCTGGAAAGGTGTCAACCCTGCCAATGGCTACTTATTCCTTCGAAGTCCATTTCAAGCCCCACCTCCTCCCTGAAACCTCTGCTGCCCACTTCAGTGACCCCTCCTTCCAACACTTACACTGTAAATGCCAACATGTGTCTGGTTTGCGTGGTTCCTGGAGGCACCTCCGGAGACCGTGAAATAGAATGGAGGCTGAACTGTGCCCAGCAACTGTTTCGCGACATTAAGTTCCTGTAAGACAAGAGTGGTGCTGCCAGGGGCCCAGCAAAGGGCACTGTAAATGGCAGACACGTGATAAACGCTTCCGACTAAAGAGAAAGGGGACGGTACCGTCCAGTCATTTGTTCACAATATAACCAGTAATATTAGCGGCTGTTGTTAGGCCTGTGGTGGACTGCAGCGATCCGGACAGACCTGGAGACAGTCCGAGAGCTCCGCGAGCTTGAGAAACCGCCTGGGGAAGGATGCTGCCCTCGCCCGGCGCCCGGAGGCCGGGAGGTGGGGACCCGCGGAGGGTGTAACCTCGGGGCGGGCAGCGGTCGGGAAGGAGGGGCCCCGGGCTGGCGAGGCCCGTCCCCGCCACGCCCTGCCCCGTCTGAAAAGTCGCTCTTACGGCCAAAGGACTCAGCCCCCGCGGAGCCTGCGGCCGGCCTTGGGCCATGCCAACCCCTGCGCACAGGTCTGCGCGGGGAGCGACGGAGCGGGAGCCGGGCCCTGGGGCCCGGTCCTCCCAGCCTGGTGTTCACCGTCTGCAAGGCCGGTTTTCCCGGCGATTTGTCGGGAGTCACCCGCCGTGATGGTGGCTGAAAACCTGCCCGTTTAGATGCATTTTCTTAGGATCAAACGTTGCCTTCCTTAGGGACCTTCTTTAAAACTGAATTTTAGTATAAATTGGGACCCCCGATTTCTTTCCCTCCTAAATGGCTGAAAGAGGAACTCTGCGAAGAAAGCATTCTTGGGGCAGCGAGGAGGGCTCGGTGGGGAGGGCAGGGGTGTGGTGCGGGGAGGCAGGGGTGCTTTGGTTGCTTGGCTAGTTGGCCTTGCTTAGCTGTGTGGACGTGGTTCGTGCATTTACCCTTCTAGGTCTAACGTGTTCATCTGGAAGAAAAAAAGAGTGAGGGACTGGACTAAATCAAACTGGCCCCCTTGACTTAAGAAATCAGAAACTCAGTGGTGAATCAAGCAAACTGTCTTTTAACAGGTCCTCCAAGAGATCTGATTGATGCTCAAGTTTGCAAACTGATGGACTAGATGACCTACAGAGTCCCTTGGAGAGAACACAGCTCGTAAGTCTTAGATCTTAAGACCCCTTCAGGCCCTTACTAATCTGGTGCTCATGAAACTGTCCAGTCTCTTAAGTCAACAGACCTACTCAGATACATAAAGCTGCCAAAACTTTCCTTAAGGAGACTTATTCTTTGAAACTGTGCTTTATACCTTGTTCTTGCTTCTTCTGCTATTGTCTATCTCCTGTCTGTCCTTCAGGACTGTTTCAGTGATCACCTCTCCTAAGATGCCCTCCTAATACCTCCATTTCCAGGTCAGGTGTCTCCCTTCTATGCTCTTTCAGCACTTTAGAGATATCTCTGCTACATCACCTGCCACCTTTTTCTGGTCCCTATCAACTAATTACTCACAACCCAAAAGTTGAGAGTTACGTTATAGTCAGTGGGAATTTTTAAAACCTCAAACCCAGGAGGCAGCATCTCAAGTAACCCTGAGAACTGCTGCAAGGAGTCGAAGGGGGAAGCCAGGATGTATAGGAGTTTTTCCACAAAAGGCAGGTCCTCTGAACATCAAAAGATTATTTGTAATTAAAACTAGACATCTCAGGTCAAGGAATTTAGCATTTTTCTGTATATGGGAAGGAGTAAGAGCCTGGGCTCACTGAAGTCATTCCTTTTATATGCACCTTGACTATCTGGGGCCAGTATTTTGTTTTCGTATCCTGAGTTTCCTTGGGTTTCACCACAGGGAGTGGCTGCAGTCTGATGGCTGCTAGATGGCAGGTATTCTTTTCCTTCCTGAGTTCCCTCAGGGCTCACAAGCTCACCATAGACTGTGGCTACAACTGTTAGTGATTGTGACACCCTTTGTCTACTGATGTAGCAGGCAATATTTCATTTCTCACCCTCCAGAGACTAAGCTGGGCATGGGCAGAAACTGGTTACTTCTGCACACTCAGTGCCTGACCCAATGCCAAGCACATAGTACATTTCAGTAAACATTGCGTGCATGAGTGAATGGATGACTTAAATCCTGATGCCAGCTACCTGAGGGCTCAGAGAATGACTTTTGATTCTTATTAATCTCTCATCATTGAGTGTTTAATGCTCGTGATATAAATACCCAGTAAATGCTTAATCAATGCTTTATAGCAAATTTATAATCCAAGTACTTTCACATCTATTAGCCCATTTGAGGCTCTTAACAATTTCATGAATTAGGCTATACAGTTATTCTTTTAACCAGTTTACAGCTCAGAAAATGACTCATATATTAAATGTCTTTCTTTGGTTACCTATTTCTGCAAATATTATTTATTTAGTGTCTCCTCCGCATAGAGAATTGCAATAAACAATGAGAGATACAAAAGTTATTAAGGACATGATCGTTGTGTTGCAGGAAGGGGGACCCCTTCCAGGGCCTGAAACTGGGCTCTTGTCTAACACTCGGAAATGAATTGTCTGAGGAGATGCACATGCTGACAAAGCAAGAGATTTTATTGGGAAAGGGCACCTGGGTAGAGAGCAGTAGGGTAAGGGAACACAGGAGAACCGCTCTGCTACATGGCTTGCAGTCTTTGGTTTTATGGTGATGGGATTAGTTTCTGGGTGGTCTTTGGCCAGTTGTTCTAATTCAGAGTCTTTCCTGATGGCGCATGCATCACTCAGCCAAGATGGATGCTAGCAAGAGGGATTCTGGGAAGTGGACAGACACGTGGTGTCTCCTTTCGACCTTTGCCGAAATCTTCCGGTTGGTGGTGGCTTATTAGTTCCGTATTCATTATCAGACGTATTCATTATCAGGATCTCCTGTCATGAAACAACTCATGCAAATGGTTACTATGGTGCCTGGCCAGGGTGGGCAGTTTCAATCAGTGTGCTTCCCATAACACACACACATATATATAGGGTCATCATTACCATCTTTCTAAATTCCGTAAGAAAATCTGTTTTAGCTTGTCGTTCGTAATAGATGATTTCCTCAAAAATCTAGTGATGCATGTGAAATAGGAACCCAAGTTCTTGTTTGTAGAGCCAAAGAATGAACTTCAAAAACAGGAAAACACTCATAGCAGCAAGCGAATAGGATTTATTTAAGAGAAAGAAAGTACATACTCTCAACACAGACACTGAGAAGGGGTAAAGAGTCCCATCAAAAGGCAGGAATTACAGCAGTTTTATATCTTTCAGTTCAGTTCAGTTGCTCAGTCGTGTCCGATACTTTGCGACCCCATGAGTCGCAGCACGCCAGGCCTCCCTGTCCATCACCAACTCCTGGAGTTCACTCAGACTCACGCCCATCGAATCTGTGATGCCATCCAGCTATCTCATCCTCGATCATCCCCTTCTCCTTCTGCCCCCAATCCTTCCCAGCATCAGAGCCTTTTCCAATGAGTCAACTCTTCGCATGGGGTGGCCAAAGTACTGGAGTTTCAGCTTCAGCATCATTCTTTCCGAAGAAATCCTAGGGCTGATCTCCTTCAGAATGGACTGGTTGGATCTCCTTGCAGTCCAAGGGACTCTCAAGAGTCTTCTCCAACACCACAGTTCAGAAGCATCAATTCTTCGGCGCTCAGCCTTCTTCACAGTCCAACTCTCACATCCATACATGACCACAATAAAACCATAGCCTTGACTAGACGGACCTTAGTTGGCAAAGTAATGTCTCTGCTTTTGAATATATTGTCTAGGTTGGTCATATCTTTTCTTCCAAGGAGTAAGCATCTTTTAATTTCAGGGCTGCAATCACCATCTGCAGTGATTTTGGAGCCCCACCCCCAAAAAAGTATGCTATATACCTTAAAGTTATACAGGGATGTATGTCAATGATATCCCAATGGAACTGGAAAAGAAATGTTTAATAAACCAGAATAGGAGTTGCCTATGGAGGTAGGGATAGATTCTCTAGGCCCTCCTGCGCCCGTGCAGCCACCGCTCCTCAGGTTGCTCCTCCCGGCTGCCGCCCCTGGCCTCGGGCGCGGGGTAGCTCCTCTCGGCCGGGCAGTGCGCCGGGTCGCAGCCGCCCGCGCTCAGTTCTCCAAACCAGGCTTCAGCAGTACATGAACCGTGAACTTCCTGATGTTCAAGCTGGTTTTAGAAAAGGCAGAGGAACCAGAGATCAAATTGCCAACATTCGCTGGATCATGGAAAAAGCAAGAGAGTTCCAGAAAAACATCTATTTCTGCTCTATTGACTATGCCAAAGCCTTTGACTGTGTGGATCACAATAAACTGTGGAAAATTCTGAAAGAGATGGGAATACCAGACCACCTGACCTGCCTCTTGAGAAATCTGTATGCAGGTCAGGAAGCAACAGTTAGAACTAGACATGGAACAACAGACTGGTTCCAAATAGGAAAAGGAGTACGTCAAGGCTGTATATTGTCACCCCGCTTATTTAACTTCTATGCAGAGTACATCATGAGAAACATTGGGCTGGAGGATGCACAAGCTGGAATCAAGATTACCAGGTGAAATATCAATAACCTCAGATATGCAGATGACACCACCCTTATGGCAAAAAGTAAAGAGAAACTAAAAAGCCTCTTGCTGAAAGTGAAAGAGGAGAGTAAAAATGTTGGCTTAAAGCTTAACTTTCAGAAAACGAAGATCATGGCATCTGGCCCCATCCCTTCATGGGAAATAGATGGGGAAACAGTGGAAACAGTNGCAGTTAGAACTGGACATGGAACAACAGACTGGTTCCAAATAGGAAAAGGAGTATGTCAAGGCTGTATATTGTCACCCTGCTTATTTAACTTCTATGCAGAGTACATCATGAGAAATGCTGGACTGGAAGAAACACAAGCTGGAATCAAGATCGCCAGTAGAAGTATCAATAACCTCAGATATGCAGATGACATCACCCTTATGGCAGAAAGTGAAGAGGAGCTAAAAACGTTCTTGATGAAAGTGAAAGAGGAGAGTGAAAAAGTTGGCTAAAGCTCAACATTCAGAAAATGAAGATCATGGCATCTGGTCCCATCACTTCATGGCAAATAGATGGAGAAACAGTTGAAACAGTGTCAGATTTTATTTTTTGAGGCTCAGAAATCACTGCAGATGGTGATTTCAGACATGGAATTAAAAGATGCTTACTCCTTGGAAGAAAAGTTATGACCAACCCAGATAGCATATTCAAAAGCAGAGACATTACTTCACCGACTAAGGTCCATCTAGTCAAGGCTATGGTTTTTCCTGTGGTCATGTATGGATATGAGAGTTGGGCTGTGAAGAAGGCTGAGCACTGAAGATTTGATTCACTGAACTGAATTCAATTCACTGAACTGAATTGAACTGAACTGAAAGTCCATTTTTATTCTTTAAAAATGTCTTTTCATATCTGAGTCTCGGCATGTCTCTCTCAAACATATTATTATTCCTGTTAAAGCCTTGAAATATAATCAATGCTTCCCATTGTGCCTTGTTTTAAGGAGAACTGGTTCTTATTGAACTTATGTAAATAACTATGTTGCCATGAAAATAAGAATACTCAACTAATATTTTCCAAATTCTGGAGGATCAGAGAAAAAGTTAAACGTTTAATCTTTGTTTGCAAAGATGTACTTTCTCAAATTGTTACAAGTCATGATTAGCTTTAGAGAAAAGTTTTTCATAACTGGAAAATAAAGATTAAAAAGTTATATTTCAGACAAAAGTTATAATGATATTAATTAGCTTATTAATTTCTATACACCTAATTCTTATTGATATTGCTCTATTGTTAGCGGTCTTGAAGCCTTAAGATCTTTTGTTAGAATTCTGTAATTTCTTACCCAGCTTAATGAGCACATGCTGTCACTCAGTTGTGTCAAAGTCGTTGCGACTCTCTAGACTGTAGCCCACTAGGCTCCTCAGTCCGTGGGATTTTCCAGACAAGAATACTAGAATGTGTAGTCATTTCCTCCTTCCAGGAGATCTGAACCTGCATCTCCTGCATCTCATGTATTATTAGGTGGATTCTTTACCACTGAGACACCTGAGGAGTATGATCTAAATGTTGTCAATAATGTTTATTTCTCAATAATCCATTTTATGAAATTCCTCATTTTTCTAAAACAGTAAAACAATAGCTGTCTATAAATGACAGAAGACTTAAAATGGCATGGCAAAGGATCTAATTACAATGCTATTGATAAATACATTTGGCTATTTCTGTAACATACATAATAGCTAGAATTATAACATTATACCAGGATATGTACAGCTTTTCCTGGTGTTGTTCAGTTGCTCAGTCATGTCTGACTCTTTGCGACCCCATGGTCTCATGGGCTGCCAGGGTTCCCTGTCCTTCACTATCTCCCAGAGTTTGCACAAACTCATGTTCATTAAGTCGAGTGATGCCATCCAATCATCTCATCCTCTTTCATTCCCTTCTCCTGTCTTCGATCTTTCCCAGTATCATGGTATTTTCCAGTGAGTCAGCTCTGCACATCAGGTAGCCAAAGTACTGGAGCTTCAGTTTCAGCATCAATCCTTCTAATTAATCTTCAGTGATGATTTCCTTTAGGATGGACAGGTTTGATCCCTTTGCAGTTCAAGGGACTCTCTAGAGTGTTCTCCAATACCACAGTTCAAAGGTATCAATTCTTCAAAGGTATCAATTCTTCCGTACCAGCCTTTTTTATTGTCCAGCTCTCACATTTGTATATGACTACTGAAAAAAAAAAAACTTTCACTACAGGGACCTTTGTCTGCAAAGTAATAGCTTTGCTTTTTAATACACTGTCTAGGTTTGTCATTGCTTTACTTTCAAGGAGCAAGCATCTTTTAATTTCATGGCTGCAGTCACCATCCACAATGATTTTGGAGCCCAAGAAAATAAAGTCTTTCACTGTTTCCATTGTTTCCCCATCTATTTGCTACGAAGTGATGGAATCAGATGCCATGATCTTAGTTTTCTGAATGTTAAGTTTTAAGCCAACTTTTTCACTCTCCTCTTTCAACTTCATCAAGAGGCTTTAAATTCCTTTTCATTTTCTGCCGTAATGGTGGTGTCATCTGCATATCTGAGGTTATTGGTATTTCTCCCAGCAATCTTGATTCCAGCTTGTGCTTCATCAGCCTGGAATTTCACATGATGTACTCTGCATATACATTAACCAAGCAGGGCGACAATATACAGCCTTGATATATTTCTTCAAAATTTGAAACCATTCTGTTGTTACATGTCTGGTTCTAACTGTTTCTTCTTGACTTGCATAAAAATTTTTCAANCAGCCTGGAATTTCACATGATGTACTCTGCATATACATTAACCAAGCAGGGCGACAATATACAGCCTTGATATATTTCTTCAAAATTTGAAACCATTCTGTTGTTACATGTCTGGTTCTAACTGTTTCTTCTTGACTTGCATAAAAATTTTTCAAGAGGCAGGTCAGGTGATCTGGTATTCCTATCTCTTGAAGAATTTCCCACAGTTTGTTGTGATCCGCACAGTCAAAGGCATTAATATAGTCAATGAAGCAGAAGTAGATGTCTTTCTGGAATTCTCTAGCTTTTACTATGATCCAGTGGATGTTGGCAATTTGATATCTGGTTTGTTTGCCTTTTTAAAATTCAACTTGTAATCTGGAAGTTCTCAGTTCACATACTGTAAAGCCTAGCTTAAAGGATTTTGAGTATTCCTTTACTAGCATGTGAAATGAGTACAACTGTGTTGTTGTTTGAACATTCTTTGGGATTGAAATGAAAACTGACCTTTTCCAGTCCTGCAGCCACTGCTGAATTTTACAAATTGGCTGGCACATTGAGTGCAACAGTTTAAAACATCATCATCTTTTAGTATTTGAAATGGTTCAGCTGTAATTCCATCACCTCCTTATTCTGTGTATTCTTGCCATGTCTTCTTAATATCTTCTGTTTCTGTTAGGTCCATACTGTTTCTGTGCTTTATCCTGTTTTTGCATGAAATATTTCTTTGGTATCTCTAGTTTTCTTGAAGAGATCTCTCATCTTTCTCATTCTATTGTTTTTCTCTATTTCTTTCCATTGCTCACTTAAAAAAACCTTGCTTATCTCTCCTTGCTATTCTTTGGAACTCTGCATTCAGATGAGTATACAGATTTGGGGACCTCATATAATTTCAAGGACATTTATATTAATGAACTTACCCATAAAATATAACCTAAGAAGTTTCATCATTTGATAATGCTTCCCATGTAACATAACAAATAAGCCTAATTATTTTAATTTCTCTGAAATGATTCAGTGACCCTCTGAATCTTCCCAAAGTTAGTGAGAAGTCAAAATAAATTTATTTAAAATCTGATTTGTGGAATTCTGTCAAAGATAGAAAAAGTTTTAAAAATATTTGGTAGAATAGGATATTATAAAACAATACTTATTCACATAACCAAAGATGTAATAAAATATTTCAGTAGACAAACACAGGAAACTCTGTCTCTTATACACATCTAAAGCTCAACATTCAGAAAACGAAGATCATGGCATCTGGTCCCATCACNAAGTTTATTCAATTGAATTAAAAAAAGTTTTATTTTTCCTTTTTCCCCTCTGTCCCAGGAATTCTAGGTGTTCTAGATAAGAGTTTCCTGAGGAGAATTTGTGGAACATTTACATTTCAAAGGCAAAGAGAGATAAATGTAAACTTTCCCCAGAAGGACTTTTGTTCCTTCAGGGTCAAAATTTTGAAAAGATGTTTTATCAAGTTGACTTTATTTAACTACATACACAAAAGTAAATTTTGAATTTTCAGAGAGCCTCATCTCAGTCATTTTGTAGCTCAGTCTCCATTAGCTTATATTTAAGTAAATACTTTTGAAACAGGAGAGAAGGGGACAGGGCACAAACTTTAAAAGAATAACATAGTCCAAGGACTTGACGTAAATTGATTAGAACCAAATAAGTCTAAGATGGCAGAATCTACTTCCACTAGACCTCAAGCCTCAGTATACACTCATCCTATCATAACACATGAGAAAGCTGATTGACACACCCACCAATGCCATGGCAATTCTGAGGCCAACCAGCAAAGTCCAAAAAGTGGACACTAGCCCAATCCCTGGAAATCTTCATCCCTTACCTGAAATAGTTGGAATAATCATTCCCCTCAATAGCCTATGAAATTACTCAGCCCATAAAAACTAACCACAGCATACTTCAAGGCTTCTCTTGTCTTCTGAAATGACCCACACTCTTTCTATGTAAATAAATCCACCTCTTACCTATCACTTTGTCTCTCACTGAATTCTTTCTGCAATGAGACATCAAGAACCTGAGCTTCATTAAGTCCTGAAACCAGGACTGTGTGTGAGCTCAGCTAAAAGGCCGTGGGTTTTGGACATTTCAAAATCCAACTTGATTTTGGCCAGGTCCAAGTCCCAGCACTGTAGATTCAAGTCCCAATCTGAGTTACATGGTTTCATTTGCAAGTGTAAATTTCATATGTACAAAAACTCAGCTGGGGTCTTAGTTGGAGGATGGCTGCCTGTTGTCCCCTCTTTTTTTCCTGTTTGAGTGACTATTTCTCATTTTAACGTTGGTTTATTAAGACAAAATTTTACTGTTAAAAACTGTGTGTTGGGCTAGTGTGTTGTTTGTGAGTTTACCTCTTTTAGGTGTCACCTTGGAGTCATTTCAGCTGTTTTATGTGTCTTTGTTTCTACCATGTCACAAGTGCCATGCATATTAGGAGTATTAGGTGATCAATCCTTATGTATACATGTTAGAACAATTTATTAATTAATAAATGGATTTCCTTTTGGGACTGGTGCATACTATGAAGATTTGCTTCTTTTATTTTCCCAAGGTTTTCAATTGCTTGAGAAAGCAAAGGCCTCTGTGGTGTTTTCATTTTTATTCTAAAAATTCTGTTGAAATAGCCAGTTTGAGAAAGGCTACCAGGTAAGTCCCTTAGCTTATCACATAGTCTGAATTTTCCTGCTATCTTTCACCTGAGAAAATTTCTATTGTCTTTCAAGTGAGTAACTTCCTCAGTGTCACTAGGTCACAAGTCCTTTTTCCTTATTTGACTTAATTTGGAAAGGGGCAATTAGGGGCGGGGGAGGCAGAGGAAAAAGATAGTGGGAAGGGAGTGGAACAATGTAAGAAAAAGAAAGGGCAGTAAGATGAAATTGAGCAGCATTTTTGTTAAGGGCTAGCCTTTTCTAACTTTTTCAATGCATTGATTAATTTAGAACTATTTTCTTTCAGTGAGGCATAAGGGCAAAGTGGATTCTTGATTTTTTGAAACCCTCAAAATACTAATTAAAATAAATTTTCTATTGAATTTGATGAGTCCAATATCCTTGTCTTTGTAACTGAACACACAAACCAATTTAGAGATATCAAGTAGATCCCATGGCTCAACAAAGTTTTAAAATATTTTGTTCTGGAGGGAGGTTGGCCACCTGTAATCTCTTTAGAACAAATGAAAGAAGAGGGAAGGGGCAGGGCACAGTTGTTAAAAGAATACGATGTACATAGAACATGACAGCATCTGATTAGAACCAAGTAGGTCCAAGATGAAGGAAGATTTGACTTCCAGTAGACTTTGCCTCATTATATGGTCACTATAATACATTAAATGACATACCTACCAATGCCATGGCAATTCTGAGGCAAACCACTAAAGTCCAAAAAGTTTGCTATGGCCCTATTCCTGAAAATGCCCATTCCTTCCTCAAAATAATTGGAATAATCCTTCCATTCACTAGTCTATGAAATTAATCTCATAAAAACTAACCATACCATTTTGGGGCTCTCTCACCTTCTGAGGTGCCCATACTCTGTCTTTGAGCGTGTTCCTCTCTAAATAAATCCACTTCTTATCTATCACTTCATCTCCAAATTCTTTCATGATAAAGCAAGATCCTCAGATTCATCAAAAACACAGGAGTTCCCCATTTTCACCTGTGTTTTTTTATCTATTAACAGAGAAGTGGAAATTGCCCTTGCCTATAAATTTTCTTCTAGGACCACTGAGTTAGTCCACTAAATTCCATCCTTATGAAGGCCAGAAACACTTTGTCTTATAATAGAAAACTGTTAAAAAAAAATTGCCTGTAAATCCCCTATCAAGGACAAATGAGGCCCAAACTAATGGGAAAAGAGACCAGAAAAGCAAAAGAAACTGATTAAGATATGGAAACCCTTGGATTTCCTGGCCAATTCTCAACACTGACAAGGAGCAACTGAGCTCAAGGGGCTGCTCATGCAGGTACCATGACTGTCCAGGATAGTATGGGTAAGTGTTTGGTAACTGCTACAGATCCCACTTCTGACACCAAAGAATATCATCTTAACTTAGAAATAAATTCCAGAAAGTATTCAGAGTGGTATTGAAACAAGAGAGCAGCTTCATTTTTCCCGGAGTTTACCTGGGATACATAGCTTTCAACAGTAACTGAAAGCATGTTTCAGGGAGGTGAACTGTGGACAAGGGGCTTTAAAGGGAAAAACGGCAGAAACTGTAGATAGGAAACTCCTAAAGGGATAGGGTGACCTTGACAGCTCACTGAAAATCCTTGAGGATTGAGTATATCAGCAATTTTAGTTAGGGACTTTCTAAGCAGCAAACTTGACAAACTCACAGGTTTATGCAATTTCAACTTGTGGTTTTTCTAAAAACACAGTTTGTGATTGAACTCCAGGTCTGTTGTGAACACCTGGCTCCATCCAGTTTATTTTGGATCCCAACATTAAAAGTATGTTGATAGCTCTTCCACTTTCCAAATATTTCTTGCTTAAATACTAATAAGTAATCTCCATTTCTAACTAGAAGGCTATAACTTTCATACTAAGATTATGTTTCAGTGTAATGTAATGTAATGTAGTGCAATAATTTTTAGGTAAATATTACTCTACATAGAGGACATTAGTTACAAGATGGCCGAGAAGAAGGATGTGTGCTCACCTTCTCCTTCGAGAACACCAAAATTGCAACTACCTGCTGAACAACCATCAACAGGAGGATACTGGAACCCACCCTAAAAAGATACCCCACATTTAAGGCAAAGGAGAAGCATAAATGATACAGTAGGAGGGGTGCAATCACTTTGAAATCAAACCCCATTCCAACAACAGACTCTAGGAGGCCAAAACAAAACATTATCCATGCCAGGACCCAGGGAAAAGGAGCAATGACCTGCACAAGAGGCAGAGCCACACCTGCCTGTGAGAGACTAAGGGTCTCCTGTGGAGGCATGGTCAGCAGTGGCCTGCCTCAGAGACAGGGGCATTGGCAGCAGCTGTCCTATGAGGCATGGCTTGTGGCATAAGTTTTCTTAGAGGATGCCACTATTAGGCCGACCATAGAGCTGCTGTATGGGCAACCCATAAACTGGAGAACAATTATACCAAAGAAGTTCTTGCACTAAACTAAAGGTTATAGGTTCCACATCAGATTTCTCAACCTGGGGAACTGGCAATGGAGTTGGGAATGCCAAGGGGACCTGAATTGATGGTCAGTGGGATTTGATTGCAGAACTTCCAGAGAACTGGGGAAACAGACTCTTGGAGGGCACAAACAAAGTCTTGTGCCCAGCAGACTCAGGAGAAAGGAGCAGTGATCCCTAAAGACACTGAGCCAGACTTGCCTGTGAGTGTTTGCAAGTCTCCAGCAGAGGCATGGACTGACAGTGGCCTGCCACAGAGTCAGAGGAACTGGCAGCAGCAGACCTGGGAGGAGCAACATGTTGGCATAAGTTCTCTTGGAGAAGGTTGTTATTTGTGTTACCATAGAGTCTATAGCCCTATCATAGACACAGCAAATTCCAAGATAGGGTTGCCTCAGGCCAAATTTCAGAGCAAGAGCACAACCCCACCCATCAACAAAAAAATTGATTAAAGATTTACTGAACATTGCCCTGCCCACCAGAGCAAGATCTGAATTTCCCCACAGCCAGTCCACCATGTCAGGAAGCTTGCACAAACTTCTTATCTTCATCCATCAGATGGCAGACAAAAGAAGTAAGAACTTTAACCCCATGACCTTGAGAAGGAAAACCACAATCACAGAAAACTAACCAAAATGATCACATGTCACTCAAAGAAACAATGAGCCATGCCATGCAGAGTCACCCAAGATGAATGGATCATGGTAGAAAGTTCTGACAAAACGTGGGTCACTAAAGAAAGGAATGGTAAACCATTTCAGCATTCTTTCCTTGAGAACCCCATAAACAGTATAAAAAGATAAAAATATGTGACACTGGAAGATGAACCCTCCAGGTCAGTAGGTGTCCAATATGATGCTGGGGGAAAGCAGAAAAATAGCTCCAGAAAGAATGAAGAAGCTGAGTCAAAGAGGAAATGACACCCAGATGTGGATGTGTCTGGTGGTAAAAGTAAAATCCAAAGCTGGAAAAAAAAATGTTGCCATAGAAACTCGGAATGGTCCGATCCATGAATCAAGGTAAGCAGGAGATGGCAAGAGTGAACATCAAATTTAAGGAATTGATGGATGGGAATGAGAGAATTTGATTCAGATGACCATTATATCTACTACTGTGGGCAAGAATCCCTTAGAAAAAAAATGGAGTAACCCTTGAGTTAACAAAAGAAGCTGAAATGCAGTACTTGGGTGCAATCTCAAAAAATGACTGAACGATATGGGTTTGTTTCCAAGGCAAACCATTCACATCACAGTAATCCAAGTTGATGCCTCAACCATGAATGCTGAAGAAGCAGAAGTCAAATGGTTCAATGAAGACCTACAAGAACTTCTAGAACTAACACCAAAAATAGATGTCCTGTTCATTATAGGGGACTGGAATGCAAAAGTAGTAACAGGGAAGTTTGGCTTTGAATTACTAAATGAAGCAGGGCAAAAGCTAACAGAGTTTTGCCAAGAGAATGCACTGGTCATAGCAAACACCCTCTTCCAACAAAACAAGGGACAACTCTACACATGGACATCACCAGATGGTCAATAATGAAATTAGATTGATTATATTCTTTGCCACAGAAGATGGTGAAGCTCTGTACAGTCAGAAAAAAAAAGACTGGGTGCTGACTGTTTCTCAAGATCACAAGTTCCTTATTGCAAAATTCAGACTTAGACTGAAGAAGGTAGGGAAAACCACTAGACCATTCAGGTATGACCTAAAAGAAATCCCTTATGATTATACAGTGTGTGCTCAGTTGCTTCAGTAATATCTGACTCTTTATGGACAGTAGCCCTCCAGGCTCCATTGTCCAAGGGATTTGCCAGGGAAGAATACTGGAGTAGAGTGCCTTGCCCTACTCCAGAGTATCTTTTCATTCCAGGGATTGAACCCACATCTCTATGATTTCTGAATTGGCAGGTGGATTCTTTATTACTAGCCTTACATGGGAAGCGCAGGAATATACAGTGGAAATGACAAAAAATAACAGGAATTAAATCAGATCAAGTCCCTGAAGAACTATGGGGAGAAGTCCATAGCGTTGTACAGGAAGTGGTAAGCAAAACCATCCCAAAGAAAAAGAAATGCAAGAAAACAAAGCTGTTGTCTGAAGAGGCTTTACAAATAGCTGAGAAAAGAAGAGAACCAAAAGGCAACAGGAAAATGGAAAGATATACCCAATTGAACTCAGAGTTCAAAAGAATAACAA
Source organism: Neotragus pygmaeus (assembly GCA_006410875.1). NCBI lineage: Eukaryota > Metazoa > Chordata > Mammalia > Artiodactyla > Bovidae > Neotragus > Neotragus pygmaeus. Next base: position 319,739 of record SJYV01056319.1, on the reverse strand, counting down.
AGGAAAGATAGGAAAGTCTTCTTAAGTGAATAATGCACAAATTAGAGGAAAACAATAGAATGAGAAGACTAGAGATCGCTTAAAAAAAATTAGCGATAGCAAGGAAACATTTCATTCAAAGATGGGCACAAAAAAAGAAATGGTAAGGACCTAACAGAAGCAGAATATATTAAGAAGAGGTGGCAAGAATACACAAGAACTGTACAAGAAAGGTGTTAATAACCTGGATAATTATGTTGGTGTGGCCACTCTCTAAGAACCAAACATCATGGAATGTGAAGTCAGGTGGGACATAGGAATCATTACTTTGGACAAAACTAGTGGAGGTAATGGAATTACAGGTGAGCTATTTCAAATTCAAAAAGATGCTGCTGCTAAAGTGCTACACTCAATATGTCAGTAAATGAAGAAAACTCAGCAGTGGCCACAAGACGGGAAAAGGTCAGTTTTCGTTCCAATTCCAAAGATGGGCAATACCAAAGAATGTTTGAACTATTGTACAGTGGTGCTCATTTCACATGCTAGCAAGATTATGGTCAAAATCCTTCAAGTCAGCCTTCACGAGTACTTGAACTGAGAACTTCCAGATATACAAGCTGGATTTAGAAAAGGCAGAGAAACCAGAGATCAAATTGCCAACATCTGCTGGATCATTGAAAAAGCAAGAGGATTCTAGAAAAACATCGATTTCGGCTTCATTGACTACTCCTTTGACTGACTACAGTCTTTCATTGTGTGGATCCCAATAAACTGTGAAGAATTCTTAAAGAGATGGGAATACCAGAGCATCTTACCTGCATCCTGAGAAACTTGTATCCAGGTCAAGAAGCAAGAGTTAGAACAGGACATGGAACAGCAGACTTGTGAAAAATTGGGCAAAGAGTTCATCAAGGCTATATATTGTCACCCTGGTTACTTAACTAATATGCAGAGTCAGTTCAGTTCAGTTGCTCTGTTGTGTCTGACTCTTTGCAACTCCATGAATTGCAGCACACAAGGCCTCCCTGTCCATCACCAACTCCCAGAGTTCACTCAGACTCATGTCCATCGAGTCAGTGATGCCATTCAGCCANAGTGTCAGACCCGACTGAGCGGTTGAACTGAACTGAACTGAAAAGAGTTAAACAATCAGGTTCTACTGTATATCACCTATCTTGTAATGATCTTTATTTCAAAAAAATCTACCCATCTATAGCTATCTGAATCATTTTCCTATATACCAGAAACAATCAGAACATTGGAAATCAAATATATTTCAATTAAAAATAAATGTCATTCTTTCTTTTTGGTTAGGTTTTTCTTTGTTTGATTTTAATTTAAAAATTAAGTTAATTTTCTGGAAATATTTATTCCTATGTTAGTGCTGTATGTTTTTCAAGGACATTGCCTATTTTTATTGTCTTTAAGGTTCTTATCCTTTCTTGGATATAGATTCTCTAGGAAAATTTCTTCCTTAATTTGTCATATTGAAAACTGGTTTTCTTTTGTTCTTGAGTAGTTCTTTTAGGAGTTTATGAATTTTTAATCTTTTTAAAGAAATATCATTGTGCTTTATTAATTTTTCCTTTTTTATATTTCATTGATTGGAATTCTTATATTTATTTTCTTTTTTTCTAACTTCTATGGGTTTAATTTGCTTTTTCATTATTTTCTAGTTTGAGAATGACAACTCACTCCAGTATTCCTGCCTGAAAAATCCCATTGGCAGAGGAACCTGGCAAGTTGCAGTCCATTTGGTCACAAAAAGTTGGACATGACTGAGTGACTAACACTTTCACTTCACTATGATGAAGAATTTATATCATAAATTTTTTTTTTTTAGTATGAAAACTAAATTTACCAATAAAATTTTCCCTGTAAGCACTGATTTACTGTATCTCGTAATTTTCATTTGTGTTTAAATTTCTGTTCAGTTTGCAATAACTTTTATATTTCCTTGTAATTTTTTCTTCAAAATTTGATTTATGTAAAATATGTAGTTAATTTCCAAATATTTGTGGATCTTCCAGATACTTATTATGATTGATTTTTGACTTAATTCTTTTGTGCTCAGAGAACATGCTCTGTAAAATTTCAGTCTTGTAAAGTTTATTCAGAATTATTTAGTGGCCAAGAATATAGTCTATGAACATCCTTTAATTCTTTTAGACATTTTCTCATTTATTTAAATTTTATATCATTAGGGATATTGGTATTGAGGATTTTCTTTTCCCTATTACTTTATATTTTAATATTATGGTGTGTTTTTCTTTTCATCTTAATAATACTCATCTCAATGTCCAGTTTCTCTAAAATTAACATAATCACCCAGTATTCTTGCATTTAGTATTAAAGAATATATTAGTTCATAATTGGAAACAGCTTACAAAAATGCCTGACATACAGCTAGTGATAAGTAAGAGAAAAATAGCCCCATAATTGTCAGTGATAACTTTTATCCCATATAAACCAATTTACATATTATCCCCTTCACATGCCGTTGTGTCTTTGAAGTCATTCACCTTATATAAAATGCGTTCCCTAAGTCAACTTTTATCTGAATCTTGCTCATTTTTCTATAGCATTTCCTCTTTCCACAACATTTCCTAAAAAGTGGACTTTCCTTTCTCTAAGCTCTTGTAACCCCTAATATCCCTCACCCACACTTGTCATTTTCTGCCTAATGTAATGTAATGTAATTTAGGACTTATGTTTCTTTTTGCTCACCATTAGGTTATACAGTCTACTCTCTGTATCCGTAGGTTCTGTATCCTTAGATTCAATCAGCCACATCTTGAAAAATATTTTTTAAAAATTTATAAAGTTCAAAAAAGCTTGAATTTGCTTCATACCAGCAACATACTGCACTTTTAACTATTTGCATAATATTTAAATCATATCAGGCACTTTTAGTATAATAATATAGAGATAATTTAAAGTTTATAAGAAGATGTGAGTAGGTTATATACAAATACTATCCTATTTTCATATAAGTAATTTGAGCATCCATGGATTTTTATATCAGTAGCTGAGTATGGGGTATTGGAACCAATTCCCATGGAAACCGAGAGATGACTGTATGTTATTCTTTTGTTAGAATGTACTCACTTTACTTGTGTTCCTCTTTTCTCGTAACAGCAATTGCTTAGGCAACATCTTTTGTTGTTGCTTTGCTTTTTGACTCAGTTACATTTAGCACTTTTAAGAATTGCCTTTCCTATATGGAGAAGGATAGAGAAGCAATAGAGCAATAAAATGGTAACATGTAAACAAAATCAAAGAGACCATAGAGAACATTCCTCTGCCGAGACCAGTTGAGTAGTGCAGAAGTTATTTTAGTNCCTAACAGCAATTGCTTAGGCAACATCTTTTGTTGCTTTGCTTTTTGACTCAGTTAACATTTAGCACTTTTAAGAATTGCCTTTCGTATATGGAGAAGGATAGAGAAGCAATAGAGCAATAAAATGGTAACATGTAACCAAAATCAAAGAGACCATAGAGAACATTCCTCTGCCGAGACCAGTTGAGTAGTGCAGAAGTTATTTTAGTCTTCTTCATAGTTTTACCTATGTCTATTTGCAACAATGTTGGTGAAATAAGGTGGATGCAGAATCATGACATGGAAAATATGGAGTTTTTAACAACTGTCCTCCATTTTTTATTATTCCAGTCAATGTTTTTGATGACAGTGATGATGATGATGGTGGTGGTGTTGAGGAGAAGGATGCGCTACACATATGTAAGATGTGCCTTGAAGTTTGCATATGCCTCATATACATACTAATTCTTTACTCCTCATAACAATCCTAGCATTTAGTTACTGTCATTCACTTTTCCACAGCAGAAAATTGAGAGTGAAATTGGAAATAAGAAGCCCAAGAACTGTTAGGTCTTAAAAGTGAGTCACTTTTTGAACCAAAGTGATTTAGACTCCAGAGTACACATGCATGTGTAGCATTCATCTTTCTTTGATTTTTCGCAAATAGAGCAGCAGCATCTCTAACCCTCTAAATCTTCAGAAGTGAGATAAAGAGGCTGATGTACAAGTTCTGATTTGCTCTGTTAACCTACCAAATGCCTTCACTATGTCTGTATAAAGTGATAAAGTGTTAGCCCTTTGTAACTGCTACAGGCACAATTTCTTTAAATAAAAGAGTAGATAAATAACCAATGTAAATGCCATTTATTCATTAAAATTCTACACCACAAAATATCTACTCATTATCTCAATGGCTAATATCCTCTAACATGTTCATATATATCATAAAACATAATAAAATGGATAATGGATATAGTCTGCTTAATAATATTGCTTCAATTTGAATTTCTATTTAATGACATGAATAGAAGCACATTTCTCTGAATAAAATAGTAAAATGTCAGATTATGGCTCAACAAAGAACTGAGTTATCATATAAAGGAAATTTAATGAATCATCCAAAATAGCATAAATTTTTTTTTCACATTTGTTTTCTATTTGAATTATATCTTCCATTTCCAAGAATAAAGTTAGCATATCTGATATCTCTCAACATAGCTTTCCACTAGAATGGTTATAAGATATATTTTAACAAATTACTATTTAGAGATAATAGTTCATGATTTTGTCATGATAAGACTCTTCCATTGCATTTTAAAGTGAGCTATTAATAAGCCAAAATGTAAAATAAAAAGTTTTCCCCTCTTTATTCTTTAACAATGAAAATGTCTTATAGGTTTTTAATATAAAAAGAAATATAAAAATCTCCAACAAAACAACTCTCCTAATCTAATATAATGCAAGTTAGAGTTATTGCACTCTAAAAAATAAAAACAAAATGCTCACAAATTTCAAGTACTCTAACCCAGGGCATACTTCATTCTGTTTATGTCTTAAGTGTAACATTAAATACATATCTGCAAAAGAAATCCATGGCATTCGATCTAAGCAAAGACATTTTCTGGAAAGTGTTATAAAACTGAATGAAACCTATTGCTGTGAAGTCACTCAGAATGAAATAACAACATTGAAATTTTTCATGAAGTTTCGTATTGTGAAGCCTGATGAATGTTATGTAGGAAAATTTCCCTAGCATCCTCCTTTCCCTCTGTGTTCCTCCTCTCTCCAAGAAATGGGCAGAGCATCTCAGGACTTCAGGAATAAGATAGTTCACTAGTTCATTGATATAATTCATTTCTAAATTTTAAGAATAAACATTTGTTGGTACCTATGAAAACATAGGTCGTACAAACATATATTTCTATTTTAAGATCTAATAATGAATAATATCTTTCTTCAAAATCTATGTTAAACAAGATATATAGGAATCAGCAATAAAATGCACTTCTAATTATTATTTTGAGCATAATTACTTGTGATTTGGAAAAATACATATTAATAAATCTCAATGTATGTCTGAAATGATAAATATGTGTATACTTATAAAAAAGTGTTGAATTAACTGTCAGCTGTGTTTTATATGAATAGATATCTTTCAGATATATTTGTCAGATATTCAGAAACAAATGGCAAAGATTTCAGGAAAATAACCTTTAATTGTTGTTTTAACAGTCTCAATGCATATATTTCAATGAATTTTTCTTCATGCTGTTTTATTGCTTTTGTTATGTCAAAGATCAAATAGATGGAGATAAGAATGAAAAGGGGATGGCTTTCTTCCCAAAACTATTAATAAGATTCAAGCTGTTAGTAGAAGAGCAAATACAATTTTCAAAATTCAGTCTTAGTCAACATTTCTGCACAGTTAAGGAAGTGGTTTTTATAGTGATCCTGAAAATAATAATGTTAAAAAGACACTGTTTATTTAACTTATATGCAGGGTTGACCATGCAAAATTCTGGGCTCCATGAATCACAAGTTGGAATCAAGACTGCTGGGAGAAATGTCAACAGCTTCAGATATGCAGGTGATACCATTCTAATGTCAGAAAGTGAAGAGAAACTTGATGAGGGTGAATGAAGAGAGTGAAGAAGCTAACTTGAAACTCAACATTAGAAAAACAATGATCATGGCAGCCAGTCCCATCACTTCATGGCAAATAGAAGGGGAAAAAATGGAAGCAGTGACAGATTTTGCTTCTTGGGATCCAAAATTATTGCAGATAGTGAATATAGCAGTGAAATTAAGACACTTGTATCTTGGAAGGAAAGTTATAACAAACATAGAAATGAAGTGAAGTGAAAGTCACTTAACTGTGTCTGGCTCTTTGCAATGCCATAAACTATATAGTCCATGGAATTCTCCAGGCCAGAGTATCAGAGTAGGCAGCCATTCCCTTCTCCAGGGGATCTTCCCAACCCAGCGATCGAACCCAGGAGACATCACTTTATCAACAGAGGTCTGTATAGTCAAAGTTATGGTTTTTCCAGTAGTCATGCAGGGATATGAGAATTGGACCATAAAGAAGGCTGAGCACCAAAGAATTGATGCTTTCAAACTGTGGTGCTGGAGAAGACTCTTGAAAGTCCTCTGGACTGTAAGGAGATCAAACCAGTCAATCTTAAGGGAAATCAATATTCATGGGAAAGACTGATGCTGAAGCTGAAACTCCAATTCTTTGGTCACCAAATATGAAGAGCTGATTCATTGGAAAAGTCTTCAATGCTGGAAAAGATTGAAGGCAAAGGAGAAAGCAGCAGAAGATGAAATTGTTGGATAGTATTACCAACTCAGACGGATATGAATCTGAGCAAATTCTGAGAGATAGTGAAGGACAGGGAAGCCTGGCTTTCTGCAGTCCATGGGGTTGCAAAGAAACAGACAGGACCTGGTGTCTGAACAACAATGACATTCAAATTAAGAACCTATTTTTTTTCCCCCTCATTTTTCAATAATACTTATACAATTTCATTTATCCACATTATCAAATTGGTGAGCATATTTTGGAAGATATTGGAAAAAAATATTTTTATTGTATTTTATGTATCTTTATTTTCATTGTTATATTAAAATAAGGATAGTTTATGTTTTACCTCAAAATAATTCACTCTAGCTTTTTTACTTACTAAAAAGCATTCATTTTATCACTATACATAGTTGTATTTTTTTTAACCTGAAACTAATATCAGGTTATATATTGATTATATCTCAATAGAAAAGGCAAAGAAAAGCAGGAATTCAAAACTTAATGAGAAAATCTGCTTCTTTAATTTTTCCAGAAGGTCCCTGGAAAAATTTTGATTCAAATTACATAGTTTTGTTCTGGGTCTGAATTAAGACATTCATCTCTAGTAGGATCAAATGTTTCACGATTTGCCATCATCGGTTCTCATTAGAAAATATATATCTAGAATGACCACTGTATCAATAAAAATATTTCCTAACATTACTTGTGTGTTTTATCAAGACATGGTCAGCCAAATAAATTGCAATCATAATATTATTAAATAATTAAATATTAATATGTATATAAAACCAGCCCCTTTCCTCTTAATATTATTTCAGTTATTCAGGAGTTTAACCAAAGAAGAACCAAAATTTTCCAAAATTAAAATTCAATGTCCCTTAACTAGATACTTTATACACTTAACCCTATCTCCTAGAGATTATCAGATAGCATATTATCTCCATTTCCGTGCTTTTTGCTCCTTTCTTTCTAGTCAATGATCCCACTGCTTTTGGTTATTGAACTTCTTTTATACAATATCTCTTCCTTACAGAATCCATATTCAATTTGGAAGGCACCGTTTCCACTTTGTTTACTGGACAAGACTCCACTATGAAAAGTTTTAACCAGTCAGAACCACTTAATGTAAAAGTACTGAAGTCTACTCTGGTGTCAGTGTGTATTTAACAGGAGTGGAAACAACAATGATTTCCCAAGTGTGGCAGACCAATTCTTTAATTTCAACTGGCCTGATTTCTAACATATATAGGAAACTTGTAATGTGTTGTTTCACTTGTAACCTAATGTATGACTTAAATGAAAGCAGAAATAATTTTTTAAAATTAGTAATTTCTGAATAGCCAAAACTGTGATGATTTCTATTGCACAGAAAAACTCAAATTTATTTATTTAAAATATATTTCATTAGTCAAAAATCTAAAAAAATAAAGTAACTCCCAGTGGCTTTTGTATCAGTAAATAAATACTATTGTACAAATTTACAAGTGTAGTATGGTTGTTTATATGCTCAGTTGTTCAGTGGTGTCCAGCTCTTTGGGAACCCATGGACTGTAGCTCTCCAGGCTTCTCTGTCCATGCTATTTTCCAGGCAAGTATACTGGAGTGTGTTACCATTTCCTATTCCAGAGGATCTCCCTGACCTAGGGGTTGAATCTGCATCTCCTGCATCTCCTATATTGGCAGGTCGATTCTTTACCACTGAGCTATTGGCTAATTCTCTGGAAATGTTAAAAAAAAAAAAAAAAAGCTAGTAAATAATAATGCTCTTGAATATATACATTCTATCTGGGATAAATAATAGAATTTCACATTTGGTATAACTATTTTCAATTGCCAAAATATTAATTTTATCTATTTAATTGTTTATAAATGTTGGGCTTCAGATATTATTTTTGTCATCACTTTATTATAATCTTGCAAAAATATGAATCCGCTCACACATTTTAAAATTGACATCAATTATTTTTCATTGTAAGTTCAATAGTTGCAAAGGCTATTTTCTAATCTACTTTGTATTGTATATTTTGATTAAATATGTTTTTTCTTGAAATTTTGAAGCTGTTGATTTAACTTATTGAAATTATAAATTATGTCATGGTGCTGTTTAACTGGCAAAGGAAGCCCTTATTATCAAGCAAATCAGACTAGGTTTCAGTCATGAGAAAAATTCTGAGCTCATTTTCAATTCAACTAAGCCTGCTAATCGATATCCCCCAGACAACCGTCTCACTTTGAGGCTTTCATTCTAATGTAACCCTTACCTTGAATATGTAGCTTGGATGAAATAAGTCACACCCCAAACACGAATACTTTTTAAAAATGCAAATATTCTTTCACAGGAGAGATTGTAACTTAGAAGTTTCAACATGGAAAATGTATCTCAGACAGCAAGCTCCTGGATGGCAGAGGGTCACTTTTCTTCTGAAGAGTGGGAGAATGACTATTGTAAGATAGGGGAAAGGGAAAGAAAACACAAAGCATGGCATGCTCTCGGTCTGGCCATGCTTAGGAAATTCTGCTTTTGAAAGTTGAGAATCTGATACAGATTCTCTTAAAATTACCTGTGGTTATGCCATAATATGAGTGTATCTCAGTGCCTTTGCAAAACTAAATTTAACGGTCCACGCACCTTATAACATATTCAGTATATACCTTATTTGACAGTAACAAGAGAAATTCTATTTGTTGAATGATTATCTTTTAATATTGTATTTTATTTTCCTATGAAATATAATTATCCCTCATATTTAGAAGCTAAATTGACAATTTAGAGCTTGCTCTTAGATAACTAAGATATTTACTTGACTACTTCTTTTGATTATCCTACCAACTCTAACATACCAATTATCACTTTAATTAACACCAATACAGTATACTGACACATATATATGGAATTTAGAAAGATAGTAATGATGACGCTGTATGTGAGACAACAAAAGAGACACAGACATATAGAACAGAATTTTGGCCTCTGAGGGAGAGGGAGAGGGTGGGATTAAAAAAAATATATATATATATATGTATAGACAAATATAACAATTCTTTTACATATATATTATTTTAATAACCTCTAATAAATTTTAATAGTTTATTAAAAAAACTAGGATTTGAACTCATATTTGTTTAATCTCAGCAAATCTCTATCTAATTCTTGAAGTGATTTATTTTTAAAGAAATGCAATTAAAGTAAACCTTAAATTAAACCACTGGGCTTCCCTGATGGCTCAGATGATAAGACTCTGTCTGCAGTGCAGGACACCCAGGTTCAATCCTTGTGTAGGGAAGATTCCAGAAATGGTGACCCACTCCAGTATTCTTGACTGGAGAATTCCATGGACAGAGGAGCTTGGTGGGCTACAGTCCATGGGGTGGTAAAGAGTCAGGCATAACTGAGTGACTAGCCTTTCACTTTTTCACTTTCATTAATTTAATTTAAATATAATTGAAAATCTTAATTTATATATTTATATACATTTATTCTTCAAAATTAAGTTTTAATTAAAATACATGTGATGATAAACATATTTTTTCCAAAATTTTAAATCTTCAGGATTTGAAGATGTCATATTAAAGAAACCCTACATTTGAGTTATAAATTGACTAGAAATATTATAAATTTTTATTGAATATTTTGTGGTTTTAAAGACAGTCACCATATATTCTTATTTATAATTTTGCATCTAAACTTAGATTGCATTTAGCCTACAGTAAAAAATAGGATTATCCAACTTTTCAGTTGCTGTATGGATGAAAGATATAGAAGAAAAACATATTGGACAGTGGTAGTAGATTAAAAAATACCTCCAAAACAAAACAAAAACCTAGCTTTAATACTTTACTTGTAAAATCTCCTAAAATAATCAGTTTCAAGTTACTAAGTGAGTTGTTGAGTAATGCATAGTTGCACTCCATTATATAGTAACGTCACTTTACTGATGCAATGGACCTATGTGACTTTAAACATTCCAGTGAAAGTAAAATCTTATAATTCTAAAACAATAGAGGGGTCCACTTTGAGTACTAATCTCTGTTTTTAACATAATTTAATTATAAATTTATAAAAATAACGTAATAATTACTGTGTTTAGCAACCAAGTTGTAGAACTCCTGAAACTGTAATTATCTGTTAAAGCCATAATAATGTTTCTCATCTCATCTGCCTGGGTAACATAAAACTATTTGTCTGCTAAGAATAGTTCATATATTCTAGGTGAACAAAATAAAACATGGGTGTGTGTCGATGAAAGATACAAATATATTCAAGTTGAGACTGGCAAATATAGGATCAGCACTTAAAGTTAGACTGAGGTGGGAACTTCATGTTGAGCCCTTTTAATGACATACCCTTTAAATGAGTAGTTGTTGATATAAGACAATGTATTATTGTGAATCTAGTAACCTTGGAAGATAACTAAAATCAATGACAATTCTTGCTCATGCAACAGAGTAAGAAAGGGAGACATAAAACTTATTTTGTTTGCAGATAATATGATCATCTATGCAGAAAACCTGAAAAAAATTAACAATTCTTAGAACTGATAAGTGGTTACAGCAAGATACAATATTAATATGTGAAAGTCAATTACTTTCCTATATGCTAATAATGAACAAGTAGAATTTGAAATTTAAAACTCAATAGCATATGCAACAGCACCCATAAATATTAAATTCTTACCCATCAAATTTACCAATATATGTACAAAATCGATATAAAGACAACTACAAAACTTTGATGAGCAGAATCAAAGGACTAAATAAATGGAGAAATATTCCATGTTCGTGGATGTGCTTAGTGTCTCAGTCATGTCTGACTCTTTGTAGTTCGCCAGGCCCCTCTATCCGTGGGAATTTTCAAGGCAAGAATACTGGGAGTGGGTTGCCATGCCCTCCTTCAGGTGATCTTCCCAATGTAGGTGGATTTTTTAAAGGCTTATTAGAGTCAAGATGTCAGTTCCTGTCAATTTGATCTACAGATTCAATTCAATCCTAGTCAAAATTCTGGCAATTTATTTTATGGATATTGACAGCTGATTCTAAAGTCTATATTAAGAAGCAAAAGGCTCAGAATAACCTATATAATGTTAAAAGAGAAGAGTAAATTTGAAAGACCAATGCCACATGACTTCAAAACTTACTATACAGTTACAGTAATCAGGCTGATATGTTATTGACAGTAGTATAGATTAACAGGTCAATGGAACAGAGACCCCATAAGTAATCCCTGGTAAACACAGTTAACTGACTTCTGTCAAAGGAACAAAGGCAATAGAGTGAAGGAAAGAATGTTTTTTCCCCCCCAAATTTGTGAATTTTCCTGTTTATTTATGTTTCTAACTTCATCCCATTGATATATAAATAGACAGACAGATCCCATGTATACTTCAAATCTGTTTAGACTTATTGTGTGGCCTAAAATAAAGTGTATTCTGGGAAACATTCTGTGTACACTAGAGAATGTGTAGCTGTCGTTGAGTATCTGTACACATCTATTGAACTCTTCAAGTTCTTTGTTTTCTTACTTATATTCTATCCAGTTGTTCTACCATTACTGAAGATGGCATATTGAATGGGAAGCAAAGGATGGAGGGCTGGGCTATTGAGAATGTACTATTGTATATTATTTCCTTCAATTTTTGCTGACAGATACATTTATGTTCTAAATTGTTATATTTTCTTGCTATATTGAACATTTTATAATCTTAGAGTCTTCTGTAAACTTTTGATTTAAGCTTGATCTTGTCTGATATTTGTATAGTCATTCCTTGTCTCTTTTGGTTACTATTGGTGTGCAGTATTCCCTGGTGGCTCAGAGGTTAAAGTGTCTGCCTGCAATGTGGGAGACCTGGGTTCGATCCCTGGGTTGGGAAGATCCCCTGGAGGAGAAAATGGCAACCCACTCCGGTATTCTTGCCTGGAGAATCCCATGGACGGAGAAGCCTGGTGGGCTGCAGTCCACGGGGTCACAAAGAGTCGGACACGACTGAGCGACTTCACTTTCACTTAAAATCATTACTGATAAGATAATACTTCTGCCATTTTGCTGTTTTTCCATATGTCATTAGCAATGTTTTTCTTTGTTTTCCTGCATTATTGTGTTCTTTTCTGCTTAGTTGATTTTTTGTTGTAAAAATGCTTACTTTTATTTCCTATTTGTTTTTGTGTATTGTATAGCTATTTTCTTTGTAGGATTACATTTTCCATCCTCAAGTTACAACACTTATGTTGAATTTAAAGCAGTTTACTTTTAGTAACGCATGCAGACTCTGTCCTTTTATAGCTCCAGCCCCATCCCCATTCCTCTCAGTTGTTGATATCACAAAATTTGATCTTTACAATGTGTGCCGCAAAATACAAACTAATTATTTAAAATCATTAATCTCTTAAGTTGCGTAGAACACAAAATGTAGAGTTACAAACCAAAGTTGAAATAATACCAGCTTTTAGATGAATATTTTTTAATGTATCGTTTTCTCACGTTATATAGAACACAAAAGGTGGAGTGACATATACCACTTCTACATTGTTACTACCTTTTCAATTGTGAATGTATATCTTTACTGAGATATTTGTTTCTTCATGAGGATTCAAATTACTGTCTAATGTTTTTTAATTTCAACTGATAGGACTTCCTTCATTTCTTTCAGGGACAGTCTAATGAAAAAAAGATGCTTTGAGAGTCTGCTCATCTGAAATTTCCCTCACTTTGGAAGGATAGATATATGGTTCTTGCTTGAAAGTTTTATATTATTTTTAAGATTTTGCATGTTAGTCAACTACCTTTGGCTTCCAAAGTTTCTAATGAGAAATCTGCTGATAATCTTATTAGATTTCTCAATTTTGCTGTTTTCAAATTTCTTTTCCTTTTGACTTTTGAAATTTGTTTCTGATGTCTCTCTGTATACGTCCCTATAAGTTCATCTCACTTGTAGTTTGTTGAAATTTCTGAATGCTTATATTCATATCTTTATAAAACTGGGGAAGTTTTAAGCCATTATTTCTTCAAATATTTTCTTTGTTCCTTTCTGCCTTTTCTGAATGTGCTCCTTTTCCTGAGAATTTCTGGAGACTTTTCAATTTCTCCTATGTATTTTGTTCCTCTTGTCTTTTTTCTTGCATTACATTTTATTGGAGTGTAGTTGCTTTGTAATGTTGTCTTAGCTTCTGGTGTACAGCAAAATGCATCAGTTATATGGGTACAAATATCCACTCTTTTTCAGATTTACTTCCAATGTAGGTCACCACAGATCACTGATTAGGATTCCATGTACTAAATAGTAGGTTATAACTATTTTATATGTAGCACTGTGCATATCTCAATCCCAATCTCCCAGTTCATCCTGCCTCCTCCCTCCCAATTTAGAAATCATGTTTGTACCCTACATCTATGACTATATTTCTGCTTTGCCAATTAGTTCATCTGTACTATTTTTCTAGATTCCACATATAAGTGATACTATACAATATTTCTGAAAGAGATGGAAATACCAGACCACCTGACCTGCCTCTTGAGAAATCTGTATGCAGGTCAGGAAGCAACAGTTAGAACTGGACATGGAACAACAGACTGTTTCCAAATAGGAAAAGGAGTGCATCAAGGCTGTATATTGTCACCCTGCTTATTTAACTTCTATGCAGAGTACATAATGAGAAATGCTGGACTGGAAGAAACACAAGCTGTAATCAAGATTGCCAGGAGAAATATCACTAACCTCAGATATGCAGATGACACCACCCTTATGGCAGAAAGTGAAGAGGAGCTAAAAAGCCTCTTGATGAAAGTNGCAGGTGGGCTCTCTAGGTCAGAAAGATCCCCTGGAGTAGGAAGTGGCAACCCACTCCAGTATGCTTGCCTGGGGAATTCCATGGATAGAGGAGCCTGGAGGGCTACATTCCTTGGTGTCGCACAGTTGGACACAACTGAGCACACACGCTAACACAATCTGTTGCTGTATTACAATGGAGATTGTAATACAATCTCTTACAAACTATGCTTTTCCTTTCCCTCTTCTAGTTTTTTCCTTGTGATTTATAGTTTTTTTTCGTTGTTGTTCAGTCGCTCAGTTGTGTCTGACTCTTTGCTACCACATGGACTGCAGCACACCAGGCTGTAAGTTGAAGAAACTGAGTCCTTTGGCCTGTAGGGTTTCCCACAGTCTGGATTTTGCTGATCACACCCTTAAGAGAAGGTTTCACATATTCTTTTGTTCCTTGTACTTGGTGTAAATTGGTAGTTAGATCTAAAGTCTTGGAAGTGTTTAAAAACACTTCCAGCAGAGGACATTGAATGCATGATAACCTTTTGTTGTAATATTAGCAGTCAATGGTTTTCCCAGTGGTCATGTATGGATGTGAGAGTTGAGCTGTGAAGAAAGCTGAGAGCTGAAGAATTGATGCTTTTGAACTGTGGTGTTGGAGAAGACTCTTGAGAGTCTCTTGGACTGCAAGGAGATCCAACCAGTCCATTCTGAAGGAGATCAGCCCTGGGATTTCTTTGGAAGGAATGATGCTAAAGCTGAAACTCCAGTACTTTGGCCACCTCATGCAAAGAGTTGACTCATTGGAAAAGACTCTGATTCTGGGAGGGATTGAGGGCAGGAGGAGAAGGGGACGACCAAGGATGAGATGGCTGGATGGCATCACTGACTCAGTGGACATGAGTCTGAATGAACTCCGGGAGTTGGTGATGGACAGGGAGGCCTGGCGAGCTGCAATTCATGGGGTCGCAAAGAGTTGGACACAACTAAGTGACTTAACTGAACTGATACAATATTTGTTTTTATCTTTTTGATTTAATTGACTCTGTATGACAATCTCTAGTTCCATCCATGTCTCTGCAAATGGCACTATTGTGTTCCATTTTATTTTGAGTAATATTCCATAATATACAAGTACTATATCTTCTTTATCCATTGCTCTGCTATGGACATTTAGGTTGCTTTCATGTCTTGGTTATCGTTAAGAGTGCTGCAATGAACATCAAAGTACATACATACTTCGGAATTATAATTTTCTCTGGATAAATGCCTAGGAATGGGTTTACAGGGTCATATCTTAGCTCTATCATTAGTTTCTTAAGGAACTTCCATATTGTTCTCCAAAGTGGCTTTACCAATTTACATTCCCACTGATAGTGTAGGAGGGTTTCCTTTCATCCACACTCTCTCCATCATTATTGTTTGAAGACTTTTTCATGATGGCCATTCTTACAGGTGTGAGGAGATAATTTCATTATAGTTTTATTTGCATTTTTTAAATAATTAAGATGTTGAGCATCTTTTCATGTGTTTGCTGGCCATCTGTGTGTCATCTTTGGATAAATGTATGCTTAGATCTTCAGCCCATTTTTTTGATTGGTGGTTTGTTCTTTGATATTAAGCTACATGAACTGTTTGTGTATTTTGGAAATTAAACCCTTACTTGTTTCATTTGCAAAGATATTTTCCCATTCTAAGGGTGATATTTTTGTTTTCTTCATAGCTTCCTTTGCTGTGCAAAAGGTTTAAAGTTTACTTAGGTCCCATTTTTTTTATTTACATCACTCTAAGAGGTGGTCCAAGAAAGATCATGCTGTGATTTACTTTTAGGAGTGTTCTGCCTATGATTTTCTCTAAGAGTTTTATAGTGTATGGTCTTATATTTGTGTCTTTGTTCAAGTCTGACTGTATTTTTATTTATGGTGTTATAGAGTGTTCTAATTTTACATGTAGTTGTCCAGTTTTCCAAGCCACACTATTGAAGACACTGTCTTTTCTCCATTGCAGATTCTTACCTTCTTTGTCATAGATTAACTGACCATAGATAAGTGGGTTTATGTCTGGATTTTCTAACTTCTTTCATGAATCTATATTTCTGTTTTTGTGCCAGTATCATACCATCATGATTGATATAGGTTTGTAGTATAGTCTGAAGTCAGGAAGCTCATTTCTTCAGCTCCATTTTTTCTTTCTCAAGATTGCTTTGGCTATTCAAGGTCTTTTGTGTTTCCATACAAATTTTAATATTTTTTGGTTCTAATTCTGTGAAAAAATTGGTAACATGATAGGGATTGTATTGAATCTGAAGATTGCTTTGGGTATTCTATTTTAATGATATTGACTCTTTCAATCCAAGAACATGATATATCTCTCCATCTGTTTGTATTGTCTTTGATTTCTTTCATTAGCATCTTATAGTTTTCCACATACAGATCTTTTGCCTCCTTACATAGGCTTATTCCTAGGTATTTTGTTCTTTTGTTGTGATAGTAAATGGCATCATAGCCTTAATGTCTGTTTCTGATCTTTTGTTGTTAGTGTATATAAGTTCAAGTGATTTCTGAGTATTAAGTTTGTATCCTGTAACTTTATCAAATTTATTGACTAGCTTTAGTAGCTTTCTGGTGGTATCTCTATGATTTTTTTAATGTACAAACAGTGACATTTTTGCTTCTTCTTTATCAATTTGGACTCATTTTACTTCTTTTCCTTGTGTCATTGTTGTAACTAGGATTTCCAAAGCTATGTTGAATAATAGTGGTGACTGTGGGCATCCTTGTCTTGTTCCTGATCTTGGAAGAAATATTTTAGTTTTTCACCATTGAAAATTATATTTCCTGTGGATTTGTTATATATAGCCTTTATTATATTGAGGTAGTTTCCCTAAGGGCTTCCCTGGTGGCTCAGTGGTAAAGAATCCACCTGTGAGTGCAGAGGATGAAGGTTTGATCCCTGGGTCATGAAGATTCCCTGGAGAAGAAAATGGCAACGAATTCTAGTATTCTTCCCTAGGAAATCCCAGCAACAGAGGGGTGTGGTGGGCTCCGTGGGTTTACAAAGCCTTAGACATGAATCAGTGACTAAACAATAACAACAGTTTCACTTGATACCCATTTTCTCAAGAATTTCTATCATTAATGTGTGTTGAATTTTGTCAAAATCTTTATCTTATATATTAAGATAAAAACATGGCTTTTGTTCTTCAATTTGTTAATATGGTACAACACATTGTTTAATTTGTGTATATTGAAGAATCCTTGCATTCTGGGATAAAACCCACTTAATCATTGTGTATGATCCTTTTAATGTGTTGTTGGATTCTTTTGTTGGTACTTTGCTGAAGATTTTTGCATTTTGTTCATCTGTATTCCAAGATAATGATCTATAGTTTTCTTTTTTTGTGTGGTATCATAGGTTTTGAGATCAGAGTGGCCTTGTAAAAGTAGCTTTGGAGTTTTTCTTCCTCTGTCAGTTTTTGGAATAATTTGAGAAGAAGAGGTGTTATTTTTCTCTAAATATTATAAAATTTGTGCATCTGGTCCAGGACTTTTGTTTGTGGGAAGATTTTAAACACAATTTCAATTTCATAACTTATGATTGGTAAATCCATATATTCTATTTCTTCATAGTTCACCTTTGGGAGGTTATAGCTTTCTAAGAATTTACCCATTTATTCCAGGTTGTCCATTTTATTGGCGTAAAACTGCTTGTAGTATTCTCTTATGATCCTTTGTATTTCTGTGGTGTCAGTTATAATTTCTCCCTTTTCATTTCTAACTTTATTGATTTGAAATCTCTCCCCCCTCTTTTTTTTTTTTTTTTCTTGAAGAGACTGGCTAATAACTTCTCAATTTGCTTATCTTCCCAAAGAAGCAGCTTTTGATTTCATTGATCTTTGCCATCGTTTTCTTTGTTTCCATTCATTTCTGTCAGTCCTGATCTTTATGATTCTTTTCCTTCTACAAACTTTGGGGTTTTTATTGTTATTGTTGTTTTTATTCTTTCTCTTTTTATCCTGTATATGTAAGGAGAGGTTGTTTGCTTGAGATTTCTCTTATTCGAGAGGTAGGATTGTATTGCTATAAAATTCCCTCTTCAGTTCGTTCAGTTCAGTTGCTCAATTGTGTCTGACTCTTTGCAATCCCAAAAACTGCAGCATGCCAGGTCTACCTGTCCATTACCAACTCCTGGAGTTTACTCAGACTCACACCCATTGAGTCAGTATGCTATCCAACTATCTCATTCTCTGTCATCCACTTTTCCTCCCACCTTCAATCTTTCCCAGCATCAGGGTCTTTTCAAACGAGTCAGCTCTTTGCATGAGGTGGCCAAAGTATTGGAATTGCAGCTTCAACATCAGTCCTTCCAATGAACACCCAGGACTGATCTCCTTTAGAATGGACTGGTTGGATCTCCTTGCAGTCCAACAGACTCTCAAGAGTCTTCTCCAACACCACAGTTCAAAAGCATCAGTTCTCTGGTGCTCAGCTTTTTTTATAGTGCAACTCTCACATTCATACATGACCACTGGAAAAACCATAGCCTACACCAGATGGACCTTTGCTGACAAAGTAATGTCTCTGTTTTTTTAATATGCTGTCTAGGTTGGTCATAACTTTCCTTTCAAAGAGCAAGCATCTTTTAATTTCATGGCTGCAGTCACCATCTGCAGTGATTTTGGAGCCCAAAAATATAAAGTCAGCCACTGTTTCCACTGTTTCTTCATCTATTTGCCATGAAGTGATAGGACCAGATGCCATGATCTTAGTTTTCTGAATGTTGAGCTTTAAGCCAACTTTTTCACTCTCTCCTTTCACTTTCATCAAGAGGCTCTTTAGTTCTTCTTCACTTTATGCCATAAGGGTGGGTGGGGTCATCTGCATATCTGAGGTTATTGATAATTCTCCCAGCAATCTTGTTCCAACTTGTGTTTGATCCAGCCCAGCATTTCTCATGATGTACTCTGCATATAAGTTAATAAGCAGAGTGATGAATATAACCTTAAGATACTCCTTTCTCGATTTGAAACCAATCTGTTGTTCCATGTCCAGTTCTAATTGTTGCTTCTTGACCTGCATATAGGTTTCTCAAGAGGCAGGTCAGGTGGTCTGGTATTCCCATCTCTTTCAGAATTTTTCACAGTTCATTGTGATCCACACAGTCAAAGGATTTGGCATAGTCAGTACAGAGAAATACATGCTCTTCTGGAACTGTCTTGCTTTTTTGATGATCCAGTGGATGTTGGCAATTTGATCTCTGGTTCCTCTGATTTTCTAAAACCAGCTTGAATGTTATGGTTCAAGTTGTTCTTGAATAGCTGGAAGTTCACAGTTTATGTATTGTTGAAGCTTGGCTTGGAGAATTTTGAGCATTACTTTACTAGTGTGTGCGATAAGTGCAATTGTGTGGTAGTTTGAGCATTCTTTGGCATTGCTTTGCTTTGTGATTGGAATGAAAACTGACCTTTTCTGGTCCTGTGGCCACTGCTGAGTTTTCCAAATTTGCTGGCATATTGAGTGCATCACTTTCACAGCATCATCTTTCAGGATTTGACATAGCTCAACTGGAATTCCATCACTCCACTAGTTTGTTCATAGTCATGTTTTCTAAGGGCCAGTCGACTTCACGTTCCAGGATGTCTGGCTCTAGGTGAGTGATCACACCATCATGATTATCTGGATCTTGAAGATCTTTTTTATACAGTTCTTCTGTGTATTCTTGCCACTTCTTAATATCTTCTGCTTCTGTTAAGTCCATATCATTTCTGCCCCTTTTGTGCCCATCCCTGCGTGAAATGTTCCCTTGGAATCTCTAATTTTTTTGAAGAGATCTCTAGTCTTTCCCATTCTGTTGTTTTCCTCTATTTCTTTGCATTGATCACTGAGGAAGGCTTTCTTATCTCTCCTTGCTATTCTTTGGAATTCTGCATACAAATGGGTATATGTTTCCTTTTCTCCTTTGCCTTTCACTTCTCTTCTTTTCATAGCTGTTGGTAAGGCTTCCTCAAACAAGCATTTTGCTTTATTGCACTTTTTTCCCTTGGGAATGGTCTTGATCACTGCCTCCACAGTGTCATAAACTGCCATCCACAGTTCTTCAGGCACTCTGTATATCAGGTCTAATCTCTTGAATCTCTTTGTTATTTCCACTGTATAGTCATAAGCAATTTCATTTAGGTCTTACCTGAATGGTCTAGTGGTTTTTCTTTTTTTCTTCAATTTAAGTCTGAATAAGTCTTATCCTCCTCCATCAGCGGTTAGACAGACTGAAAACCACAGTCACAGAAAACTAACCAATCGGATCACATGGACCACAGCCTTGCCTAACTCAATGAAACTAAGCCCTGCCATGTGGGGCCAGGTCATAGTGGAGAGGTCTAACAGAATGTGGTCCACTGGAGAAGGGAATGGCAAACCACTTCAGTATTCTTGCCATGAGAATCCCATGAACAGTATGAAAAGGCAAAAAATAAGACACTGAAAGATGGGATCCCTAGGTCAGTAAGGCCCAATATGCTACTGGAGATCAGTGGAGAACCATCTCCAGAAAGAATGAAGAGATGGGGCCAAAGCAAAAACAACACCTAGCTGTGAATGTGACTGGTGATGGAATTAAAGTCCGATGGTATAAAGAGCAATATTGCATAGGAGCCTGGGATGTTAGGTCCATGAATCAAGGCAAATTGGAAGTGGTCAAACAGGAGATGGCAAGAATGAACATTGACATTTTATAAATCAGCAAAGTAAAATGTACTCAGACGGGTGAATTTAACTCAGATGACCATTATATCTACAACTGTGGGCAAGAATCCCTCAGAAGAAATGGAGTAGCCATCATAGTCAATAAAAGAATCCTAAACGCAATGCTTGGATGCAATCTCAAAAATGGCAGAACGATCTCTGTTCATTTCCAAGGCAAATCATTCAAAATCAGAATAATCCAAGGCTATGCCCTGACCAGTAATGCTGAAGAGGCTGAAACTGAATGGTTCTATGAAAATCTACAAGACCTTCCAGAACTAACACCCCATAAAAGATGTCCTTTTCATTATAGGGGGCTGGAATGCAAAAGTAGGAAGTAAAGTAATACCTAGAATTATGGGCAAATTTGGCCTGGAATACAGAATGAAACAGGTCAAAGATTAATAGATTTTTGCCAAGAAAACGCACTGGTCATACCAAACACCTTCCAACAACACAAGAGAAGACTCTACACATGGACATCACCAGATGGTCAATACCGAAATCAGATTGATTATATTCTTTGCAGCCAAAGATGGAGAAGCTGTATACAGTCAGCAAAAAAATAACCAGGAGCTGACTGTGGCTCACAACATGAACTCCCAATGCTAAATTCAGACTCCTACTTACCCTACTACAAACTCATCAGAAGAGTGTCCATGAGGTGATTATGACCTCCTTGGAAAATTAATATAAAATTTTTGACTATATTCTCCAAGTTGATGGACACATGGTTTCAAGGGCTTGCGCCCACTGTGATCCCCTTTGCCTGGCAAAACAATGTGCTCTTGCCTAGTCACTCAGTCCTGTCCAACTCTCTGCGACCCCATCAACTGTAGCCCACCAGCCTCCTCTTTCTATGAGGATTCTGCAGGCAAGACTACTGGTGTGAGTTGCCATGCCCTCCTCCAGGGGATCTTCCCAACCTAAGGATCAAACCCAGGTCTCCTGCGTTGCAGGTGGATTATTTACCATATGAGTCATTAGGGAAGCCCAGCAAGACAATAAAGCTATCCTTTTCTACCTTACCCAAAACTCTGTCTGAATTTGTCTCAACACCTATGTACAGAGAAGCTGAGTTTTGGGCATCAATATAACAATGGTAGCTGCTTGCTTCTTCACTGTTTGTGATCAGAAGGAGCAACCAGCAATTGAAGGATAATTCTTCACTATTTAAAGGCAGAATCCTTTTTCTCACCCTGACTCCTGCATGCTGATTGCAGTGTGCTCCAGGAAATTGTTCAGCACTACCTGCCACTGGGCTAAGAGATGGGGGAGAGGTAGCTGCTACCAAGTTAATAGTTGACATTGACAAAAATTAACTACAATTCTCAAGCTTTCCCCTGGAATTTGCAAGCGTTCAATACACTAAGATCTCCAGTCGACTCACTGCAGATAGATTATGAAGTGCAATTGTTGTTTAGGTAGAGACACAGGCTCCCAGTGATTCCTATTCCACAGTCTTCCCTAAATTCTCACATTTTAATGATCTCAACTGGTTTTTAAACAGAAACCTGGGCACCATGGCTTGGCTAAGTTGAAACAAGAACTTCATCATCATAGACTCTAGCCAAGAGCATGTTGAAACATAAGTCTGGTGACTATTTTCTCTGCAGTTTTGAAAAAGATTTGTCTGTGTTGGGCAGCTTGCATTCAGAAAGTTTATCCACAGAAATGCAGAGGAAGAAAAATTCAAGAAACAGGTGATTACCTATAAAAGTCTAGCTGGAAATATTTAGAACGATACACAAGAGGATCACCTGAAGTTACTATGGAATCTTAACACAATTTTTGGGTGAGTGGATACCAAAGAAAAAAAATCTGAAGTGATGCAGGAAACCAAACAAAAAGATGCTGCTGACTTGATCCTGGAACAAGCTCCCTGATAGTAAATGCCACCTTTACTCTTCAATGTCAACCTCAAAGAATAAGCAATATATTTATGAAAAAAATGGATTAAGAAGTTTTCCATTGCCCTTATCTTTCCTCTCGCTTGTTCTTTCCCAGAAGAATCAGGCACTTTGAGAAGGCAAATAAGGAAGGATGGGAGTGAGTCAGTAAGGAATCTATACAGACCAAAGTCTTCTAAAACGTTCTGCTTGAAGCAAGCTCCAGTGATGCAAGTAGGACTAACTATGGTTTTATATAAGATTATAACCTTAAATAAGTGTGACTGAACTTTAAGGGCTGATTCAGATCTGTAACTATGTCTTAAGAGTTATTATAAACCACTGTACTTATCAGGAGTGACCAGAGAAGGGTCAGAATCTTCACCTAAGCAAAGAAGAAGAACTTGCTCCATGTTATACATTTAGAAGTTAGGTCAGGAGAAAACACACACACGAACACACACACACACACTTTCTGATTATTNTGTAACCTTAAATAAGTGTGACTGAACTCTAAGGGCTGATTCAGATCTGTAACTATGTCTTAAAAGTTATTATAAACCACTGTACTTATCAGGAGTGACCAGAGAAGGGTCAGAATCTTCAACTAAGCAAAGAGGAAGAACTTGCTCCATGTTATACATTTAGAAGTTAGGTCAGGAGAAAACACACACATGAACACACACACACACACACTTTCTGATTATTTATTATGAATTTTTTCTTAACAAAAGATGCAAATTTAAACGACAATACTTTAAAAAGTCAGAGTCTCTGTTGCCATGCTGTATAATTTATAATTTTTCAAATTAACTGATAGCAATAAAGAACAGAAAGGACACTGAACAATTACAGTATCAAAAGTAAAAGAAAAATGCTGCATTAATGAACTCTTATCCACAAATCTTGCTAGCTTATGACAGACTATCTAAAATTGTTCTAATATCTAAATCTTTTAAATGTTCACTTCTCTTGATTTAACTGTATGCTACTTCTAAGTGTTTACCTATTTCTCTACTTATTTTTTCCCTCAGTTCATAGAAAGAAAATTTGGTATTATTTTCAATGGTATCAGTCAGTTCAGTTCAGTTCAGTCGCTCAGTCGTGTCTGACTCTTTGCGACCCCATGAATTGCAGCATGCCATTGTCACATGCATCTGCACATATAAATGACTGGGACCAAATAATCTGAGTCTTAAGAATATCACAAAAGTAATTTATATTGGAAATATATAGATAAAATTATATAAACATCTTACTGATACAATTATTTTGTGTACTTATCACAATGCACATTTTGTAACATGAGTTATAATGCTCTATAGACAAAGAAGCAGAAGTAAAAAGAAAAATAGTATAGAATTTTGGCATGAAATACTACTGTAAACATGTGTATGTATAGAAATCGTATAAAGCACATTGCTTAACTCAGAAGAGCGTTATTCTATATATCTTCTTTACCTCATATTATAGTAGTTGACTTCTATGAAATACCTCATACCCAAATGTTATTGGGCACAAAGGATTTCTATATTTCCAAAGAAGGAATATCAGTTACTTCGAGGAAATATTTGCGAGTTTGAAGGGGTCCTTGAGTTTGGGAAGTGTCACTGTTGCTAAACTTTGTACTGAAAGTCATCTAGAATCTCATGTGTCCTATCATGGTGTGATTATGTTATCATGTTGTTAAAATAAATGATTCCTATCAGCTTCAGTGAGTTCTTATCCACAGTTCATCTTCTTGTTCCCACCCTCAATGTGTGATGTATTGAACAAGGTTAAATCTGGTCAAGGTTACTAGATAAATGGGCTTTGGAGATGGATAGTGAAGTGGACAATCAGATTTTAACAAGGGGAAAATAAAGTACTTCAGACTTTTGGCAACTGAGTGCTGTCCAAATAAATTCTCTAGGTGTTAAACTGTTGGGAGAGCGTCATCAACTGAAAATGTAATTTTGATCTTAAGGTTGCTATTGTTACCTTCAACTTAAACAACTCTATATATTAGTATGCACCCACATCACAGGGAATGCAATGATTCTGAATTGAAATGAAAATCTCAGCATCATTGCCATTGTATTTCTTCTACAACCTTCACTGCAATGTGCCTTCTTGTTCAATTAGAAATCTGTCTATTTTTCTTAAAACATCTAAAGGACTTAGTGTATCTGTCTATTTGCCTAACAGATAATGAGTGCTGAATAACCGCACCTAAGGCAAAGATATCTTATATGTTTTTTTGCCATATTGTTTCTCTATTCACAAAAAAAGGTTTCAGTTTGAATGGATCAGTTTGAAGGACATTCTAGTGCAAATATGAAAAGTTTTAACAAGGCTAGGCTAACAGTGCTTATGAGACTTGTTCCATTAACTCTTTTGCTTTTTTATTATGAAAATGATAATGACTACAGCTGCTCATTTAGGATAATCACTGTGAAGAGATGTTTTATTCTCATTCTTTAGTATCAAGACAAAGAATTTATGCTAAAATCTGAGAAGGTCTAGAGCATGCAGTTTCAATCCATTCTGTGGTAGGCATCAGTGATAGATTTTTATTATTTTTGTTGTTTGATTTTTTTTTCTTTTTTTTTGGCTGACTGTTGGTGAATATATATCTTCATGCCACTGAAGTGTTAAATTGTATTACTTCAACTTAGTTATTTTTAGCTATGGTAATTATGAGTTCAAGAAAGAGAACTTACTGAACCACATTTATGACTCAGCTACTTTTTATTGTGATGTTAAAATTTGGTTCTGGAGCCTCATCTTATAAAGCACTACTTTTTTGGCTTTTCCACTATTTACTCCCACTCATTTGAAGACTATATTGAATGCGANGAAAGAGAACTTACTGAACCACATTTATGACTCAGCTACTTTTTATTGTGATGTTAAAATTTGGTTCTGGAGCCTCATCTTATAAAGCACTACTTTTTTGGCTTTTCCACTATTTACTCCCACTCATTTGAAGACTATATTGAATGCGAAGGTGGTTAGATCAACATAAGTTTATTCATTTCTGTATTTTCTGATTTTTAAAATAATTCATATTACTTTTCAATATGACAGTTTAATAGCATCCTATCATTGCTTCTATAGTATATATTTTTATTTATATTTGGACCTCTTCCTCCATAGCTAGTAGAAGTTATTTAATTTCCTTAGCTTTGCTTTAAAGTATAAGTCTTATGATTTTTACACAAATTAGAAAATAACCTCATCTCATTGTTCCAGTAAGTCTTAAAGGATTCAGCACTTTCTATCACCATAGCAACTAGGAGCCTAAACAGGAAAAAGGTTAAATATCTATAAAACTCTGACTATAATTTGANCTGAGCCCCGGTGGGCAGGAAGGATGAACCTTCACTAGCAGAGGTGCGTCCTGTTGTGGACGAGGGAGGTGGGGGCAGGGGGACACGCCACGCAAGAAGGCCTGTCGGGAAGGCTGAAGTCACAGAAGGCACAGGAGGACGGGACCTCCTGTCCAGTCCTGGAACTAGGTGCTGACCTTGTGCCAGGAGACAGTTGTGTGGTAAACGAATAAGTGAGTGAAAGAGTGAGTGGACACATGAGAAAAGTGATGAGGGATTGGGCAAGAAAGTGAGCAGGTGAACAAACAGGTGAATGAACAATGGAATTAATCAACGAATGAATGAAGGAAGAAATGAGCAAACCGGTGAACCTGAAGTAGAACAAGTGAGTCCTGACTCACTTCCTAGCTCCCCATCCCCTGGCTCCACCCCTTGGGCCCCTAAAGAGAGGAAGGAGGGGACAGCATGGCTTCTCTGAAGGTGACCCCCAGCCTTTTCCCACGAGGCCTGTCAAGAAGAGTGAGGCAATGGAGGGCTCAGCCTGGGCCCAGAGCCCCTGTCCTCTTGATCCCTGCCATTTCAATGCAGAATGTTAAAAAAGTAAGAATTAATGCAAACCCCATGACAAAAAAAAAAAAATCAGCATATTAAATAAAGACAGGATTACTATTCCTGATTTCTTCTTGCCTCAGGCTTCAGTATGGCTCATCGCAAAGCTGTCTTTATGTCAGATTTTGTTTTATGTACATCATGATTTTTCTGCATTAATTTTGATGTTTTGACATGTTGCATTAAGATAGTATTTATCTCTGTTCCTGAGAGTGGCTGTGTCTTTCTTCTCTGTTTGGTTCCTCCTTAAATGTCACCCCCAGGTGTGGTTCACTGGTCCCTCACTGGCCATGCCCCACCCAGGGAAAGGAATGCTTCAGGCTACAAGACAGAAGGTGATTTCCTGGGGTCCTTCAGGCAGGGGTCCTAATCAGGCACCAGCTTGCAGCGTCTGGTGGAAACCCGCTTCCAGGGCTCTGGGTCACATGAGGTCAACAACTGGTGCCTCATCTATGGAAGTATTGGAATAATAAAGCAAGTTTTAAGTGACATGCTTTTGGAAAAAATGTTACATGCAGAGGATCTTAACCTGCACTCAGGTGTGTTCACCCCAGACTTGGTCAGGAGTCTGGTTCAGATTCATCTGCGTTGTTTGCCAGGCGCTGTTCTGGGCCCCTCACCCCACCCGGTCCATCGTCCCCTGTGTCCCCCTCTAGAGTTAGCATCCCAGACGTCCCAGGACAGACACGGAGACAGAGTATGATGGCAATGCTCTCAGCTGCCTTGTAACAGGCCACCAAACTGTGCGGAGACTCTGGGAGGAGGGCAGGCAGCCAGACCCTGTGGTCAGATGTTGCAGGCCTGACCCCAGGCCAGCTCTCCCCAAGAACTCAGTGAGTCTTCCAGGGCATCTGAACTCGGTGAAATACAGCTGATATTCTGTTTCATAAAAGCTATGATTTTATAGAATAAAGAGCCCCTCTTCCCGCACTATTGATCACAGAGGCTCACAAATTCCTTCCAGGAGGATTCTTCCATGGGTTGTTTTATCATTATGGCTAATAAGGTCCTTCCTAGCAAAGCGCTGAAATTGTGATAGAGAAATAGAAATCCTTTCTGCCTTCACGAAGGAAAATTGTTATTGCTACGGAATATATGAATTGCAAAATACCGTAACATAAAGATTTGCAATGCATTTCTGTCATATGGAAGAAGAATTGAAGTTAGTCAGATTTATTTAGATGTTGACAGAAAGTGGCTGCCTTCATGCCTCGGCATGGATGATGATTCACATGTATTTATAAACTTAAAATGGTGAAAAAGAGACACTTGTCAACATAGCCCTTAGAAAACCCAGGGACTCTTGGCCCCTGGGAGCAGATGCGTGGGAGAAAAGGGAGGGGCTGACACAAGGGAAACTGTGAAGCCCTCGCTTGGCTTCAATCTGCAGAAGCCGGTGTGGGGGGTGTCAGGATGCCCCTAGAATGGGGGCCAGGGGTGGGGGTCACGGGCCTCGGCACTCGGATCCTCTCCTGTCCCATGCAGATTTGAGCTGCAACACCTGGGATCCTTCTTGGGCCTCCTGCACCCACCTGCGTAGACAGCTAGTGCAGCTGTTCCGACCTGAGCCCAGCCAGGTCCCCTGTCTGCAGGGGCAGAGGAGCAAAGCTGAAGTTCAGGTGCTAAGCCAGGCTTGTCCATCGCCATGACAAAGTCTGGGACATGCCTCCCCAAAATACGACACCTCGGCCTGTGGAGTATTTCCAAGTGAAGAAGTCTGAGCAACAGCAGGTGCGGGGGGCTCTCTAGCCTCCCCTGAAGCAAGTCACCAGTGACCCTCGCACGAGAGCTGCCTCACCTCTGCCACAGGGAGAGGAGCACCCCTGTCTCCAGGGCACAGGGATCTACACTGCCCTCCATAAAGCCTCTCCCAGGCTGTGTTCCTGAGCAGGAAACCCCTCTGACTCGCCTTTGGGGTCCCCATGCCCTGTTAGAAAACACTAGTGATGTCTCCCTGCTCCACACTCCTTCCTGAGCCATACGTGGGACACTCTGGGGCTCCAGCTTGGAGGGACAGGGTCTTGGTGGATGGACCATGTCTGCCACCTTTTCCTGCTCACACCCTTCTGTCTGTTCACATGGCCGTGGGTTGTCTCAGTCTCCTCAGGAAACCTGCCACAGGAGCAGCAACAGGCACGGTCCTAGATGGAAGTAGAGGCTGAGAACAATAGGTGTGGAAGGGTATTTTTATCTCAGAGCCAGCTCTTTTCTCCCCCTGCTTCTAGGCTAGAATTGTTTTCCTAAATGGGAGGAAATGGAGAACGCAGATCAGTTGAGAGAAAACAAAACAAAAAGCATTGAAATGCTGGTGGGCTCCTGAGATGGGACTCCGACCCCTCTTCCAAGGAGAGGGCAGGATTCTCAGACAAGCAGGGGTCCGGGCGAACAGACACCAAGGTCGCCTGTCTGCAGGTCGCTCCTGGGGAGACCAAGCCCTGCAGACAGCCACTGGTACAGAAACAGGGGTCCAAGGGCCTGGCCACTCAGGCCAGCTTAGCATCCGAAGTCCTGTGTGCCCAGGGCGGAGAGCAGGCAATAGCTCATCTCTTCCACCCAGGGGCAGGGACAGATGACAGCTGGACATGGAAGCACCTTTTGGACACAAACAGGGAGGATGGCAGTGTCAGCCCACAGCCTGACCAGGGAGGTCCCCAGAGACAAGATTCTTCCCTTTCTGGGAAGTGTAAGGTCGCCGCGAACAGAAAGATGTCTCTGCCAGCTGGTATTAAGAAGCCTTTATTGGGCGAGNGATAAGGCTGTGATCTATGATGCTTATTTAAACCATTCACACTCATTCTGCACTCTTTATTCCTCTTCCTAGACAGCAGAGCACAGCACCCAGTACAACAAAGAGGAACCACAGACCCAGGTGCTGCTCTAGAGCCCAGAAGTGCCTCAGGCTTAAGGACTTTAATGATGGACAGTGCCAATCAAAAGTCACAGTGAAGCCAAGTGTTCCAGCTAGCAAATTATCCAGCTAACCTCAGAAAAACCCAATTGTAACGTTACACAATGAAATTATTTTCCTCAAAAAATAATTTATCTTCTTCAGGGATGAAACGTTATTATTTGATGAAGTACTTCTGTTGGTTTTGTTGAGGGAGTTTTGACCTCATACTGGAAGCTAAGGACCATGTGAAACCCAGCATTGCTTGTATTAAATAAGCCTCTGCTCGGGGAGGAGAACATCCCTCAAATAGAGTGAAAACAGTTCTGCATGTCATCGGTCTAATAGTTGATCATCTTGAACAGAAACTCACTGTTAAAAAATGGCAAATTTTCATAAGTAGGTTAAAAAAATTCTTAAGTTTCTTAAACTTCTGCTTTTAAGAAATAGTAATTTTTCAAAACTAGAGGGCTGATCACCAACCCAGTTTTAAAAAAACTGTCTCAGGGGTGGGCAGCACAGCTGTGAGGGAAGAAGAGGCGCCCTCTTGTGGCATGAATGGAAAATGACCAAAGAGCTGACGGACCAATAGTTACTCCACTTGATCTCTTGCCTTTGGAACTCTCCAGCTAATGACTTCTCTCTTTTATCTCCATTCCAATACAGAGCTTCTCCATCTTTGGCTGCAAAGAACATAATCAGCCTGATTTCAGTATGCAAATATCTCCTTTCCAGGACAGAGTGCTGTTTCCAATCTTATTTAGTCTTAATTTTTTTTTTAAATTTAAATTTATTTATTTATTTATTTTTAAATTTAACTTTACAATACTCTATTGGGTTTGCCATACATCGACATGAATCCACCACAGGTACACACAAGCTCCCAATCCCGAATCTCCCTCCCACTTATTTAGTCTTAAGATTGACCTAGAAGTACACTGCTCTCATGTGGTAGATATGTCCCTTTGCAAAGAGAGTGGTAAATTTCTGTAGTCTGACTCCCAGCTTAAGAATTTTAAAGATTTAAATATTGCCTAAATGGTGGGTGAGCATTTGAGGAAATGCATAGATGTCTTGAATACAATCCTAATAGAATTTCACATTTTCTATTAACATTACATAAAAGAACAAGAAAGTTCATCTTAATACAGCCTTTTAAAAAACAGTTGTTATAAATATTGGTTTTGAACCCAGTGTTTCCTTCCCTTGTCTTTTCTTGTCTTGTGTTCATTAAAAATAGTGACATGGCTAAGTATTTCTAACTACTTTAAATAGAAACAAACAAAACTTCCCCAAATTTATTGTCCATGATTATTTGTGAGAAGTGCTCCTAAATTAAAATTTTTTTATCTCAAGAATTTGAATGCTCAGCAGGTGTTTGGCATAATAAAAACATGGGTTTCATGTTATTATTTAATGAGTAAATTAAAAGCTTCACATTGTATTACTCATATGCTAGAATTCAGANTGTCCATGGGATTTTCAAGGCAAGAGTACTGGAGTGGGTTGCCATTTCCTTCTCCAGGGAATCTTCCCAAACCAGGGATTGAACCCAGGTCTCCTGCATTGTAGACAGACACTTTACCATCTGAGCCACCAGGGAAGTCCAGAGAAAAGTCAAAGAGACCAGTAAATAATGTAGGTTCTTGGGCATGGTTCACATTATTATCAACCATGATGGTTCATACCATTATCAAGCATGATGGGCAATCGGTTCTCCAAGTCAGGTACTCTGTCCTTCCATATTTTTAGCTATTAAATCCATTCAGTTCAGTGGGTTATCCTAATAATTGCTGTAAAACTGGCAAGATGGACTTTAAGGAAACGAGTAAAGTAAGACAGTGAATGACATAGACCCTCTCTTATTATCTATAAAACTACTGCTTGTATTTTCAGAGAAAAACAAAACAAAACATTATACCGTGGGAAAAAGAAACATGCAGCCAGGATAGGAATATGATTGGGTTATCTCAAATATCAATATATGTAAATTTAGAGTCATTAGTTGTTTGCATGGGGATTGTAACAGTGCTACATATAACTCAAAACATAAAATTAATCAGAAGCCTCTAACTTCAGAGGAGAACATGAATCAATGATATGCACCTGGGATATAATAAAAATGTACCAGACATTAGGATCAAAATCCAGTGTGTACCCAAGCCAAGATTTTGGTCAATATTTTTACTGGTGACTAATAAAACAGAGATATCATCACCATTAAATATACTCTTATCTTCCAAAATGGAAAAGCAAAACTAACAACGCTTTTGAAACGTGTTCCTTATTAAAATCAAGACATCTTCATCATGTTGAATATGCTTTTTAAATTCTCAGTATCCATTTGCTTCTCCTATTTGCCTTGCTCTATGTCTAAAAACTAATTTTCCAGCATCTCTTGCTAGATATTCAAGATGCAGATTAGCTGTTATTGATTTTATGAACTTAAAAGATGTAGAAGGCGGAAAGGAAGCCAAGACCATCTGAATGATGTTTTGTTCTTTTATTTAGCAAGAAAAACCTATGAGGGCATAGGTTTCTCCTTTAGTCAACACCTTTCTGGATGCTTAAGGCAACTGCAGATTCAAGGCAGCATTTTCATCCTGACTTTCTTATCCCGAAACCAATAGGTTCAGTAGTGACTTCCTGATTCTTCCTCATTTAGCCTTTCCAATTATTTTGTAAAATTCCTAGATTAAAGGTCTTTCTATTTAAAGTATATGCAATAATTTTGATTCTTGGAAGAAAATCTAACTAATATAAAGCAACAAAAAGTAGAAAGTGATGTTAGGCTATTTTGTATATTCAAATCAGTCTTTTTTTTTTTTTTTTCCCAGAGCAAACTACATTTACTGTGAAATAGAAAGAAGTAATAGACAAAAACACAAAGGAAAATGTCTTCCTTCAATATCTCAGTCTATAATTTTCCAGTTATGGTTCAGGATTGGTGTGTCTGCTATGGAACTATTAAACAAGAAATGTTTTCCCTTGATCACTAAGGGAGCAATATGAACAGGGTTTCAACATCACTCTTCCTGTGATCCATTTCCTTGGGATCCAAAAAAGTAAATGAAAGACACCATTAAAAAATATCATAGGAAAGAATATTAAATATGTACTACTATAAGTTCATTTTTTTTTTGAAAAAGAAAGGAAGCATAGAAGACTGTAGAGAAAAGGTCATTAAGTGTGAATCACTGGAAAATTCTACATTAAAAAAGAAAACATGAAATCACTGATCCTAATGGTGAAAAGAAGCATGCATTGATTATATTGCTTATATGAAACTTTTTATTATCTTATGAAAAAATTGTTTAGAGAAAGAAATATGATTGCCAAAGCTATTAAACAAGGGCATCATGGAAGGCTCTACTTAGTGATACCATTCAGGTGCAAGCCTATTAACAACAAGTCACCATCTTGTTGATCTGTTTCTAATAGTTTGTAAATAATGAAGCATAAAAGGAAGCATTGTAGAGCCTTGCTACTCATTAAACAAATTCCAGACACTGATCAAGCAGGAGCATTAAGAAAACTCGCAAATTTCAATGAATCAGACAGTCTGAAAAGCCCTGATTCTTCTACCTACAGTACTCTCTCTAGAATTTTCTTCAGTGTGGGCCTATCTTTCATTTCAGTTCAGTCACTCAGTCATGTCCATCTCTTTCTGATCACACGGACTGCAGCATGCCAGGCTTCTCTGTCCATGACCAACTCCCAGAGCCTGCTAAAACTCATGTCCATCAAATCAGTAAGGCCATCCAACCCTCTCATCCTCTGTCGTCCCCTTCTCCTGCCTTCAGTTTTTCTCAGGGTCAGGGTCTTTTCTAATGAGTCAGTTCTTCGCATCAGGTGGCCAAAGTATTGGAGCGTCAACATCAGTCTTTCCAATGACTACTCAGGATTGATTTCCTTTAGCATTGACTGGTCTGATCTTTTTGCAGTCCAAGGGACTCTCTCAAGAGTCTTTTCCAACACCACAGTTCAAAAGAATCATTTCTCTGAAAGGTATTTGCACTGGAACTAGAGTTCTGGGGTGAGAATTTATTTTCATTCAGTATTTTAAAATTGTTCTATTTTGTTTTCTTCTGTTGAGAAGTCAGATTTAAAAATTCTGTCCATCAAATTTTATTTTCTCAATCAATTACAAAGGATATAAAGCATACAGAGTGTGCCTTTGCAGTAGAATTAAACTAGATCCCAGTAACAACAACAAAACAACAACAACAAAAACAACTGTAGAAAATATTTAATGCTTAGAAATTAAGCAATACACTCATACATAATTCATGTGTCAAGGAACAAATCACACTGGGCTTTAAATAGCACTGTGAAATGATGTTAATAAAAAATAGTCATAGTCATAAGTTGCTCAGTCATGTTCAACTCTTTGCGACCCCATGGACTGTATACCTACCAGGCTTTACTGTCCATGGGATTTTCCAGGCAAGAATACTGGAGTGGGTTGCCATTTCCTTCTCCAGGAGATCTTCCCAACCCAGGGATTGAACCCAGGTCTCCTGCATTGTAGGCAGATGCTTTACCATCCAAGGCACCAGGGAAGTCTAATAAAAAGTATTTCATGTCCAACCTCAACTGATTCAACTAGATAATCTTAATAGAAAGATAATCTCTTTAAAACATATAGTAAAATGACTGAAATAAAGTGACTGACTCAGGACTGAAAATCAATGAACCAAGAATTCTCCTTTGAATTTGGAAAAGTAAATAGCAAATTAAAGTAGAAATGTGGAAAGAATGAAATAATAGAGTCAATAGAAGAAATTGAAAGAAACAGTATATAGAGTTGTTAAATGAAAAGTTTCTTTTTGAGCAAAAAAAAAAAAAGATATATCATTAGAAACAATTTGAGAAGTAGAGAAGGTATACCTTAATGAATTAAGAGCACTGGTATTTAGAAAGATTACCATAGAACCTAGATTATTATTGTCTTCCCAGGTGACAATGTTGTAAAGAATCAGCCTGCAATGCAGGAGCTGGGGATTCTATCCCTGAGTCAGGAATAAGCCCTGGAGAAGAAAATAGCAACCCACTCCAGTATTCTTGCCTGAGAAATTCCGTGGAAAGAGGAGCCTGGAGGGTTATAGGCTATGGGGTCACAAAAGAGTCAGACACAACTTAGTGAATAAACAAAAATGACAGGATACTATCTTTACAAATGTCACCTCACTTAAGCAAATGAAGGTATGAGGGTTTTAATATTCTTGTTTTGTCAACAAAGACATCAAATTCCACAAAGTTAGTTGACTAGGGTCATAGCCAATTAATCACAGAATTAACATTTAAATCTGTTACTATCCTAAATCACACATAGAGAAAATGTGCATATATGGGTCAAAGCCATTTAAAAATTTAAGAGAAAGCTTTCCTCAATTTCTCTAACATTATTAGCGTCAATGTTAGTTTTGAAGAAACGAAACTCCCTGCGTGTGTGCAGGATGCCATTGGTGGCATTCATGAATTCCAGCTGCCTCCCTGGGTCACCATACCTTTTCCAACAATCCAAATTGCTTTCAGTTATAGGTTTTGTCAGAGCTGTTGATGGGACATCACTGTCTTTAATGCACCAAGAGAATCAGCTCATCGCAAACCTTCTCTAATATCTATTTCTATAGTTTACACGAGTAAAAGGAACAGCCAAGCAGGAGTGCCAATTATTTTTTATTGGTCTTTCCATCTAACTTTTAGGCTAGAGGGAAAACAACAGGATCTGTAACCATTAAACTCACATTAGAGTTCTGCATTTTCTTCCAATTACTGTTTATTTTCCTAAAATTCTGGTGATTCATATCCCTGTTCTGCACTATTTACCACTGTCTCTCTCATCACTCTTATTTATTCTCTAACCACCACCCACTGTTCTCATTTTATTTACCTACTCCAGGTGCTGGGAATGTTACCCTGTTTCACTATATTGTGCAGGCAAAGAATGAAATAGTAAGCTCAAAGATATTTTCAAATTCAAAGCTTCTTCCTTCACGTGAGAGAGGGGCTTGCACATGTCTGAACTATGGAGAAATCTAATTTGTATTCCCCTTATACTGAGCAATTCCCCACAGAGTCCTGAGCAATCAATTGTACATTGTAGCAGTGAGACTAGCCTTGCTCCTCCCATGGCTGACATTTCATTGATTATCTCAAGAATGTCCTTATATCACTTTCTTTTCTTGTTGATGAAACATTTGACAAATTGTGTCCCTGTTCTGTGTTTCATTCTTTTTCTCATTCTTTAGATTAGGAATAGGAGATAGTTTAAAATTCTCATATAATTTACTTCCTTCTTGTTTTATTTTACCTTTAATATCAATCAATAGTACAAAATATTTACCTTTTCTGTGTGACTTTCTTAAACATATTTAGATTATTTCTAAACTTGTGACAATCCTTTAATGTGCTACAGAATAAAGCATATATCTCAATAGTTTAAATTAGGCATTTGTACTATTAATGTTATGAGCAATTTCTTCATTGTTTCAACATTTCAAAGTGAATCTTTTCATAACAAAATTTCTTCTTTAAACGAGATAATTTATTTCCTCCTTTAATTAGAGCAGGAAAGATTGCTAAATTGGTGAAAGAAAGTGAATTCTCTCAGTTGTGCCCAACTCTTTGCTACCCCATGAACAGTAGCCTGCACCAAGCTCCTCCATCCATGGGATTTTCAAGGCAAGAGTACTAGAGTGAGTTGCCATTTCCTTCCCCAGGGAATCTTCCCAACCCAGGGGTTGAACCCAGGTCTCTTGCATTGTAGACAGACACTTTACCGTCTGAGCCACCAGGGAAGTCCTAAATTGGTAACAAAGTGCAATTGTCTTTCTGTAGCTTCTCTGAACATCTGTATACAGTCAGATGTCAATGCATCTTATTTAGATTGGAAAGCTTTTTATTTCCCTTGACAATTCCAATAAGTTAAATATTATTCATATAAACATATGCTATTTAAATTAAATGAGAAACTTATTGATTTCATTATAAAAAAGGCTTTAATTTTAATGAGATGGATAGAGTTGATGCTCTAAATATTAAATTTAATATCACATTTTAAAATTTAATATTATAGAATTTTCTACTATCTCAATTATCTTTAATCTTCTAGAATATGTTCTTAAATTACATGTGAGTATTTATTTCAAAGTGTTAAGTATCTGTGTATATGGTCAGCACATATAATGTGTTTGAACACATGGAAAATGCCGTTCATTAAATCATTTAATAAAAATTATTGGATAGTATTTTGTGCCAGATACTTACCTAGGTGTTAGTGACAGGGACAATGTAAAGGAACAAAGTAGGTAATTAAATAGGTAATCCCATTAGGGGATTGTAAGCAAAGAAAAAATGTATGGGAGACACCTGTAAGTTAATAATCACTCAAGAAAACAGGATTGCTTAACAACAAACACAAGTAGTTTTGCTCAGCAATAAAACCATGCAGTGGAAGCATGAGACATACCCCAAAACAATAGAAAAATGTTGTCATGAGACCCTCGTCTTGCCTACTGAGTTCAGTAGTTAATGATCCCTAGGACACGCTCTCTGCATACATTAAACTATAAAAATTATGGAAAGGCAACATTTCAAAGTGAAAGAATTTCATTGTACTAAGATATGAAATACTATTTCCATCGTGCCATGACAGTCCTGGCTAGACCTTATAGAGGCAAGAAAACTCTCCTGCCCAACCTGAACAGGGTGCTGATGATGGAAGCTTGATGTCTACTGAAGAATGAGGAAGAAAGTGGTCTTTTCTCCCTCTCCACTTTTCCTTTGATTATAAAACTGTATCCCAGTAAGTTCTTGGGGCCACTCCCTCTGGCACGCTTGTATGTGATGCTCATATCAGATGCTTAGTAAACCACTTCTTATCTATCACTTCACCTCTTACTGAATTATTTCTGTGCTGAGACAAAAAGAACCAGATCTTCTTGCAGCTTCTCAAAATGCCTCCTGGCAGTTTCACTAGGAATGAAATATTTCCTAGAGAAAATTACAATTCAACAGTGACATACATGAACAAGTAAATATTTTTAATTGTTTTAATAAATGATTATAAATGTTTCCAAGAAACACAGATACAACCAAATAATTTCACCTAAAATGGTGAAGGGAGTTTGTTGAGGATTAATAACTGAGTATGCTGTGGAGAATGGGAAGGCAGACATTTTTATCAGGCAACCAACATCAAAGGCATGTAAAACACACAGGATGGTTTGGGAAAAGGAAGGACTCTCTATTAACTTTCTAGGGTGCCTTAACAAAGGGGAGCTATATTGGTGGTTTAAAACAAAAGAAAGGCATTCTCTTACATTTCTGGACACTTGAAGACTGGGATCATTTCTCGCTTTGAAGCTGTAGAGAAGAATCCTTCCTGTCTCCTTTAGCTTCTGGCACTTCTTGACGTGTAGCTGCATCATTTTCATCTCTGCCTCTGACATCACATGACTTTCATCCCTTTATGTCCTCTCCATTTATATTTTCCAATATCTTTATCCTTTTAAGGACACCAGTTATCGGATTTAGGGCCCATCCTAATATAATAACACTCAACCTGAATTTGATTATATCACCGAAGATCCTCTTTGCAAATAATGTCACATTCACAGGTACTAGAATTAGGACTTGTGCATATCTTTTTGGGGAACACAATCTAACTCATAACAAAATCCCACCAAAGATTTTTTGAAAACAAATTTAAAGCAGCTAATAAAGTATGCTCAGTTTGGATTTCAGGCATTAGGGAAATATCAAAGCTTTTAATCCAGGTATCTGCTGAGGTGCTAATGTTTGTTTTAAAATGTTAAATGCTGGAGCTGGAAGATAAATTGGAAGGTGGAAACCACAGACTTGAACTAAGAAATTTAGAGAGTCAATTCCTAAGCAGGTTGATAAGAAGTCTGGGGGGTCCCCAAGGAGAGAGGGGTCTGGGGTTCTCAAGGAGAGATAGGGGTCTGGAATTCTCAAGGAGGAGGAAAGAACAAACTTTTTTCCTCTACATTTCTTGGTCTTATCACATAAAACCTCAAACTGTCCAAGCCTGGAACTGATGATTACACAACAAGCAACTCAATTTAAACTCTGTACTAAGGATTATATAACAATAAAGTATCCTGCTTGAGGATAGTTTCTGGAAAAAACCTGGCTAATCCTGTTGTCTTAAAATGTAAATTATGGGAGTGGCTCTAGTAAGATCTTTACAACCTCCAGACATTCTTTTGATTCGCTGTAATAACTAATTTAAAAAAGTATATAACTCCATTGCTAACACTAGCAAGGGGGCACTCTTTCTGCCCCCTTCTGATGTCTATGTCAGAAGCTTTATCTATCTCTTTTATACTTTAATAAAACCTTATTACACAAAAGCCCTGTGTGATCAAGCCTTGTCTCTGGCCCTGATTTGAATTCTTGACCTCTGGAGGCCAAGAATCTCGGGGTCTTTCGTGGTTCAGCAATGACTTTTCAAAATGACTATCAAAGATTGACAAGAGAGGATAAAAGTANTATCTATCTCTTTTATACTTTAATAAAACCTTATTACACAAAAGCCCTGTGTGATCAAGCCTTGTCTCTGGCCCTGATTTGAATTCTTGACCTCTGGAGGCCAAGAATCTCGGGGTCTTTCGTGGTTCAGCAATGACTTTTCAAAATGACTATCAAAGATTGACAAGAGAGGATAAAAGTAAAAACAGTGGGCATCAGCGACTTACGAATTTGCTAAATTCATGCTGATATGGAGTATAGGGTGCTGGATGGTGTATCCTGTTTCAATAAGAGACCACAAGAGAAAATAAGGCAGTTTATTATTCCCAGGTCCTGGAAGAAGCACTTGAAATGCTTTCTGAAACCAGAGAGGGAGGAGTTCAGTTCAGTTCAGTCGCTCAGTCGTGTTCGACTCTTTGCGACCCCATGAATCGCAGCACGCCAGGNAACTATTGCTGGTACATAAAATTTTTGATAAATATTTGCTATCATTATTACAGGCATTATCATTATTATTGCTCAAGTGGAACATGTTCACTTTCTATAAGTCTGATAGGATTTTATGATGCTAGATTATCATTTTTTTACTTCTTTTCTTAATTCAATATAAGATTCTTTAAATTCATAATGTTTTACAGTTTTCAAAATTTCACACATGTGATTTCATATAATTCTATAACAACTTCTTTTCCCTTACTCCTGTATTGCCCCTCCATCTTAGATGATCATATTTTTAATAAAAGTTTTAGAGATATTTTAATTAAAAAAAAAACTGTGGAGGTAATATAGTGTTTTCATATATATAACATTTAGTCTCTCCTTGTTAAAACTGACATGACTAAGGTAACACTGTCACAATTAGTGAATGAATATTGTTGCATTACTACTAAGCAAAATTTAAAAATTTTAGATCATTTTCTTATTGTAGTTGTATTTCCTTTGGCTTCTCTTAACTATGAGTTTGTCAGACTTTACCCGTTTTTGGTGACTGACCACCATGAAGTTTGCTGGTCACATATTTTGCAGAATGTCTGCCAATGGGAATTTGTCTGACACACTTCTCACAATTAGACTGAAGTTATAGGGGTTTGGGAGGAAGAGCACAGAGATAAAGCGTCAGTGTAATTTTATCATATCAGGGGCTTATATATCAACATGATTTTCACTGTTGATCTAAACTTTGATCACATGGCTGTGTAGTGTTTGGAAAGTTTCATCTCTGTGAATTACTCCCTATTTTATCCCCTATGAAAACTTCAGAAGAAAGTCACTATGCAAAGTCCGCATTTAAGAAGTGGGAAGTTATACTTTCCCTTCTTCAGAGCAGATTATCAACATAAATTATATGGAATTCCATATGGAATGTTTGTCTTTTCTCTCACAATCATCTATTTATTGAATCATTATTTATATCAGTATGGAGTCAAATGTGGGGTTTTTTTGGATGTTTTTGCTCTCTGGCACTATTACTTTGTTCCAAGCTCATCTTATATCTTCCTTCCTCAGTCCTAAAAACAACTATTTCTCAAGGATGTCTGGATCGTTTTACTGCAGAATGGTTTTAGAAACCTATTCTGAGTGCTACATGTGCTTATTGCTAAAGGGATGTCAATACTTCAACACCCACTCAGAGAACAAAGTATGCGTGTATATACTGATCTTTGTATGTAACATATCTCTAAATGTTTCTATATGCAATAATTTGTATGATATGAAAATGAGATTATATTGATATTTCCACCTCTAATACATTACTGCATAGGTTATTCTAGCCTCCTCATCTTATTTCTGCATCTTTCAATCCAACAATGAAAAATCTGGTTCCCACTACCCACTAGACATGTAGAAGTTTACTCAGTTCCAGTATATGTGTATAATGGTTTCAGAATTCTTAACTTGAATCCCTGTGGGGAAAAAAACACTATACCAACTAGAGTATAGTGCAACTTATTGTGTATAATTCCTTTTGCCTTTAGTCTTACGTATTTTATCCATAGCCAAAGTTACTTAGATTAGTACCTATTTCCACTCTGTCTCAGTGAGGCCAATTTATATATTTGCATACACTATAATATTTTAAAAAATGATAAAAAAATTTAAACCCAAGTACAAAATAGTCATACTTCTTACAACAAAAAGGAAAGGAAGAAAAAAACATTTATTATTAATCACTAACCAGGCCATTTTAAAGGAGATCAGTCCTGGGTGTTCTTTGGAAGGAATGATGCTAAAGCTGAAACTCCAATAGTTTGACCACCTCATACGAAGAGTTGACTCACTGGAAAAGACCCTGATCCTGGGACGGATTGGGGGGCAGGAGGAGAAGGGGACGATAGAGGATGAGATGGCCGGATGGCATCACGGACTCGATGGAAATGAGTTTGAGTAAACTTCAAGAGTTGGTGATGGACAGGGATGCCTGACAAGCTGCTATTCATGGGGTTACAGAGTCGGACATAACTGAGTGACTGAACTGAATTGAACTGAAGCCTGAATAACTGCAACTATGAGATGATACTCTTTTCAAAGTCAAAATAGATGCACTTTAATTATCCTTATAAAATGGTCATTTAATATTATTTTCTAATTGTTTCCATCAGGGTAAAAATTTTTTTTTTGTAATTAATTTCAGTAGGATTTACCCAGATTATTCATCGAAAACTTAAAGAAGGAAATACAGACCTAGCATTTATCTTAAAATGTCTAAATTTGTAAAGTTTTCTACAACTAAAAATGAAATACCAACTATCTTGAGAAGAGCAAACCAGCTTGTGATTTCTCCTAGCAAATTTTATGTATTCCTTTTGTTGTGATATTAGGTATCATTTTGGAAAAACTAAATAAACTATGATTATTCCGAGA
Organism: Neotragus pygmaeus; assembly: GCA_006410875.1. Lineage (NCBI taxonomy): Eukaryota > Metazoa > Chordata > Mammalia > Artiodactyla > Bovidae > Neotragus > Neotragus pygmaeus. The sequence goes on along the minus strand of SJYV01056319.1, from coordinate 277,584 downwards.
TTGCACTACCAAAATTAATGAACTAACAGTCTTCTGTGTATGAAGATCTGTGCTAGTGAACTGTTAGTTCTATAGTAGGACTGTTAGTTCTATAATAGTTCTATAGTTAAAAAGGAGAAAAATATACATGTTTTATCATTTGTTAATGTCTTTAATATGCCATTGTTAATAAGAATACTTTAAAACTGAGTAAAAGAAGATTTTAGGCATTTGGAAACACTGTGAGACTTGTTCCTTCCAGTGCATAAAATTATTCTTCGTCAGTACCTATATTTGATGTATGACTATTGAAGTCTTATTCATTACCTGAAAAAACAATGTCTATGTAAGAAACCCAGAAATCAAACTAAGATGCAGTGGGAAAAAAATAATAAATCCATTACTTAGAGCAGAGATCTAGATTTTTCACTAAATTTCTTGTGACCTTGAGCCCTTTGTGTTTCCACTTCTTTATTTAAAAGCTGTTTCACTTAGATATATTCTAATGAACTCTCTAATATTAGTATGATATGATTATCTATAAAAATTACATATGACATTTTATATTCCTGTAATCACACCCATGAACTCATACAAGGTAACATGTCTCCTCAGCACAAAATAACATAGAAAGCAGCTAGAAAAACAAACAAATATATTTATTTAGTTTTAAAATTATTGTCCCTGGAAACCTCTATAGAGGTTAGCTGATGCTGTGAAATAATAATTCTAATTCTGAATATAGATCTGACTATTAATCAAAATTTTATCTACAACCAAGGCAACTGAACAACCAAAATATATTTCACTACAGTAATTTTTATTTTCCCAGTACAGACACTACTCCATAAAGGTGCTTGGAAATAACAAGTAGAAGCTGCAAAACAATTTAGCATGTGACATCTCAATAAATCATTGAAAGCTCTGCTCTTGACACAGGATTTGCTTTAGTCAGCTTTTTACAATTCTGTAGTTCTAAATATCGTGCATTTTCACTCTTTAAATTTCAGTTCCATAGAAAATATAACTACATATTTATAGCCTGTTGCTTAGGACCCAAGCTCTTCATCATCTAGCCCATGCCTGTATGTGAAACGCCATGGCTGCTCCTCTGATGGTTATGTATGCCTCAGCCTTGCAAATGACCCACAGCTGCCCAAATGAGACCCTCCATCAAATGCTTCACACACTTGTTTTCACACTCACTGTTTCTCCTGAATGTAATGACTCTATATTCACTTCTTTATCTGGATGATTTCTAAACATTGAACTGACTCATGTTCTTTCTGAATCTCCCCCACTGCTCTGGAGTTTAACTTAGTTATCCTGTTTCTGATTCCAGAGTACAATTCAATGCACAACTCTATGTACTGTATTGTTGAATTTCAAGGTCTCTCTCCTGTAGTTGTGCTTTCTTTAAAACTAGGGACAATGTTTTATTTTATTTGACATTGTGTGTGTATGCACTGGTCATTTTCGAGTCTTTGCAACTCCAAGAACTGTTCCTTGCCAGGCTCCTCTGTCCATGGGATTTCCCAGGCAAGAATACTGGAGTATATTGCCATTTTTCTTCTCCAGGGATCTTCCCAACTCAGGGATTGAACCCACATTATTGTATCTCCTGCATTGGCAGGTGGATTCTTTACCACTTGTGCCACCTGGGAAGCCCATTTGACATTACCAGCATCTAACCAAATGGGGTAGTCACTCAGTAAATGCCTCTTGACTGAATTGGTGAAAAGCTGCTGCTGCTGCTGCTAAGTCACTTCAGTCGTGTCCAACTCTGTGCGACCCCATAGACGGTAGCCCACCAGGCTCCCCCATCCCTGGGATTCTCCAGGCGAGAACACTGGAGTGGGTGTTCCTTCTCCAATGCATGAAAGTGAAAAGTGAAAAGCTAGTTTCTTTAAAAATGTGTGTGTGTGGAGGGGAACAAAAACCCATCCTAGGCTTATCAGTGCAGCCATTTACAAAACATATAATCTTGACAATTTGAAGCAGGCGTTTTCATGAAATGTAAATGGAATTGACTTTTAATTGGGCTACTATTTATTTAAATCTTTGTTGTGTCTTAGGTTGACCTTGAACAAATTGCCTTCATTTTATGGAACTCAGTTTCTTTAAGTAAAATAATGAAAGTATCTCTCTATTGTTAAGAGGTGTGAGTGGAGTAAAAAGTAACAATCCTCGCTACCTGCAAGGCACAGAGTAAATCCTAACTCTATTTCTCACATACTCAATTTTTAGCTTAAATACCATTCCAAAAGATTTCAGTGACATATGAGAATTGTAGAGAAACCCCATAGCCATGCAATCAAGTCTTTAGATATTAAATAATTTATTTTATTTTATCCTAAATGTGGATACATCAATGATTTTGCAAGTTAGGGAAATACAATTTTAAAGAAACCTCTCTTGATCTTGAACTGCCCAGGAGGCACAGTGGTAAAGAATACACCCGCCAATGCAGGACACACAAGAGACACAGGTTCAGTCCCTCTGGTGAGGAAGATATCCTGGAGTAGAAAGTGGCAATATGCTGCAATATTCTTGCCTGAAAAATTCCATGGACAGAAGACCCTTATGAGCTACAGTCCATGGGGTTACAAAGAGTTAGACATGACTAGGCACACACACACTGTCTTAAATTAGAATGAAATACTATAGTAAATACCTGGACAAAACTTACAGGCCCAATAGATGGGATGGTGGAATTAGACTATCCAGAAGGCAACAAACATGATTACTACTGTATCTAGTGTAAATTACTGGGATTCAGCATTCTCCTATGCCCCAAATCACATTTAGCAATTTTATATGGCAGATGTCAGTCAAAATAGAATCTGATTCTGTTAAAATTAAGCAATGAACTACAAAAAAAATTAAGAAATTTTAGAAGCTTAATTTTTATCAGTCAATATCAGTATATTCTGAGAGATGATCTGTAATTTAGAATGATTAAAATGATACTATCATGTCAAAAACTGAAGAAAACATTTGACTATTTCATTAATTAGGTGAAAATATGACTTCAAAACTGAATTAATTTTCTCCCATCCTAGACTTTTTCCAGCTCTAGTATTACTTAGTCAATTAGTTATTGTCAGAATAATGTATAAACCTAAATATTAAGATGAACATAAGAATATGAATATCATGAAGTTGGGTTTTGGATTTTTGCCTTTTAAAAATTCTAAACAAATACCCTGGACATTTAAAAGCTATTTCATGACCTTAATCAATGTTAGAGATTCTGAAAACTCACTATGTCTTATGGAGACCACAACACTGACATCATGCAAAGACAAATCTCATCAGGGTAATAAAAATACAGCACACTAATTTGGAAAATTCAAATAAAAGAAAAAAAATCTGCCACTCCCTTATTGATCCTTTTCAATCTCTTGACTTTGAACCATCTATACTGGGATGACTCATCAATTTACATCTCTAGCCCAAACTCTCCCCTGAGCTCTAGACTCCTATATTACATCAAATACTCAACTTCTGTATATCTCAAATTTCCTGGGTCCAAAGCAAAATGCCCCTCTAAATGTGCTTATCTTTTTTGGTTTCTCAATTTCAATAAGTGGAAATATTTTCTCAAAGCAGTGTTTGCCCAGTATTTTGGGGTCATAATTGACACTTCTCTAGGTATATTCATATGCCAATCAGTAACAAATATCTTACCAAGCCTCTGTACTAACACTGTTGTCAAAGCCATATTCTCTCTGCTTTGAACTCTTGCATTAGTTTTCTGTTTCCCCTTTTCTGTCTTGTGCAAGTGCAGCCTACAGATAACACAAAAACCAGGATGATCTATAAAATATAAATTATAACATCATCACTTTTGTGCTTAAAACTGTCTAATCCTACCAGGAATACACTTGTAGTCAAAGTTAGATTAATTTGGTTTGGGGTATGAAGAAAAAATTCACATCAGAGAAAGCTGTCAGATAGCATTTACATGGAGGACTTTATAATGTTTTAAGGAGGAATCTGAAAAACAAGAATCTGTTTTGGATTACTTCAATTCGGTTCAGTCGCTCAGTCATGTCCGACTCTTTGCAACCCCATGGACTGAAAAGCACCAGGCTTCCCTGTTCATCACCAACTCCAGAGCTTACTCAAACTCATGTCCATCGAGTCAGTGATGCCATCCAGCCATCTCATCCTTGTCGTCCCCTTCTTCTCTCACCTTCAATCTTTCCCAGGATCAAGGTCTTTTCAGATGACTCAGTTCTTCAAATCAGGTGGCCTAAGTATTGGAGTTTCAGCTTCAAAATCAGTCTTTCAATGAATATCAGGACTGATTTCCTTTAGGATGGACTAATTTGATCTCCTTGCAGTCCAAGGGACTCTCAAGAGTCTTCTCCAACAACACAGTTCAAAAGCATCAATTCTTCAGTGCTCAAGTTTATAGTCCAACTCTCACATCTACACTTGACTACTGGAAAAACCATAGCTTTGACTAGATGGACCTTTGTTGGTAAAGTAATATCTCTGCTTTTTAATGTGCTGTCTAGGTTGGTCACAGCTTTTCTTCCAAGGAGCAAGCATCTTTTAATTTCATGGCTGCAATCACTATCTGAAGTGGTTTTGGAGTCCCCCAAAATGAGTTTTCTCACTGTTTTCATTGTTTCCCCATCTATTTGCCACAAAGTGATGGGATCGAATGCCATGATCTTAGTTTTCTGAATGTTGAGTTTTAAGACTTGTTTTTCATCTCTAATAAATGCTACATAATTTATATAGGATACTAATAAGAATGTATACATGTAATTCACTAATAAATATAATTACATTATATTGAGCAAAGAAAAGAAAAAGAGATAATGACTCATAAAAGATGCACAGCCTTTCAAACTTGCATTATAGCAACACTGAGAGCATAAAGACCTGAATAAGGCCTTTAACAGGTGAAATAAAATACTGTCTCAAAAAGATCAATATAAGCAGAACACTCATTAGTAGTAACAANAGAAAAGAAAAAGAGATAATGACTCATAAAAGATGCACAGCCTTTCAAACTTGCATTATAGCAACACTGAGAGCATAAAGACCTGAATAAGGCCTTTAACAGGTGAAATAAAATACTGTCTCAAAAAGATCAATATAAGCAGAACACTCATTAGTAGTAACAAAATCCTAGTGTAAGCAGTTTTAAATAAAACAGAAAAGGGCATCAAAAACAAGGAAAGAGATGTTTGAACATTTTTTTACACAGATTGTTTGATTTTAATTTCCTCCTGATCAAAAGGAATAAATTGATCCTTGTCTATGCTGAGAAATCTATTCACATCAACAGTTAAACTTACTTCATTGTCAAAATCTACTTTATTTTTTTTTNTCTTTTAGGATTTGAAATAGCTCAGCTGGAATTACATCATCTCCACTAGCTTTGTTCATAGTGATGCTTCTGAGGTCCACATGACTTTGCATTCCAGGATATCTGGCTCTAGGTGGGGAATCACACCATTGTGGATAGCTGGGTCATGAAGATCTTTTCTGTATAGTTCTTCTGTTTATTGCCATCTCTTCTTAATATCTTTGCTTCTGTTAGGTCCATACCATTTCTGTCCTTTATTGTGCCCTTCTTTGCATGAAATGTCCCCTTGGTATGTCTAATTTTCTTAAAGAGATCTTTAGTCTTTCCCATTCTGTTGTTTTCCTCTCTATCTTTGTATTGATCACTTAGGAAGAATTTTATAATCTTTCCTTGCTATTCTTTGGATCTCTGCATTCAGATAGCTGTATCTTTCCTTTTCTCTTTTGCATTTAGCTTCTCTTCTTTCTCATCTATTTATAAGTCCTCCTTGTAAAACCATTTTGCCTTTTTGCATTTCTTTTTCTTGAGAATCATCTTGATCACTGCCTCCTGTACAATGTCATGAATCTCTGACCATAGCTTTTCAGGCACTCTATCTCTCAGATCTAATCCCTTGAATTTATTTGTCACTTCCACTGTATAATTGTAGGGCATTTCATTTAGGTCCTATTTGAATGGTCTAGTTATTTTCCTACTTCCTTCAACTTAAATCTGAATTTTGCAATAAGTTCATGATCTGAGCCACAATCAGCTCCCTGTCTTATTTTTGCTGACTGTATAGACCTTCTCCATCTTTGGTTGCAGAGAATATACTCAGTCTGCTTTGTTATAGACCACCTGGTGATGTCCATGTGTGAAGTCTTTTCTTGTGTTGTTGGAAGAGAGAGTATTTGCTATGATCAATGTNTTTTTTTTTTTTTTCCACTTTGGCTTCATCTCTTCATTCTTTCTGGAGTTATTTGTCCACTCTTCTCTGGTAGCATATTGGGCACTTACTGACCTGGGGAAGTTCACTACTTGGTGTCATATCTTTCCACCTTTTTATACTGTTCATGGGATTCTCAAGGCAAGAATAGTGGTTTGCCATTGCCTCTTCCTGCAAACCATGTTTTGTCAGAACACTCCACCATGATCCATCCATCTTGGGTGGCCCTACAGGGCATGGCTCATGGTTTCATTGAACTAGACAAGCTCATGATCCATGTGATCACTTTCATTAGTTTTCTTTGATTTTGATCATAGTCTAAGCTATGGTTTTCCTGTAATCATATATGGATGTGAGAGTTGGACTATAAAGAAAGCTGAGCACTGGATAATTGCTCCTTTTGAACTGTGGTGTTGAAGAAGACTCTTGAAAGTCCCTTGGGCTGCAAGGAAATCAAACCAGTCAACCTCAAAGTCAATTCTGAGTATTCATTGGTAGGACTGACACTGAAACTGAAGCTTCAATGCTTTGGCCACTTTATGCAAAGAACTGACTCATTGGAAAAGATTCTTATTCTGCGAAAGACTGAAGGCAGGAGGAGAAGGGGCGCAGGGTTGAGATGGTTGGATGACATCACTGACTTGATGGACATGAGTTTGAGCAAGTTTAGCAAGCTGATGATGGGCAAGAAAGCCTGGTGTGCTGCAGTCCATGGGCTCACAAAGAGTTGGACAGGACTGAGTGACTGAACTGTACTAAACTGAGTGGTTGCTGATTTTGATACATATAATTTTATGTCTAGAGATTAGAGTCATTATTCATGTTCATGAAAATTTTTCTGAGAACTATTAGGCAGAATTTTCCAAATAGTATTATTTTATGTATTCATTCATTAATTTATTTAACTCCTAATATATCTCATATACTTCTTTTATGTCCCTACTCTTCTTGCCTCTGCAGCCACAAGTTTGTTTTCTGTACCTATGATGTTTTTTCTTTTTAGTTATCTTTACTTTGTTGTTTATACTATACATGCAAATGGAACCATAAAGTGTATCTCTTTCTCTATGTGAAATTTAACTTAGCATAATGCACTCAAGGTCCATCATTCAAATGGCAAGATTTCATCAAATATATTCTTCCATCTATTTATTGAAACAGAGCATCATCCTTACCCCTTCCCTTATGTCCTCTGCTTGCCTTTGCTGTGGAAAAACTTTAGCGAAAACAATTTTAATCAAAGAAATCAGAACATGTAGGGGAAAAGGCAGAACAATTAGGAGACCAAATAATAATAGTTTAGTCATTAAGCAAAGTGAAGGTCCTTTATTTCCTTCTCAATTGCTGTAGATAATATTCTGAGCCATATCCAATGATCCGTCCAGGTGAAGAATTTAACTTCATGATGACTAGACTGTAGCCATGACATAAGCTGCCACAGTTCCAAAAGTTGGCCTCAGAGAAATGGAACACATGTTGACCCTGGAACTGAAGATTAATTGTAGCTAAAACAATCAGGATGACATTGTTCAGACTGTCAAGGACCAATTTCAAGATTGCTATCAGAACTGGTTTTGCTATTGCTGCATACAGCCCCCTCTACATGTCTAAAAAGGTCTTGCCCACTAATTGTCAGTGAGAGGAATCAGCCTTTGGACAGTTGTCTGCCCTCCCCTCATCAGTTTCCAGCATCCAAAATAAAACAGAGTTTTCTTTCTTCAATCTGGCATTTTTATTGGCTTTTGAGCAGTTAATAGCCAGATCTCATTTTTGGTACTTAAGCTGTTTCCATAGCTTTGCGTTTGTAAATAATACTGCAATGAACATAGGGGCGTATATATCTTTTCTATTTATTCTTTTTTTTTTTTTCAGAAAAAAATGTCCAACAAAGGAATTGTCAGATCATATGGTAGTTATATTTTTAATTGAGGAATCTCCATATTGGCTAAACCAATTTACAGTCCCACCAAGAGTTTATGAATGTTCTCTTTTCTCCACATTCTTGCCAATACTTGTTATTTGTTTTTGTTTTNCAAAGGAATTGTCGGATCATATGGTAGTTATATTTTTAATTGAGGAATCTCCATATTGGCTAAACCAATTTACAGTCCCACCAAGAGTTTATGAATGTTCTCTTTTCTCCACATTCTTGCCAATACTTGTTATTTGTTTTTGTTTTGATAACAGCCGCTCTGACAGGTTTGAGGTAGCATTGCATTGTGGTTTTAATATGTATTTTCCTCATGATTAGTAATGTCTAGCAAACATATTTTCATGTTCCTGTTGGTCACTTGTATGTCTTCTTTGGAAAAAAATCCATATCCTCTGCCCATTTTTTAAGTTTTTTTCTTTGATGTTCAGCTGTGTGAGTTCTTTGTATATTTGTATATTAATATCTTATTGGATATATTGCTTGCAAATATCTTCTTATTCAATAGAGTGCTTTTCTGTTATTGTTGTTTTTTAAAATTCTTTTATACTTTCCTTCACTGTGCAAAAGCTTTCCACCTTGAAATTTTCCATTTGTTTATTTTTGCCTTTATTTCACTGAAAAGGCAAACATTGCTAAGACCAATGTCAAAGAGCCTACTGCATTTGCTTTCTTCTAGGAGTTTTATGGCTTCACATCTTATGTTTAAATCTTTCTGTTTTGAATTCATTGCTATTCATGGTATAAGAAAGTAATCCAGTTTGATTATTTTGCATGTACTATCCAATTTTCCAAATTCCGTTTACTAAACAGGCTATTTTCTCCCCACTGTATATTCTTGCTTCATTTGTCATAGATTAATTGCCCATAAAGTTAAAGCTTTGGATTTATTTCTGAGGTCTGTACTTTTCCATCGATCTATGTGAATTTTTTTTCTTTTATATCAGTACCATACATTTTTTATTCTGTAGCATTGTAGTGTAACTTGGAATCAGGGAGTGTAATACCTCCACCTTTGTTCTTTCTCAAGACAGTTTTTTGTCATTTGGCATGTTTTGTTTCTTTCAGTTCAGTTCAGTCACTCAGTCATGTCCAACTCTTTGTGACCCCATAGGCTGCAGCATGCAAGGCCTCCTTGTCCATGGCCAATTCTTGGAGTTTACTCAAATTCATATCCATTGAGTTGGTGATGCCATCCAACCATCTCATACTCTGTCCTCCCCTTCTTCTCCTGCCTTCAATCTTTCCTAACATCAGGGTCTTTTCAAATGAGTTCTTTGAGGGTTCTTCACATCAGGTGGCTAAAGTATTGGAGTTTCGGCTTCAACATCAGTTCTTCCAATAAACACCCAGGACCGATCTCCTTTAGGATGGACTGGTAGGATCTCCTTGCAGTCCAAGGGACTCTCAAGAGTCTTCTTCAACACCACAGTTCAAAAGCATCAATTCTTTGGTGCTCAGCTTTTTTCATAGTGCAACTCTCACATCCATACATGACCACTGGAAAAACTATATTTTCCTAGTTCTGTGAAAAATGACCAAGGTATTTTTATTGCTTGCACTGAATCTGAAGATTGCCTTTGGTAATATTGTCACTTTAACAGTCTTGATTTTTCCCTATAAACACATTATATCTTTCTGTCTATTTGTGTTGTCTTCAATTTATTGCATCACTCTCTTATAATTTTCCAAGTACAGATTTTTTACCTATTCGGTTAAAGTTTATTGGTAGGTATTTTATTCTTTTTGATGTGATTTTAAATGGGATTATTTCCTTAATTTCTCTTTCCGATAGCTTGTTGTTACTATATAGAAACACAACATATTTCTGTATATTAACTGTATATGTTGCAACTTTCTAGTAGTCTTTGGGGTGGGGTTGGGGGAGGTTGTCATTAGAATTTTCTATGTATGACAGTCTTACTTCCTCCTATCTTATTTTGTTCCTTACATTTTTTAAAACCACAATGTTTGTATACCAGTGTTAAAAAAATAAGTAAATATATTATAAATAACAAGAATTTATTTTTACAATTTTAGGTAAATTACAATTAAGGCAAAGGGAAAAGCTGAAATTAATCCTGTGGTGTTGGGTAAATGTAAGGTGTCAGTATGAGCACGTGTTTTGGATAAACAATTTGTAGATAGATGATATATAGAAATAGATATAAACATGAATTGGGGTATCAACATAAGTACAAAAATAAAGATGACTGTATATATATAGTTAGGATATATACACATATTTCCTATCTTGAATAAAAGGAATTGTAAGTAAAAACTTCTAACCAATACAATATTGTAATTAAACTCCAATTAAAATAAATAAATTTATATTAAAAAAAAACATATGCTTAATGTCCGTTCTTGGTTACTAAAAAGTAATGTTTTTAGAAAGAAACCTATACAGCTTGTAGAAGTTGTTGATTACTGTGCTGGGACAGACAAAAATCCAAGATGAACATAAAACAGCTAGTGGTGCCCTAATGAAAGCAGTACTAGAGAAGGAGGAAAGGAGAAAGAAATAAAAAGCAAGGAGGGAGGGAAGGAGAGAAGAAGTAAATGAAGGAGGAGAGAGGAATAAAGGGGAAAAAGAAAGAGAGAGAGAGCAAAAAGGAAACATTAAAGAAAAAAAAAAGCACAAATAGCATACCTGCAGGAGTTCCTTTTGGTTACAGGTGGAAGCGTTTGTGGGCTTCTCAGGTGGTTCAGTAGTAGAGAATCTGCCTGCCAACACAGGAGATGAGGGTTTGATCCCTGGATCAGAAAGATTCCCTGGAGGAGGAAATGGCAGCCCACTTCAGTGCTCTTGCCTGGAAAATCCCATGGACAGAAGAACCTGGTGGGCTACAGTCCATAGGGTTGCAAAGAATTGAAGGGTTCCCTGGTAGCTCAACTGGTAAAGAATCCACTTGCAATGAGGAGATCCTGGTTTCATTCCTGGGTCAGGAAGATCTGCTGGAGAATGGAGTACTCACTCTTGCATTCTTGGGCTTCCCTGGTGGCTCAGCTGGTAAAGAATGTGCTCATAATGTGGGAGACCTGGGTTTGATCCTTGCATTGGTAAGATTCCCTGGAGAAGGGAACAGCTACCCACTCCAGTATTCTGGCATGGAAAATTCTATCTTCCTCAAATAATTAAATAAATACAGATGTTTTCAGATCGTAACTGATAGAATGCAAGAAACAAAGGAATATGATATCCAGATGGGATCTCAGAGAAAAAAAGAACATTACTGAAAAAAAAAAAGTTGTGTAATTCAGGTAGTATCTCGAGTAGACAATAGGATTATCCTACTGTTAGTTTCATGGTTCGGATAATTGTACTTCAGTTAAAGATGTTGGTTCAGATAATTGTACTGCAGTTAAAGATGTTTGGCTTCCCTGGTGGCTCAGAGGATAAACTGTCTGCCTGTAATGCAGGAGACCGGGGTTCGATCCCTGGGTTGGAAAGATCCCCTGGAGAAGGAAATGGCAACCCACTCCTATATTCTTGCCTGGAGAATCCCATGGACAGAGGAGCCTGGTGGGCTACAGTCCACGGGGTCGCAAAGAGTCGGAAACGACTGAGCGACTTCACTTTCACTTTCACTTNATAGATCACCAGTCCAGATTTGATGCATGAGACAGGGTGCTCAGGGCTGGTGAACTGGGATGACCCTGAGGGATGGAATGGGGAGGGAGGTGGGAGAGGAGTTCAGGATGGGGAACACATGTACACCCATGGCTGATTCATGTCAATGTATGGCAAAAAACACTAGAATATTGTAAAGTAATTAGCATCCAATTAAAATTAAAAAAAAAAAAAAGAATCATGGGCAGTTTGTGTCAGTGAGTAGAATGACCATACTTTTCCATCCAGCCAGGATAATCCTGTTGCCTGAGGGTGATTAATCATGACTCTTTTACTCTCAAAGGTATTCCTGTTTGGATGACAAATTTTATGGTCACTGGAGCAATGGGGAACCATGACAGACTTTTTAGTGGGACACTGATATGATGTGGACAATGCTTTACAAAGATTAATTTGAGAGAAACGTGTGGAAAGGAATGAAGATAAAGACATGAAGTAGAGACACCAGTTGGTTTTTAATAATCTCAGGAAATACGTTGAAAGACTGAACTAAGGCAGAAACAATGGAGAGGAAGAGAGGACACATATTACAAACTGAATGAAGCAGTGTTACAGATATAAACTGAATAGGACTTGGTACTTACTATGAAGAAGAGTGAGGAATTAGCAGTGGTTACAGTGTTTGGATCCAGCATGGCTGGGAATGTGAGGCCTTAGTATGTGCAAGATACTCTGATTGTGTTCTTGGCCTGGAAACAATTTTTTTTTTTTTTTTAAGAAAGCTGTTTCATTAGTATGGATTCTCTGATGATGCTTTTCTGTGAATTATGACACTTCAAGTACTAAGATGCTAATTTATATTTATCTGCATAATTCTTACCTATGTAGGTTATTCTTAAAAGTACAGATAATTTTGCAAACTGTTAACCTAGAAACTCATATGCTCCAATATTTTCACAATTGATTTTTCTTCTCTCTTTTTCTGTATTATCCTACATAGCAAGCCACCTATCCCTCAGCACAAACAATAATTTTAAGAAGTTGTTTTGGTGCCTATCATTTTCCCATACAATCAGCATAATATACTAATATAATGAAGGTTAGAAGCCCTAGGTTACTATGATCAAGTTGTCAAAGTAAATTATGCTGATATNCACCTATCCCTCAGCACAAACAATAATTTTAAGAAGTTGTTTTGGTGCCTATCATTTTCCCATACAATCAGCATAATATACTAATATATTGAAGGTTAGAAGCCCTAGGTTACTATGATCAAGTTGTCAAAGTAAATTATGCTGATATTTTTATATTTGTTTGAAAATCAAAAAAATCACACTAACAGGTAAATAACACGGAAATATCATGTTATCAATAAAATGTTTAAGGTAGCATGGGGAATAAACATATTTATCTGGAAAAATATCAGGAAAGATTCTCTGTCCATGGGATTTCCCAGGCAAGAGTACTGGAGTGGGTTGCCATTTCCTTCTCCAGGGGATCTTCCCAAACCACTGATTGAAACTGAGTCTCCTGCATTGGCAAGTGGGTTTTTTACCACTGAGCCACCAAGGAAGCCTTAGCTCTATTTATATGTATCAATTGCTATTAGGGCTGTCTCCTCTCCCTTCATATTTTAAATTTGCTCTTTGTTTTCTGTAAATACAAATACATTTGATAGATATCCAGTATCTAACCTCTGAGTATCACATTCTACAGTTGTTTCTTTTTAACCACTTTATTGAGTTATGAATGATATACAAAAACCTTTTAATAATTCATACAAGATGATGAATTTGGAGATAATTATTTGAACATGAAGGTCTTTCCAGGTGACTCAATAGGTAAAGAATCACTTGCAATGCAGGAGACGCAGGTTCGATTCTTGGGTTGGGAAGATTCCCTGGAGGAGAGAATGAAAATCCACTCTAGTATTCTTGCCTGGAGAATCCTGTGGACAAGAGGAGCTTCACGGACTACAGTCCATAGGGTTGGAAAGAGTCTGACATTGCTGAAATGACTGAACATGCATGCACACACATATCCATGAAACAATCACTACAATGGGTGTTATAAACATATCCATCATTTCCAAAAGTTTTCTCCCACCGTTTGTACTTGTTTATCTATGGTAAAAACATTTAAGACAAGATCTTCTATTATCTTAGTGAAGTGCATAGTTCGGTATTATTAACTGCATCTCCACACTGTATAGTAGATCTCTAGAACTTATTCATCTTATATAAGTGAAACTTTGTAGTCTCAGCCTTTTAATTTTTAATTACAAATTGAATGAAAATGATAGAAAGCATAAAGGCAGATATTTTATTGAGCTATCTGAGTAGGTGATAAAGGGAGTACATTAAATAAATAAATAAATAAATATATATATATATATATATNATCTTATATAAGTGAAACTTTGTAGTCTCAGCCTTTTAATTTTTAATTACAAATTGAATGAAAATGATAGAAAGCATAAAGGCAGATATTTTATTGAGCTATCTGAGTAGGTGATAAAGGGAGTACATTAAATAAATAAATAAATAAATAAATATATATATATATATATATATCTGTACTTTGAAAAAGCAAACACTATGGTCAACTTAAGTGAAGTGTTAAGTAAGCAAGGAAAAGTCTATAAATAATTATGAAGAAATCCTGTATACAGGAAAACAGACAAATTATGGGAAGGAAATTCTATTTTAAGGAACAACTTGGCTATAAAGGGAATGGTTTGCTGGTACATAAAATGAATATAGTATCCACAGAGAAGCTATCACATCAATCTTAATAAGTCAGTGTTTGTTTAATCCATCAGTGGGCAAAAAATAATTACACCACCACCATTGTTGTAACTATTGTTGCCTTCCTATCATTTACAAGGTAATGTGCTATGCAATGTACAAATAGTTGCACAATATTATTTTTCCACTTTATGGAAAAGGGAATTAAAACCTAGATTATACACTTTGCTGAAATCCCCTCTGCTCATGGAATTTTGGGGACTCTGTTTTGTGACTTTGGACAAACTACCAAGATTGTGTCCTTAATGTGTACTATACGTATTCTGTAAACCAATTCAATAGTCTAGACCCTGAATTCCAGGTATTTCTAAAATAACAGTTGAACATACATATAAATGGGCTTCCTTTGTTGCTCAGTGGTAAAGAATATGCCTGCAATGCAGGAGATCTGGGTTCAATCCCTGGGTTGGGAAGATCCCCTGGAGAAGAGAAAGGCTACCCACTCCACTGTTCTGGCCTGGGGAATTCCATGGACCATACAGTCCATGGGGGTCACAAAAAATCGGACATGACTGAGAGAATTTCATACTCCACAGTTCACACATACATATAAATAGACATTTTATACTATACACCTTGCTTCTAATATGAAAGACCTGCATTGGGAAATCAATACCCAGTCTTTTTTTTTTTTTTTT
>SJYV01056319.1:223996-256581 GCA_006410875.1 Neotragus pygmaeus | reverse complement strand
TTTTTAGTTCCTCTTCACTTTCTGCCATAAGGGTGGTGTCATCTGCATATCTGAGGTGATTCATATTTCTCCCAGCAATCTTGATTCCAGCTTGTGTTTCTTCCAGTCCAGTGTTTGTCATGATGTACTCTGCATATAAGTTAAATAAGCAGGTGACAATATACAGTCTCGACGTACTCCTTTTCCTATTTGGAACCAGTCTGTTGTTCCATGTCCAGTCTGAACCAGGCTGTTGTTCTAAATGTTGCTTTCTGATCTGCATACAGATTTCTCAAGAGGCAGGTCGGGTGGTCTGGTATTCCCATCTCTTTCAGAATTTTCCACAGTTAATTGTGATCCACACAGTGAAAGGCTTTGGCATAGTCACTAAAGCAGAAATAGATGTTTTTCTGGAACTCTTTTGCTTTTTCCATGATCCAGCGGATGTTGGCAATTTGATCTCTGGTTCCTCTGCCTTTTCTAAAACCAATCATAGATATTACTATAATCTAGGCTATAAATGTGGATCTTAGTAGATACCATCATCAGTCAGCTATGTCCTTTCCTTCTCTGCCTTTGCCATCCTTAGTCTGCATATACAGACATAGTGGTATCTTGTGTCTGCTGCTGCTGCTAAGTCGCTTCAGTCGTGTCCAACTTTGTGCAACCTCGTAGATGGCAGCCCACTAAACTCCCCCGTCCCTGGGATTCTCCAGGTAAGAACACTGGAGTGGGTTACATTTTCCTTTTCCAATGCATGATAGTGAAAAGTGAAAGTGAAGTCACTCTGTCATGTCCGACTCTTCGCAACCCCCTGGACTGCAGCCTATCAGTCTCCTCCGTCTATGGGAATTTCAAGGCAAGAGTACTGGAGTGAGTTGCCATTGCCTTCTCCATCTTGTGTCTACTAGACTCTATTTAGGAACTAGTTTTCATCAGGGCAGAGAATACACCAATGACAACCTTCTCCATTCATGAAGTTAATAATTACTTGTGATTCTCAAAGCTATATGATGGTGTCCATGACTAGTTAGTATATATTTACTATCTATAAATAGACTCTTGAAAATATCTGATACAGTAGAAGAAATTATACATTCTGGAGTCACATCACTCATAAACTACCTTATCACTTTCTTTACCCATGGAAAAAAAGCAGAAGAAAACAAATTAAAAAAAATGTTGCACTGATCCCACCCACAAACCTGAACTTTTGCTGAGCAACACAATTGTAACAGTTGGTGGAAAAAATCATATTTTCTGGATGAAGGCAGAATTTTATGTGGAGCCTAGTTTTAACCATTTCTGGATACTATATTTGAAAATAATAGTTATATCCTCTAAGATAAGGATAAATTTAAGAATGAGCTTTTAANATTGTAACAGTTGGTGGAAAAAATCATATTTTCTGGATGAAGGCAGAATTTTATGTGGAGCCTAGTTTTAACCATTTCTGGATACTATATTTGAAAATAATAGTTATATCCTCTAAGATAAGGATAAATTTAAGAATGAGCTTTTAAATTGTGTTCAAATCACATGACAAAAAGTTCAGCATCTTAAGCATTTTTAACTGTGTAGTTTAGTAGTATTAACTATATTCTCTTAGTTGTGCAACAGATTTCTAAAACATTTGCATTGGAGGAAAGAAGTGAAACTCTAAACCCACTAAAAAACCCCTAATTTCCTCTCATGCTAGACTCAGGCAACCACCATTCAACACTGTGCTGCCATGAGTTTGACTACTTTAGATAATTTATATAAGTGGAATCATACATCATGAGAAATGCTGGGCTGGATATACAAGCTGGAATCAAGATTGCTGGGAGAAATATCAATAACCTCAGATGACACCACCCTTATGGCAGAAANATGGCTGGATGGCATCACTGACTCGATGGACGTCTGATTGAACTCTGAGAGTTGATGATGGACAGGGAGGCCTGGCGTGCTGCAATTCATGGGGTCACAAAGAGTCAGATATGACTGAGTGACTGAACTGAACTGAACTGACTGACCACCTTTTGTTGTATTTCTTATGTTTCTGATAATTATTATCCTTTTGCTTGAGCTCTGTGACCCCTCTAATCCATCCTCAACATGCATATTTTCCAACCTTTAAAGTTCACCATTTAGGATGTAGGAAATTCTAAGATTCTTGAACTTCCAAAATTTAGTATAACTTTTATTAAATATTGACTGCATACAATGAGTCAGATATGGGATAAGATTAAAGGTCCTACAGTGGAATTTCTCATGAAGCTTATAATGTATGAAACAGAATAGATGTTTATATATGTAATTACATATAATGTAATAAAAGAAATAATTTTGCAACTGAAGTTGCAAGTGAGCATAATTTGGAGATGCCTATGCCTAATTAAGTTTGAAAAAAGTGGAATCAGAAATCCTTCCTGAAAACAATGTGACATCTAAGTTAGGGTATATTAATTTAAAAGTTACAATAAGATTTTGAGGTTTAATCTGATGGAAAGTGGCATCATTCAATAAGAAAAAGAATAGAAAAGAGTAATTTTTCTGTGTGGTAGGTGCATTCAATTTGGGACATGTTATGTTTTAGATTCCTATGTATTTCTTAATTGCTGATGTTCAGTGAGCCATATTACTCTGAGCCTTGAATAGGGTAAACACAATATAGAGGGTTGTGGAAGGAATGAAGGAGAATCCCAGACAATATTTAGAATAAAGAGATAGAAGGGTGAAGATTCAGTCCCCAAGAAACACCTCAGAATGGCAGAGGAAGTGGAGTCGGAAGGATGAAGGAATGAAGAAAGAAAAGAAAGCAGGAGGAAGAGGGAAAAGAGGAGAGAGAAGGACAAAAGAAGGAAAGCAAGGCAAAGAAAAAAAAAACTGAAAATGACCAAGCAATTTGTTTAAATAAGAGAGTATAGCCTCACAGAAGCCAAGCAAAAAATGTGTTTCAACATAGGAGTGGCCAACAGCTATCTGTGAGCTCAGGACCAGGAAAAGTATCCTTAAGATTTACTGAAACGGGGATCATTTGAACCCCTACCAGAGAAATTTCCAAGAATATTTGGAGCAGAATTTAAAGATTGTAGCACTTGGAAAATGAAAAGGATGAGGAGAAGGAGGAGGCAGTAACAATTGGATACAATTTTTAAAAGGAGATTCTTTTTGTTTCATTAGATTCCCTTCCAAGAACCTTATACACCTTATGTTTTGTTTTGGACTAGATAACAAGGCTCATACTGGCCTGAGATTTCTAGGCATACTCCCTGTACCATTCTTCCTGTTCGTGACATCAATTGTCTTGCTGTTCAAACTGTGTCCAATGTTTGCTGAACCCATGGTAGGCAAGGCACAAACTAAGAGGCAAGAGTACTGGAGTGGGGTGCCACTGCCTTCTCCAAAGAGACTGGAAGAAAACTCAAAGAGCCATAAGACCCGCAGGTGCATTTATTCTCTCCTGGCTAGTGCAGCAGCCTTAGCAGCAGACATGCTATATTCTCTCCTCTCATGGCTGACACAGCCGTGATGCAGTAGGAATTCAGTCGCTTTTCAGGTGGAGCGCATGTATTGGTACAGCACTAAATGACCTGTGATGAAGCAAGTACCTCGTTATGCGCATACACAGTGCTATAAGTATTCTCAAATGTTACATAATTATTATTTACAAAATGTTGGGTGAGAGAGAGAAGTCCCTGGGGTGAGAGAGCCTGACCACACCTTCTTGGCTAATTTATTCTTTCCCTACACTATCCTGCTTTAGTGTCCACTAGGCCATATTGTAATGGCTTAATTGAGTTTTTATTTACAGTGTGTGCATGGTAAGTTGTTTCAGTTATATCTGACTTTGTGACCCTATATATGGACTATAGCCTGCCAGACTCCTATGCCTGCAGAATTCTCCAGGCAAAAATACTGAAGTGGGTTTCCATATTGGATCTTCCCAACCCAGGGATTGAATACTTGTCTCTTACGTCTCCTGCATTGGCAGGTGGGTTCTTTACCACTAGCACCATTTATAGTATTACATGTCATTTACCTGTGTATCTCCAACCCCCAGCATATCTGTTTCAGGGTAGGAAACTGATTTTTATGTGTTGAATGGATAATTGAAGGAACCCTTGGAAAGAACCACCAAGGAACTGGCTTAGTTCTAACACTGGGTACAGTGGGTAGGAGGACATGAAATCCTTAACAGAAAGACAGTGAGACATCACTATCCTTACTAAAGTCTATTCCTATTAAGTCTAAAAGAGAAGCCAAAAAATTACTCTACAGTAACTCATGCTGGTTGGAATGATGGAAAAGTTAACTCATCTTGGGTCAGTACACAGAGACCTTATTTTGCAAGTCTAACCAAAACTCATTTTTGGATGGATATTAAGAGGGTAAGATTTGTTTTGTTTAATTCTAGATAAATGTGAAACCTAGGGAATAAATAAGCCTATATCTGAGATAAGTGACATCGTTCATATAGGAAGCTGTGTGTAACAGGTGTTGTGAGAATTTGATGCAGGTATAACTATTTCAGAATCAGTGGCTGACACTTATCAATTTGGTTAAGCTATTTATGCTGTGGTAATTAATAAATTTAAAATATTGGTGGCCTAAAAAATCAAGGTTTATTTCTTACTCATGTTCCATATCACCATGGGGTAGTGGATTTTCCCAAGAAACAGCACCAATAGGACTTAAGTACATAGATGATAGAGAAAGAGATAGACAGGTAGATAATTGTTATGGGAATTGGCTTACAGAATGATTGAAACCAAAAAACTCCTCTCCATCTGCCAGCTGGATAGGCAAGAAATCTGCTGGTGTAATTCAGTCCAGAGACCAGAGGAATGAGGGGTTGGGTGTGGGAGAGGCAGTGGCGTAAGTTTTGTTTTGTGCTCAAAGGCCCAAGAACCTGGAGTGCTGATGTCTGAGGTCAAGAGACGATAGGTGAGCCCACTCAAACAGAGTTGAATTTGCCTGTCCTAAGTGGATCGGATGATGATCATTCATATTGGTGAGAGCCATCTTCTTTGCTCAGTCTAAGGATTAAGTGTTAATCTCTCCTTGGAAACATCCTCACAGACAGAGCCAGATACCATGTTTGACTAAATATCTGGGCGTCACCTAGCCCAGTCACGTTGACATGTAAAATTAAGCGTTACAGTCGACAGAAACCACCCAGCTTGTGAATATCCATCAGGAGTCCAGGGTAACTGAGCAGCCACTATCTCAAATGTTACCCTTTTCTTTAATAGAAAGACTAGAATGCTGCAGGATATTGCTAAATTCTCAGTGCAGAAGTGACATGTCATTTCTACTCATAGTTCTTCATACAGAAGTGGGCTTCTGTACTCAATCATCAGAGGCTATGAGGTGAGATTCAAACATAGAACAGGAGGAAGGGTGAGTTATGTGGTAAGCAATAATAGTAAATATAAAACAATAGAAAATATAAAACAAATATAAAACTATAACACAGAATTGCCTTCAAGCTTCTTTATTGGCAGTGTGAGCTATTTGAAGTTCAAACAATATCTTAATAATGTTAGTAAGTAACAGAAATACACATCAATGGAGTGTGTCTGCAAGAAAAGTAACATATATGCCTCTTTTGGCCCCTATAATTCCTCCAAGACAGCACTAGAGCTAGCACTGTTCTTGGGAACAGACTGGGACAGATGCTTTGGTCCATATGCTCAGGGTGGCTCTTATGCACAGAGAAGGCTAAAAAGAGCAAGAAAAATTAGTAGTAATTGCTTTACTTCACCAAACTCTTCTTTTTCAATGTATCAGCTTTGTATCTGTGCCATTTTATTAATTTTTACTTGTGATGTTTTAGGTGTACTTGTATTAATTATCTCTATCTTACATATTATTAACTACATAGTATATTTATATTATATACATATGGATAAAGGCCTTTTCCCATCTGTTCTCATTGCTGGACCAAACGCCTAGCAAGTAACTTGCTATTCGAAGAAAAAGACCTCTCCAAGAAAAAGTCCAAATACACAGATTATGTGCACTTCAGGCAATGTATTTCCTTACACATTGCAATATTCCTGAACTCAAGACTTATATTCATATTTTCAACCTCCTTTTACAGCCCGCTTTTCAAGATTATAATGCAAAATATATTGCTGTTTGTGCCCCTCTTGAAATTAGAAAATACAGTTATTTTGATGCTACTAAGAAATCACTGTGGTCCTAGTGTGATTAGATTGGCTAGTTTTCTGTGATTATGGTTCCATGATTATAGCCATCATGGTCAACAAAAGAGTCCGAAATGCAGTAATTGGATGCAGTCTAAAAAAGGACAGAATGATCTCTTCATTTCCAAGGCAAACCATTCATTATCACAGTAATCCAAGTCTATGTCCCAACCAGTAACACTGAAGAAGCTGAAGTTGAATGATTATATGAAGACCTACAAGACCTTTTAGAACTAACACCCAAAAAGATGTCATTTTCATTATAGGGGACTAGAATGCAAAAATAGGAAGTCAAGAAACACCTGGATTCATGTCAATGTATGGCAAAACCAATACAGTATTGTAAAGTCAAAAAAAAAAAAAACAAAACTGAGAAAATAAAACAAAACAAAAAAAAGAAACACTTTTGGAGTAACAGGCAAATTTGGCCTTGGAATGTGGAATGAAGCAGGGAAAAGACTAATAGAGTTTTGCCAAGAAAATGCACTGGTCATAACAAACACCCTCTTCCAACAACACATGAGAAGACTCTACACATGGANAAGAGACTGAAGCGACTGAGCAGCATACACTGCTGATTCTACTTTCCACACCTAGCAGTCAGCTCTTCCTTGAAGGGGGTAATGGGCGGTAAATCGTTTGTCTACCTCAAATATCAACACAAGTCCTCTCTGGCTTTCTTTGCCTTCCTCTCATTCAGAAAGTGGCTCCTGCAGTAGCAAGTATTACATGTCATTCAGAACACCAAGGCAGAGGAGAAGCAGTGATGTCCATCTCTTTTATCAGGAAATAAAAAGGTTCCTTAGAAACCATTGAGCATATTTTGCTTATGCTTCACTTACCAGAAAGTAATCACATGACTAGATCTGTAGAGGTTGGAAAAGTGAATAATTTCTGTCTTTAGTGTCTACAATGGAGCAATGAAAGGGAAAGATGATTGGGATGGATGTGGGATTCCAAGAAGGTATTTGTCACTCATTTTGCTAATCACCTAAAATATCTACCAGTTACGTTTCTAGGTACAATGTCTTAAATCCCATAAAGATGTGCAAAATCAGTACTGTTATTCCCAATCCCCAGAGAAAAACCTGAAAACTATTTTTTTCTTTTTATCTCTCTCTCTTGTGTTTTTTTTTTTTAAACATTTTCCTCAGTCATTGTCCTGACACCAAGAATTAATAATCTTAGGCTTTAGAGAATTTATCGGAGCAGCAAGCAAGGAAGTTTCCTGGTATTGTATGTAGAGTGCAGTTTTACTAAGAACATGTTCATGTTCCTATTATAGAAAAATAGCATTTACTAAACTTAGTATTTTTATTTTTCCTTTAGAATCNCCCATAAAGATGTGCAAAATCAGTACTGTTATTCCCAATCCCCAGAGAAAAACCTGAAAACTATTTTTTTCTTTTTATCTCTCTCTCTTGTGTTTTTTTTTTTTAAACATTTTCCTCAGTCATTGTCCTGACACCAAGAATTAATAATCTTAGGCTTTAGAGAATTTATCGGAGCAGCAAGCAAGGAAGTTTCCTGGTATTGTATGTAGAGTGCAGTTTTACTAAGAACATGTTCATGTTCCTATTATAGAAAAATAGCATTTACTAAACTTAGTATTTTTATTTTTCCTTTAGAATCCAAATAAGTTTTCTTATCTATCCTGATAAAATATAGGCAGGTACCTCACAAATGTGACATGAACTAAAGGTTACAGGGGCTGTGATTTATATCAAAGCCAAACCAACAGGACTCCTGTCATCTCCTTTCCAAAGCAATATTATCCCAATGGATGTGCTATTTCACTATAAACCAAGGAGTTCATGCTCAAATATGCAGCTGCCAGCTCACAATTTAACATAAAATGTCTTAAGGAAGAAGAAAGTAGGTGGGAAAGAAGCTCTACAAATCTCAGGAATCCCTCCTTTTCTTAAGTAGCAGACATTGTGCTAATAAACAAATGAAGATGAGTAATGACCGAGTGAATTATAATAATACAGATTGTCAAGTGGATACATCATAACTGAAAATAAGGACCATGCTTTCATAATTGTTGAAGTGGATAGGAAGGAGGAGGAATCTAATTATCTTATTTCTATAGCTTGTCTGATTGAAATTTAGCTATATTCAAACTCAATTTCCTATAGATATATTTCTAGGTCAAACTTGACCTAGCATTTGAATTTTTTTTTTTCTGAAAACATATAGGAATTGTATAGAACAGCAGAATAATGTCAGAATTGTAACACAAAAATTATTATAATAAGAACTATGTTTCTAATAGCAGTGTGTATATACCTTCTCAAAATAATTTAGATTGCTCTCTTTTATGGGATGCTTTTAGAAATTGTTAGAAAAATAAATACTTTGGTATCCTGGAAAAGAATATACTGTTTTCATAATGAAATTGTAAAATGTCTCTCTGCAACTTTAACAACCAAAATAGACCAATCCACTAGCAGCTTTGAATGAACTGACTTCCAGAAGGCAAAATAAGCAATGATTTTAAAAACTTGTTATTTTAAATAAAAACAGTAGAGGACTCTAAAAATGATGAAACAATCAACTGCTAAAGCTAATTTGATTGAGTCTCAACTAGGTATGACACATNCCTGTCTCTTATACACATCTGACTTCCAGAAGGCAAAATAAGCAATGATTTTAAAAACTTGTTATTTTAAATAAAAACAGTAGAGGACTCTAAAAATGATGAAACAATCAACTGCTAAAGCTAATTTGATTGAGTCTCAACTAGGTATGACACATTTTACGCACATTATCTATAAAAGAAATATGGAAACTATGAATATATTAGTAAAAAAACTAGCTATTTAATAATAACTTTCCACACAATATTATTTATCATTTTAAGCCATTCCTTGACTATTTTTTTTATTATTTCTCAATAAAAATTCCAAAGAGGCAATTTAATCACTTACAGAAAGATTTCAAACATATATTCTCTTGGTGTTATTTCTTTAGGGAATAGTGTTCTCTTCTTTCAATATTGATTTATGTGTTAATTTTTTTTTCTGCCATGGAACATCAATGGATATATTATTCAAAGGGCTATATCTCTAAATTATATTAGAATAGAATTTACCTACTTTCATAATTAAAGTTCCAGGAGATATTTTTCACAGGAATAGAAATATAATTTTTAATATCCATCTTAATGCTACTACAAATAATTGCATTATTTTCCTAATGAACTACTATCACCAAGCCTCCATGTTCAAAGAACTATATTAATTTTGACAGTATTAATTTTGTGTACATATTTCACTCAGGTAATTTTCTAAATAGAGGATATGTTTACTCAATATGGAAAATATGTTCTGAGTGTTGTTTTTAAGGTGCAGTTTTAAATTTTATAATTAATAAGATGGAATCAATTGATTAATGTTTAGCAACATCCCTCTCCCCTACTATAGATGATTAGGGAGCAGCAAGATGGCTGAACATCTGAATTTTTTTTATTTTTTTATTTCTTCAGAGTTCCCAAAGGTATATATTAAAATACAGAAATGACAAGTTTAGAGCCATAAACACATGCAAAACTCAAGATAAGTTCATGTGAAAGGAATTAATGGCAGTGTAACCAGAGTTGTAATGTTAAATATTTCTGCAATGTGAGAGGCAGCCTATTGTTATCATGGGGGCACAGACTTGGAGCAAGACTACCTGAGACAAAACTAGTCTCCACTTACCATCTGCATGCCTGTAGGCAAGTTGGTGCTTCTCTATCAATGTGGAACATTACCATAATGTACTTAATATACTACTGACTTAAAGCATTAACATAATTTTCCAAGGGACCTATTTTATTAGTAAGAGCCCAGTTTAAACCCAAGGACAGTTGAGTTTGAATAATAAAGCATAGTTAAATATTTCAAAGTGTGAAAATAATTTATTAATTTTATGATATTAATGAGTGCATAGTAATTTATGTATTGAATCTCTTGTTTCTGTTCTTCAAAATTCATCTCTTCTTTTTCCATCTTTTCTCTCTTTTAGCTATAATCTGACACAGAAACAGGGCAAAAAGGAAAACTCATACTCCTAGAACATTTCTTAGAAATAGAAGTTCTGTGAACATCATAAATAATTTTTAAAATTAGAATATTAAGAAAAATATCTTAACCACAAAAACCAGAAGCTAGTCCCATTTTGTTTTTATTTCCTTCCTAAGGTAAAAACAGAAATATTAGAATTATATACAAAATATATATAAAATGAAAGACCGAATGCATCCTTCCATTTTCCTCTACCCTTCTGTTTTCATTCCGTTTACACATAATACTGGTTTATTAAACTAAGAAGATGTTTTGTCAGCTTTTATTTTTCACCGACCACTCTCAATTAACATGTGACACAACTAAAAGCACTGTCAGATGATATTAAAGATAGGCAACATTCTAAATGAACATAAATTGAACAATTTAATTATCTGCCAGCAGTATTATCAGTGTGCCTCTGTTGTGCTTTTCCGTTTCCCAGAAACAGCTGCCTATCCAATTATTTCTATCTGTGGAATCTCAAGACGCAGTTTCCTAATATCGTAGTTACTGGACAACCAATATAGATACTTTCCCTAGTTTATGAATGAACCCTAAAAAAGATTATTCAGTTAATCATGGAAGGATTTGAGTAAAATCAGTTTGTTTTAGAAAATGATTTAATGTTGAAGGGTTGTTTAGAAAATGATTTAATGTTGAAGGCAGGGGCTCAGGTTAGCTTTAACAAAGTGTGCATATTTATTTGCTTCTTCTTATAGAAATGCGAGAAACAAAGATAAATACATGTATTAACTATAAAAATCTATGGCTCGAGGAAGGGAGTTATTATTTGTGCTGGGGAAATGAAACAGTTTTTACACTAAAGACTATACTTCGGTGTATGAGTGCATACATATACACATGTATAAAATCACAGCACTATATAATTGCAACTTCACTGTGGGAATTAGCTGTAAAAAAATACGGGGTCTTTGATACCCTGAGATTGGCACTGAGAAAATAATATTCTAAAGAAGAGAAAATTATACAATATACTATTTGATCTTATTGTAGAAAAACTAGTGTTGGGATGGGAGAAACTATAACTAGTTTTAAACCTTTTACATAGATTGACAAGTTTATACCTTCAAGACTGCCACAAACAGCGACTTTATAAATCTTTTTGGTCTTAATGTTTCTGTTCTGACAGATCAGTGAGCGTGAGGGGTGAAGAGAGTAATGAAACTTCAAATACCTTAGTAGTATTGTCACCTTTAGTAGCCTTTCTATTCTATTACCTTCTGCATTTAGCAAGAGGTTACTTACAGAGGTAGAAAACACTTATTTTCTCTGAGACTCAATTAATTGTTTTGCTCAGTGATTAGGTTTGATTAGATGTTCTCTTAGTACCTTTATATTTAAACTTTGTGATTAAAACACAAAATAGAAAATAACCACAGATCCAGAATATTCTAGAGACACACTTACAGATATCAATATTAAAAATTACTTGAAGAGATAAAAAGGGAGGGAAAAACCGAAATCTGTGCACAGGGAAGTCTTGGGGGTATGAATGAAAAAGTAATTGCTGTTGTATACTCCTTTTCTTATATTCGAGCTAGTAAGACATAAATATATTTCAGGGAGTTTCAAACTGACTGGAACTTAAATACTATCCATACAGAATTACTCATGTTATGGATGAGAAAACCATAACCTAAAGAGGATTAAATAGATTAAAGCATGGGTCTTATCACTAATCTTTTCATTAATTCATTTATCATTCATTTAAATAAACACTAAATACTAGTGCATAGAACACTTAGTTAGGCACTAGAGAACAAATACAAATATGCCATTGACCCTGCCTTTGAGACTATTTTATGTTCTTAGAAGGAAAAGCAAATTTCCTTCAGCAAATGTCTCATAATTAAAGAGAAAGCTGTTCATAGTTAAAAATGTTCTTTGATTTAACTATATGTGTGTATATATAAATTATATTAATATGAGAGATCATTGTAAGTTCATCAATTTTAGAAAGCATGAAAGTAGTATAAAATGTTCCAACAAAGAATAGTCTAGTCCCAGATGGCTTTCATAATAAATTCTCTCTAACATTTAAGGAAATAAATGCCAATTCTATTCAAACTCTTTCAGGAAAATAGAAGAGGAAGAAATAATTTCCAACTTGTTTCATGAGGTCACTATCAACCTAATATCAAAGCTCAACAAATACATTTCAAGAAGTAAATGTTATAAACCAATACTTTTTTATAAGGATGCACACAAAAATCCTCAATAAAATATTAGCAAAATCAAATCCAGTAACATGTATAAAGTCCAGTACATCACTATTAAGTTGGACTCACCTCAATAATCTAAGATTAGTTTTGAAATTTAAAATCAATCAGTGTAATTCACCATATTCACAATATAAAGAAGAAAAAATAAAAAATATGACCATTTCAATAGATGCGGAAGTATATTTGACAAAATTCAGCACCAAGTCATTTTTAAGACTTTAATCCACATGCAAAAAAAGAACTGCAAACTTCTAAGGGCCATTTATAGGAAATCTGCAGCTAGCCTCATAATTAAGGATGAATATTTGGTATTTTCTCCCTAGGATTAAGAATATAGCAAGGATTTCTGCCCTTCTTGTTACCATTCAACTTTAATATTGGAAGTCCTAGCTATTACGATAATGAAATGAATATCAAAGAGGCATAATGGTTGACAAAAATTATGTAAAAAAAGTTCATATTTCAGTAAAACATGATTGTTTACATAGGAAATCCTCAAGAACTTAAAAGTAATGGGTTATCAAAGTGGCATAAGGTTAATGTATATATAAAACGTTTGCATTGTTATATAACAAAGAAAAACAATTGGAAAATTAAATATTTCATTTAAAATAGTGCCAAAATATAATGTAACAAGTAATTGATTTAATAAGATATAAGCAAAGCTATACACACTAAAAACTATAACATATTACGGATAGAAAGTAAAGAAGACCTAAATAGAGATATTCCCTATGTTCATGGATTGGAGGAGTTTGCACTGTTAACATGTTAATTTCCTTAAAATCCATCCATAGAACTAATCCAATCTCAATCAAAATCTTAGTATTTTTTGGTAGCAATTAATAAGTTGATTTGAAAATTTATGAAAATGCAAGCATTTCAGAAGAACCAAAGTCACTTTTTAAAAGAAGACATAACTTACCTGACTTTAAGATTTGCTATGAAGCTCCAATATGTTAGGTAAAAGATGACCAGGACACCAAAAGAGTGTCTAACAGGCTTTAATGGCAAAGCACTCCCAGGCAGGGTTCCTGGACCCAAACGGGGCAGGTCACAGTGCCCAGACCGTGTTAGAAGTTTGTTTATATATGCACACGAGGGATGGGCAGGTTAATGGATGGGGGGTTTGGATAGGTTGCCAGGCTGAGGTGTCGCGAGCTGATAGGTCCTTCTACGTGGCTGGGGTGAGGCGGCTTTAGCCAGTGGAGTGTGCTGTTATTGGTCCCCGGGAGGCTCCCTCCGTGAGGGGGTAGGGACTTTCCCCACCGGCAGGGTAGAGGAGGGGCGGCTCATCATGGCAACCAGCGAAGTGTGCTGTCATTGGTTCCCGGGATCTGGGAGGATCCTTCCATTAGGGACCTTCTCGCTAGCGAGAAGGAGAGGAGGGGCAGCCCGTCATGGCCCCCGGGGTCCGACCTTACATTCTGACCCTTTTGATAGGATAAGGGGTGCTGTTATCATTTTGGGCTACTTCCTGCTGAACTGGGGGCGTCATTGGGGCTGAGGGTCGTGGCTGGATCCCAGTGACCTTTAGGGGGCCTCAGGGTCTGTGGACGGGAGTTTGGAGTATGCGGCCACCATCAATATCTGTCTAGTAGCCATCTGGGTCAGCTCCCTGACCCTCTGGAGGATGATCTGAAAAACACAAGGTCCTATCAGTAGGATGAGGAGCAAGGCTGTGAGGGGTCCGAGAAGTGGGAGAAGCCATTTTGCCCAAGATGACGTCCACCATCCCGAAAAGTCAGAACCACCTGACTCGGCCTGCCTAAGTCTGATGCTTTCTCTCAGCTCTCGGACCTTGTTCTGAACTATCCCCGAGGCATTAATGAAAGAAACAATAGTCTTCCCTTAGGAACTGACAGCCGTTAGCAGGTCTAGGGCCCTTTGATTTTGGAGAGCCACTGCTTTAGAGGGGTTATTTGGGTCTGTAATGCCTTTAAGGACTCTGCCATCTTGTCCTGGTCTCGATTGAGGTCTGCGGACAGCTTATAGCAAAAGTGCGTGGCTGATCCCAATCCTCCTGCCCCTAGTCTTAAGGCTGTGAATAAACCTCCTCCGAGGAGCAGGGGAGCTGCAGCTAATGCCCTCCGTTGGCTGTGGGTTGGTTGAATCTGGTCTTCCATCACTTGTGGTGTCAGCATGGTCAGATAGGGCTTAAGGAAGACTGGGATGCAAGGCTGAGTCCAGTTGGGTGGAAAACATTGTAATCAGGTGACTTGATTACAGACAAAGAATATCTCATGTTTTCTGAAAATTGGAGGGTTTGGGGATGGGGGCCTCGTCTCAAGCCATCACAGGTCACTGTGGTTAATGAAGTGTTGTTGGCCAGAACACAAGAGGCATTGGCTGGTAGATACAGTACCTCGGTGGTCAAGGGCCCCATTGGCCAGGTTACTTTTGTGGCATTTAGAGTGAGATTTTTGGGCCTCTACCCATTTGCTGGGAATCGGTTGGGCAAGGAATGGTTGGGGTCTCAAGGGAAGACAGAGCCAACATGAGAGGTTTGGTGAGGTTTTCAGTCAGGGTCTGATAGGTGTCATTGATGCTGGTGAAAACTTGGGATGAAAAATCTAAGGATTTGAGTGCCTGATGAACTTGGTCTAGGAGTTTGTTGGGCTCACGGTGTGGGCCAGAGGCTTCAGTTGCTAACTTTATGAGGTCCTGTTTGACCTTATGTTGGGTTTGTTTCCACCTCTGATCTTGGGCCCCCTTCCCATCTGTCATTCCGTAGTGAGTTAGCATGGTAAAACAGAGATCTTTGCCTCCAGCTTTATGCCAGTTAGAGGCTGAACTTGATTTGGCTGTCCCAAGGCTCTTGGCCGTCCAATACCATTTACCTCCATGAGAGCATAACTGGGCAGGTGGAGCATAACAGTCAAGGTGGACATTAAGTGTAGGCTGTGAACCCAGTTTTTTGTGGTCTTGTTTGGTGTAGCCCCGGGGGCAGGGCATAGGTTGTCCAGCCCATATTATCATGGCCAGGAGGAAGAATATGTTTAGCTATAATACTAAAAGGAGAGTGATAAAAGAGAAGTCAATTTGAGATTCCGTAAAAAGAAGGAAGGTCCCCTGTGAGTGTAGATCAAAAATTGCCTGAAAGAAAGTCACAATTGGTGATCAGGGTAGCTAGCCAGAGGTCCTGTAGTAGGGCCAAGATAAAGTCTTCAAGGCAGGCTAGAGACATATGGCCAGGACAGGCCGTTCTAAAGGAATAGCACCCCNTGTGAGTGTAGATCAAAAATTGCCTGAAAGAAAGTCACAATTGGTGATCAGGGTAGCTAGCCAGAGGTCCTGTAGTAGGGCCAAGATAAAGTCTTCAAGGCAGGCTAGAGACATATGGCCAGGACAGGCCGTTCTAAAGGAATAGCGCCCCAGGAGTAGTGAACAGATGATAAGGTAAGTAAGGGCCAGTGAAAGTCGGAGTGTGGGCGGCCAGTCCTGGGGGGAGCTGTGACAGCCAGTCCAATGGCGAAGAGTATTGCCAAAGTTGTGATTGGCAACAGCCACAGCAGATGAGGCCAGTCAAGCATTGGACAGGGCATGTCACTCACTGGCAGGAGGCAGGGGTGTCTTAGTAATGGTGAATTGCTGGAGCCGAGAGTCGCTAAGGTCTGACAGAAATTTGGAAACCAGGAGGTCGGGCAGGCGGTGTGGTGAGAATATAGTTAGGGGTTGATCTAGAATTAGTTTTTTTGCATTTGCATCTAGAGAAGCTGCTGCCGCCAGGGTGCATAGGCAGGGGAACCACCCCAGGGCGGTGGGTCTAACTGTTTGCAGATAAATGCCACTGGCAGCATTTCAGAGCCCACAGGCTGTATGAGGGCTCCAAAGGCTCTGCTCCCTTTTTCATCAGTATACAGGTGATAGGAGAGGTTGGGATTGGGTAGGAAGAGTGGGGAAGAGGACAGCAAAGCTGAGTGGAGGTTGTAGAAAGCCTTTTTGATCTCTTTTCTGAAGAGAGTGGTCCAGTAGGGATGTCTTTTGTGGCTGTGTAGAGAGGTTTAGCCAGTGAAGCATAGTTGGGGACCCAGTGCTGGAAGAATCCTGTTAACCCCAAAAAGGATAAGATTTGTTCCCGAGTGGAAAGGGGGCAGAGGTCTTGGGGAAGGCTGAGTCTGTCAGAAGTTAGAGCCTTGGTTGTTGGGGTAATCTTTAGACCTAGGTAAGTCACAGAGGTCTGGGTGAGTTGGGCCTTTTGTTGAGATGTTTGGTATCCTTTAGAGCTAAGGAAGTTAAGAAGAATAATGGCATGTGTCTGAGAGAGAGCTTGTGAGGGGCTNGGGGAGCAACGCAGTCCCTGGTTCAGAGTTCTCTGCTCAGCTGGTGGCAGTATTCAGATCCGTGAGGCTAGCGTGTCAAGGAATCAGGGGCTCAGTGTTTTGCTTTGCTGGGTCCCGGGTCCCCGGAAGAGTGTCCAGGCCTCAGCAGGCACGGAGGCAGCCCCCACTTAACATGTCCAAACCCTGCTCCTCCCACTGACATTTTGGAATTAGGGACACACGCTGATAGATCAACTGAGTATGTTGCACTCCAGATGCGTCTCCTTAGCAATCAGTGCTAAGAAGAAAAATACATTGGGGAAGGGGACGGCGCGCCGCAGAGAGGTACAGCTCTACCTGCGGGAGCAGGGCCAGAGCAGGCCTCGCTGAGCACATGTTTGAGGACAGACTCAAAAGACATGAGGGATTGGGCAATGCAGGTAACTGGAGGAAGCACATTCCCGGCAGAGGAAACAGCAAGTGCAGAGGCCTTGAGGCTGGGACGTTGCCGGGCATGTGTGAGGGCGAGGAGGAAGCCAGTGTGGCCAGGGCAGGCTGGGAGCTGGGATCCTTCCTAGATGCTCAAAGCTCTCCTCTGGGGTCCACGGGAGCCCCAGAGGGTCCTGAGCAGCTTAGCGTGCTCTGATCGAGGTTCTGGAAGGGTCTCCCTGACTGTGTGGAGAATGGACTGTCAGGGCCTGGGAAGAAGGGTGGAAACCACAGAGGAGGTGACCGCAATGGTCCAGGCAGAAGGGCATGGTGGCCAGGCCCAGGGGAAGACTCTGGAGGAGGGGACCTGGGGGAAGCTCACGATCTCACAGTCTAGATCTGGTCTAGAGGTGGACAGGACACCCTGCTGGACCAGATGTGGCAGAAATCAAGAAACCAGGGGCAGCTCCAAGGTTTCCGGCTGAGCGGCAGGAAGGACGGAGCCTCCCCCTTAGGGAGGCGCAAGCACCGTGCCGGCTCCCAGGGGAGGACGGATGTGGGTGGGACAGCCCTTCCTGGGGCCACGGGGACCTCGGCAAAGCCCTGGCCCCAGTATGTGGGCCTAGCTTTCTGACAGCCCCCAGTTCAGAGGAAGATCCTTCCTCTACCCCCATTCCATCCCCGGCACAAGCTCCTATACATCGTGCAGAGGCCACCATGTGTCCTCTCCCCTCAACCCTGAAGAGCAGCGAACTCTTCTGTGAGCCCTCATCCTGTGCCTGGCAGGGTCCTCTTCTTTACAAGTGTGAATTCGTTTGATCATCACAGCAGTTCAAAGAGGTGGGGACTATTATATGCATCTACTTCATGGATGGGGAAACTAAGGCCCAGAGAGGTTAAGTCACTGAAGTCTTAGATCACACAGCTAGCAAGTGGCAGAGGCAGGATCTGACCCCAGGGCTCATGCTCTTAACCGTGCTACTGTCTCATGAGCTGCTCACCATTGACCATGAAGAGTCAAACTGGAGGACTGGGGTTGGTGCAGGGCGGGGGGCGGGGTGCCTCAGCCACCCCTCCCAGCATCTACCCCATGCTGTGTCTCTATCCTGCACATCAACTGAAGGGGTGGATATTATGGTGATTGTGCCCATTCTACAGATGAGAAAACTGAGGCACAGAGAGAGGAAGTGCCATGCTCAAAGTCACACAGCCAAAGCATGAGGACCCAGGGTTCTGGGGCTCCAGACCCCATTCTGTCCCCATGTCCACACTACCTGTGCATGTCACCTGCTTCTCGCCCTGGTAGGGAGGGAGGTGTTCAGGGGTACGAGGGCCACGCTGAGTTTCCTTCCAGTTGGCTGGCAAAGGATCAAGAAGCAGGCTGAAGATGTGGAGAGGTGACGCGGGGACAGCATAGCTCTTTGGGCTTGTAGATTCTATCTGACAACAGCCAACGTTTCTGAGGCCAGTGCTGGGCCAGGCTTGGGGTGGGGGTCGTGGAGGCAGGAACGCACAGCCGAGTGTGTGAAAGAGGTTGAGGCCGTAGTCGCCTCTGACGCCACAGGAAACGGGGCGGGGGTGCTGTCACAGGAGTTCACATCGAGAGCAGCCCAGGGGAGCAGGTGCTCGAGAACCTCTGCTTTGCGCAGCCTGTTTAATCTCTTCAGAACTTAGCTTCCACCTCTGTGAAAGGGACTCTGAGAGGCACCTGGCTCCCTTTCTAAGCGGCCACCGTGGCCTTTTACGAGGGGAAGAGCACAGGAGCAAGCATGTCGCAGGTGCTCTGGAGACGCAGAACCTTCTGGGCAAAAAACGAAGTGCTTTGGTCACTTTCTTTACCTGTGAAGTGATGCTTTCCCCTATTTCATATGTACACAGAAGCTCTCAAACCCCTGCTGAGGTGAGTATCAAGACCATCTTAACCGGGGACTTCCCTGGTGGTCCAGTGGCTAAGATTCTGCACTCTCTAAGCAGGGGGCCCGGGTTCAGTCCCTGGTCAGGAAACTGGATCTTGCATGCTGCAACTGAGACCTGGAGCCGCCAGACAAATTTTTCAAAACATTCATCTTCAATGAACAGATAAGAAAACTGACACCCGGTTAAGTTATGAGACCTAAGCAGGGTCACAGAGCTGGGAAGGGACGAAGTGGGAATTCAACCCTGACTCACTGAGCTTCCCTGGTGGCTCAGACAGTAAAAAAAANAAGGGCATGTAGCCAGATCCCAGGGCAGAGCCTGGCCAAAAAAATGGGGGCTGTCTCTAAACCCTTGGGGAAGGACTGTCCATGTCAGCTGGAAGGACTGTCGGGTTTCTGGGTTGGTCCATGTGAAAGCAAAGAGGAACTGGTAGTCTGGGTGTAAGGGAATAATGAAAAAGGCATCTTTGAGGTCTATGACAGTAAAGTGAATTGTATTGCTAGGGATGTCAGAAAGTAAGGTATAAGGATTGGGGACAATTGAATGAGCAAGGATTATGGCCTTGTTTATCAGTCGAAGGTCCTGGACCAGTCGGTAGCCACCAGAAGCTTTCCATACCGGGAGAATGGGGGTATTGCAGGGCGAGGCCATGGGGACCAGGAGGCCCTGGCCTAAGAGACGGTCTATGATTGGATTAAGAACCGCGTAGGTGAGTCTGAAAGATGGGGAATTGAGGGCGGCTTGGGGAGTGGGAAGGATCACGTAGTTTAATCAGGATGCAGGTGTGATGGGTTGCTACCAGAGAGACTTCAGTGTCCCAAATGGTAGAGTCGACAGTTGGAGCCTCAGGGGAACAGAGGAGGAGTAGGGGCAAGGTGAGAGATTGGAAAAATGAGAGGTAGGTGAATGGTGGCCCTAAGCTTAGCTAAAATGTCCCTCCCCAGCAGGGGAGTGGGGCATGAAGGGATTATCAGAAAAGAGTGTGTGAATAAGAAGTGGTCAAGCTGACAGGGCTGTGGCCCAGTCTGCAAGGGTCGTGTAGATGTGCCATCTATACCCACCACTGAGACCTGGGAAGGATGTAAGGTGCCCCCGAAGGAGGGAAGAATCGAATAAGTAGCCCCCGTATCTATCAAGAAATTGATAGACTTACCCATCACTTGAAGCATTACCCTGGGCTCAGCTTGGGTTATGGGGGTCCCTGAGTCTGGGCGCCGTCAATCTTCACCAAAGGAGAGAAGCTCCAAGGTGGGGTGCTGGGAGGAAATGTCCTTTTGGGAGCCCAGACATTGACCCGGTAAGGCCAGGGCCTGAGTTGCCCGGGGACAATCACTCNGGGGTCCCTGAGTCTGGGCGCCGTCAATCTTCACCAAAGGAGAGAAGCTCCAAGGTGGGGTGCTGGGAGGAAATGTCCTTTTGGGAGCCCAGACATTGACCCGGTAAGGCCAGGGCCTGAGTTGCCCGGGGACAATCACTCGCCCAATGTCCCGGCTATTTGTAACGAGAGCAGGGTTTTGTTGGGAACCAGGGGTTTGGGCATTGGCGGACCCAGTGGCCCTCATGACCACATTTGAAGCAGGCTCCTGGTGGTGACTTCTGGGGACCCATTCTCTGTCCCGTGGCCGGCCACAGGGCTGCCATGAATCCCTGGGTGTGTCTCTCAAGGAGGTTAGCCTGGAGTTCAGCTTTTTGTTTAAGCCTTGCCTTGTGGCTGGCTTTGGCGGTTTCCTCTCAGGCAATGTAAACCTTAAAGACCATTTTTACCAGGTCTGAAAGGGGGGTCTGAGGCCCATCCTCAGCCTTGGAAAATTTTTTTCTGATGTCTGAAGCTGATTGGGATATAAAACAGTTGGCTAGAGTAGTAACCCCCGCCGGAGAATCTGGGGCAATCCGGGTATAGGTGGTGAGAGCCTCTGTCAACCTGTTAAGAAAGGCTGCTGGGTTTTCACTGGGGCCCTGGGTCACTTCATCTAGTTTAAGTAGGTTTACTACCTTAAGGGAGGTGGTCTCCATTCCCTCTAATAGGCATTCTATCANATCCGGGTATAGGTGGTGAGAGCCTCTGTCAACCTGTTAAGAAAGGCTGCTGGGTTTTCACTGGGGCCCTGGGTCACTTCATCTAGTTTAAGTAGGTTTACTACCTTAAGGGAGGTGGTCTCCATTCCCTCTAATAGGCATTCTATCATGTATTGAATGTTGGCCTTCCCTCTTTGTCCCTCTTGATAGTCCCAGTCTGGGTCTACGTCTGGAATAGCAGCCACTCCGGGTGGCCAGGCTGGGTCTGCTGGGTTGGCTACGTGTCTCTTGTCTGCTAACACTCTTGCTGCAGCCCAAATGGCCTTTCTTTTTTCTGGGGTAGTAGTAGACCCCAGGATGACAAATGCATCTTGCCAGGTGAGGGCGTAAGACTGAGACAGCTGGGTACAGTTTCTGATGTAGTTAGAGGGGTTGGTCGAGTAGGAGCATAACCGTTGTTAAATATGGGCAAGATGTTGGAGTAAAAAGGGCATGTGGACATGGGTGAGACCCTCTGGGCTGGCCACCTGGTGGAGAGGAAGCAGGGGAGCTGGCGGCAGATTGGGGGCGGTCTGCGACCTTACGTGTGAGCTGAGTGGTGAGCCAGAAAGGGTGGAGGGGGGCATGGAGGAAGGGGTGGATATTGAGGTGGAGCCATGGGAGTGGTGAGAGGCATAATCACAGAAGAGTTGGGCTGTGAGAGTGGTGGGGGAGGAGGTGATGTGGGGGAAGGTGACCAGGACACCAAAAGAATGTCTAACAGGCTTTAAAGGAGAAGCACTCCTGGGCGGGGTTCCTAGACCCCAACGGGGCAGGTTGAGGAAGTCTGCACACCCCAACCATGTTAGGTTTGTTCACATATGCATGCTGTGAGGGATGGGCAGGTTAATGGATGGGGGGTTTGGATAGGTTGCTGGGCCAAGGTGTCGTGAGCTGATAGGTCCTTCTACATGGCTGGGGTGGGGCAGATTTAGCCAGTGAAGTGTGCTGTTATTGGGACCCAGGAGGCTCCCTCCGTTAGGAGGTAGGACTTCCCCCGCTGGTGGGGGAGAGGAGGGGCGGCTCATCATGGCAACTGGTGAAGTGTGCTGTCATTGGTTCCCAGGATCTGGGAGGATCCTTCCATTAGGGACCTTCTCACCAGTGGGAGGGAGAGGAGGCGAGGCCCATCATGGCCCCCAGGGTCCGACCTTACACAATGCTATGGTCACCTGATGCAAAGAGCTGACTTATTGGAAAAGACACTGATGCTGGGAAAGAATGAGGGCAAGAGGAGAAGGGTGTGACAGAGGATTAGGTGGTTGGACAGCATCACTGAATCAATGGATGTGAGTTTGAGCAAACTCCGGAAACAGTGAAAGACAGGGAAGCCTGGCATGGTGCACTTTGTGGCGTGGCAAAAAGTAGACATGACTTAGCAACTGAAGAACAACAAATGAAGCTACAAGAATCAAGACAGCATGGCCCTGATGAAATAATAGACATATCAAATGGTTAACAGAACAGAATAGTGAATCCACAAGAAAATCTGAGCATATATGATCAGTTGATATTTGTCAATGGTCCCAAAGCAATTCAATGGGTGAAAAAAAAAAAAATCTGTAACAAATAGTGTTGGAACCACTGGATAGCTCTAAAGAAAAAGAAAATATTAAACCATATCATATATAATACACAAAAGTTCTCTTGAAATGCCTCACAATTATAGTGGTAAAAATATAAAACTTCCAGCAGGAAAAATCTTTGAAAATTTCTGTTAACTATTGTTTTCTTAGATAGAACATAAAAGGTATGAACTGCAAAGAAAAAATGAAAAATTCAACTTCATGAAAATTAAGAGAGTTAGCATTTCAAAAAACACCTTAAGATAATAAAAAAGCAACCCATATAAATGTGAAAATATATGCAGCAATAAGTAATTAGAAAGTGATTCACCATAGTGCCAAAAACATAATTCGAATAAATATATGGTTGAGCAATAACAAAGATTTATAACTTAATAATGAGAACAAGTAAGCCAATTACAATGGGCAAAAAGGTTTGAACAGATTTCAAAACAGAAAATTTTTGGCAAATAAACTGATGAAAATATACTTAATAAAACTCATAAGGGAAGTTTAACTCATAATGAGTTATCACTATCTATTCATTAAAGTGGCTAAAATAAGTAATATTGACATTACCAAATGTTGGGATGGTTGTGAACAACATATTTAACTTTTCAAAATGTAGAAGTGAAATAGCCATAAAACTTTAGAAGTTTAAAATGTTAAATACCTATGTGTCTTATGACAGCACTGTTGCACTCCTAAGAATTTTCCCAAGTGAAGTGAAAAGGTATTTCTATATAGATTTTTATGTGAGTATTCATATCAGCTTTATTCATGATAGACAAAAATCCTAATCACAAAGAGTGTGTTAACAGCACAATAGGGGAAAGGGGCCTTTCTTTCTTCATCTTGTTCACCATCAGTTGGCTGAGCAGCCCTTATACCTTGGTGTTTGAGAACATTTACTCCTGAGGCATTTTGTTTGGAAACTGACCAGATATATCTTGGATGATATCATGATGTGGCAGGTACAGGCGGTGGTTTTGCTAGTTCAGAGCAGCAAAATGACCCACCACCGAAGTAGAAAACATCTGCAAACAGGATGAAATATTGTGAAATAGTGGCATGGCATGTTGCAAAGAGAGCCTTTGACAAGTTAACTGGAGGAGACGAGCTGAGGTCAGAGAAGCAAAGAGCAGAAGCAGGTCCAAGTTGGATTGATGACATGTAGCAGATGACATGTGCAGCATACCTTAAAAGAGGACTGAAACCCTTATCAGGGTAGCGGGGAATCAGATTAGTACATTAATAATAATATCAATGTTTTACTCTAGTAGATAAATTTGGGAAACTTTATGTTAATTAAACATACAAGAGGCTTCCTAGCAATAGTCACAAAAATTAGGATGCCAGACAGAAATATATGCATCTTGTCTCTCAGTGAAAGTCTCGTAAAGTTGGGATACCAGATGTAGGGTTCAGGAAGATATAGATTCTAAGTTCCCTCGTGATTGTGGGTCATTATGCCAGGGGTGGGTTTTATGGCAAAACTGAGTCCCAGCCTCTCCTGTTTCAGTGTGATTTTCTTCTCATTTGCCTTGTGTGTAGTTGTCACTTAGCCAGTCTTTATTTATTATTATTATTTTTTTTTTTGAGAGGAAATTGTTCCATATTATAGCTGTAGAGGCAATGTGTCTGTGGGAGAGGCAAGTTCAGGATCTTCCTATATAACCTCTTGAACTGAAACCTCCTTTCCAACCTCTGCATCATCTGACTTAGGTGGCCATTGAGGTTTACGCTTTCTTATGGTTCTTTCCCCCAAGAAAGGGACCAACAGAGAAAAAGTCCTTAAACAGATACTACTACCAGGACACAGCAAAAGTAATAGACCCAGGAGCTCAGTCTTTCTGTGAAGGAGGCCTGTTAGCTAATCATGATGACTGCAGCCTGAGGGGCAGGCTTCTAATTAAACATGTACCTAATGGCAGACTGTGGTNAGATACTACTACCAGGACACAGCAAAAGTAATAGACCCAGGAGCTCAGTCTTTCTGTGAAGGAGGCCTGT
This sequence comes from Neotragus pygmaeus, assembly GCA_006410875.1. Classification (NCBI taxonomy): domain Eukaryota; kingdom Metazoa; phylum Chordata; class Mammalia; order Artiodactyla; family Bovidae; genus Neotragus; species Neotragus pygmaeus. The sequence continues at coordinate 231,872 of SJYV01056319.1, read as the reverse complement.
TAGCTAATCATGATGACTGCAGCCTGAGGGGCAGGCTTCTAATTAAACATGTACCTAATGGCAGACTGTGGTTCTTTCCAGAGACTTAAGAGACTCACTTAAGAGACAGACTCATACTCTGTCATGCTCAGGAGCACCAGTATTTCCTGAAGGGGAGCTTTATATGCATCTGACGCCTGGTTTGTAGCTCTAGCACCCTGTTTCATATAGCTGACACTCAGAGGACACCTCTTGATCACCTGACTCTGATGACCAGGGGGGCTAAAATTCTCGGATTCCAGGGGCTGTGGCAATCAGAGAAACAGTTATTGGTTGGCTACCACCCCAGAGCAGTGCGCCACATGGACAGTGGATGGAAACAAACCACCAAATCCTTGTCCTAGTGCTTTGGCCTGAGGAGCAGGCTTCAGATTTAGCATACACTTAGTGGCTAGTCAAGGCTATGGTTTTTCCTGTGGTCATGTATGGATGTGAGAGTTGGACTGTGAAGAAAGCTGAGCGCCAAAGAATTGATGCTTTTGAACTGTGGTGTTGGAGAAGACTCTTGAGAGTCCCTTGGACTGCAAGGAGATCCAACCAGTCCATTCTGAAGGAGATCAGCCCTGGGATTTCTTTGGAGGGAATGATGTTGAAGCTGAAACTCCAATACTTTGGCCACCTCATGCGAAGAGTTGACTCACTGGAAAAGACTCTGATGTTGGGAGGGATTGGGGACAGGAGGAGAAGGCGACGACAGAGGATGAGATGGCTGGATGGCATCATGGACTCGATGGACGTGAATCTGAGTGAACTCCGGGAGTTGTTGATGGACAGGGAGGCCTGGTGTGCTGCAATTCATGGAGTCGCGAAGAGTTGGACACGACTGAACGACTGGACTGAACGAGTGAACTTAACTGAAGAAATCACTGATGGCAGCTTATGTGAATAGTGACATATAGATTCTAAGAAACAATAAAATTTGAAAATGTGAATATAGCATTACAAAAGTTTTATAAGATTAACTCCCATAATATGTGTTTTTATTTGCTTAATACTTTAAATATAGCAATAATCATGAAATATTTATGTCATAAGTCCCTTCCTCAGCACGCATGTAAAGAATTGTTTTCATACACAGAACTCAGGTTCAGACAGCTGTACTCAAATTCTCATATGCAATACTAACATTGGCCAATAGATGCCGTAAGAGATCTCCTAAACACAAGAGCTTGGAAAATTAAAATCAGCTATTTGAGTATTGGTAAGTTCTTATACTTTATTTTCATAGTTCAATTGCACTCTCGAAGTGGCATAATATTTTTAGATTCTAAAGACTCTTAAGATAACCAAATTTCAAATTATCTCCCCAAACACTGATTATTAAAATGACAGAAGAAAGAGAAACTTTTCCAAAATTGACTTTAAACACTACAGTGACATCAGTGATAATCTGTTCCACTTAAGTTGGTTGTTTCTAATTTCAATAAATATGGCCAATACTCTAATGAGTAAACATAACTCTAAGGTCAGTGTAATCATAGAAGGAAAATCAGGTTGGATTCTAAAGCGTTTGTTTGTATTACCTCTCATGTTTGGATGTTTCTGATTTTACTAAAATTTCTATCATTTTTATAAAAGTTATTAGCACAGTGTTCATCAAGATCTGCTAATGGAAGTTATTTTAATTATAGTTCTCTTTCAAATTTTTCGCATTAAAATTTCTTTGTAAGAAAAATATCATTCAGATACATTTGTTATATAAAACTGGGAAAATAGTACAATGTTGTTTTCCCTCCAGTTTATAAAAATTACTCAATTACTCCTAGATTAAATTTTAGTGGGGTCAAGGAGTAAATGATTTTATTCTAAGCTTATATTCTTATGTGTCATACTCCTAAGGAGGTTATCTGAAAAGCATAGACATGTGGCTATATAAAAAAATTTTCAACTTACTATAAAACTGTCCTCAATCCATTATTTCATTTGATACTCTCCTTTAGAGAGCAATACATTTTGACACTATCCTTGTATGCCCGAGAATTCTGTTCATGGACATATTGTACTGTGCTTAGTTGCTCAGTCGTGTCCAACTCTGCGATCCCATGGACTGTAGCCCACCAGAATCCTCGGTCCATGGGGAATCTCCAGGCAAGAATCCTGGAGTGGGTTGCCATACCCTCTTCCAGGGGATCTTTCCAACTCAGGGATCAAACCCAGGTTTCCTACATTGCAGGCAGTTTTTTACTAACTGAGCCACCAGGGAAGCCCAAGAATACTGGAGTGGATTGTCTATCCTTTCTCCAGGGGATCTTACCGACCCAGGAATCAAACTGTGGTATCCTGCATTATGAATGGATTCTTTATCAACTGAGCTACTGGAGAAGCCCATGGACATAATGGTCGATGACAATTCTTATTAAGATCTTATTCTCACTGTTTTAGGACTAAGTCATACAAAGGACAGTTTGATCATGCCAAAAACCATAAAGAAAAATATAGATCTGGGAGGAACTCATAGTAATATCCCTTGGGAGTCAGAGGGAGTGTTTCTATAAAGGAATTATTAAGTGAGGAAGATAAAAATGCATGAAAGCTTGAAAACTAGAGTAGATAACACAAACCTGAGTTTGGCATATCTGTCAATGTTAATTTCCTTTCATATGCCCATGTGAAAAACCAGTTTTATTTTCCCTTCAGTTTAAAAGATAAAACTTTAAAAGTCAAGGATCCATGTTTATAGTAAGAGAAATATTAGGTTTACAGGTTTTTTCGCACTCACATGCACATCCCTAGCACATGCCTTTCCTTTTAGGCTACAGTGATATATTCAACATCCATCAGTATTCAGAACTTGAATTTGATCCCAAATTATTGACGATAATTATTGCTAATGATGGTGAGCAAATCTATTTCTTTAAACTCAACATAGATTGTTCTGTTAAATGCTCTAGATTTTAGTTTTTTAGATTGGAAGCATTTCTTGAAACATGTTCTATCATTTTTCTATTTATTTTTACCTCAATATGGATTGATGTCAACCAATTTCTTTAATTTGTAACTTTTAATTCATGCTATACACTTGCACAAGTTCATGTGGAATCTGAAAGGCCCATTTATACAGGGAATTAAAGGACTCATAAATGCATTGTTCTGAGAGTTTAAGGGATAAGATATTATATACAAGTTTTAGTATAACATTTCTGAGAAAGAGGTCCCTAATCACTTATGAAATGCATCATTTTGGTGGTAAGTTCATTAATAAAAATTATAAAATAGTCTTTCTTAGTGTATCTTCCTGTGTGCTAATAGTAGTAAGAAAAAAACTAATTTTCATATTACTCATGATAAAAGTAAAAATCTCATATTCAAAATCAACACAATGCTTTCACTATGGTAGAGAATGAAAATAAAAAATTAAACACAATCTCAATTTTTAATATATATTTAAATATAACAAAACAGATATATCACAATTAAATATCTTATTAATAAAATAATAGATAAGTATATATAGAGAAAGGCTCCCTTAGGGGAGCAAGAGTTAGGAAAGAGGAGGGAAGGAAATTGCAGATATACAGAAGAATAACAAAAGAGGAAGTAATATTTTCAGGTGTAAAATCTTCAAATAATATTGTAAGACACTGAGTATTTAGCATTTGGAGCTACATTAAAAGACAGACATGTAAGGGTAAATTTCAGAAATTATTTTTTCCTGAAACTAATTATTAAATGCAGCATCTACTCTTTAAACCTAGGCAGCATATTAAAAAGCAGAGACATCATTTTGCTGACAAAGTCTGTGAGTTTTTCATAGTCATGTATGGATATGAGAGTTGAACTGAGCACTGAAGAACTGGTGCTCTCTACTTGTGGTGCTGGAGAAGACTCTTATGAGTCCCTTGGACTATAATGAGATCGAACCAGTAAATACTAAAGGAAATTAACCCTGAATATTTATTGGAATGACTGTTGCTGAAGTTGAAATTTCAAAACCTTAGCCACCTGATATGAAGAGCCAATTCACTGGAAAAGACTCTGATGCTGAGAAAGATTGAAGGCAAAAGGAGATGAGGGCAACAGAAGATGAGATGGTTAGGTGACATCACTGACTGAATGCACACGAATTTGAGCAAACTCTGTGAGACAATGAAGGACAGAGGAACTTGGTGTGCTATCATCCATGGGGTCTCATAGAGTCAGACATGATTTAACAACTGAACAACAACACTATTTACAATATATATCAGGAGAAAGCACAATCATACCCAAGTCCATATTGTATGAGATTCGAGGTCTCTAACATAGGCACATTTTGTGCTTATGTTGTAAGCTCATTNCTCATAGAGTCAGACATGATTTAACAACTGAACAACAACACTATTTACAATATATATCAGGAGAAAGCACAATCATACCCAAGTCCATATTGTATGAGATTCGAGGTCTCTAACATAGGCACATTTTGTGCTTATGTTGTAAGCTCATTGCTCTCTTTAATTAAGGAACGCTTGGTCATTAAGACTATGATTATTTTCCTGTCCTTTTTTTTTTTTTTGATATTCCAAAATTAAGAGAGAAAATGACCTATCACAAAGTAATGAATCTTTGCTTTTCAAAATATTCATGTTCTTAATTCTCAGCTGACCTTCTCATAATTGATTCAAAAGAAAAATTAACAATACCTACACTGCTATTATCTTTAGGGTATTTATAATTCTAATGTACTATAAATACATTAAAATAATTATAAATTGAATAGGAGCTTGTAAAATTTGATGACACTACAGGAGTCCAAAAATAGAGAGCTGAGAAGCATTATGATTAAAAGGCAGATCTGTCTTAAATACAAAGATGACACACAAAACAACACATAAATACACATAAGACCGCAACACAATGAACTTCATGATGTCTGTTTACTACATTTAAATGCATGAGTATTCAGTTGCTGAGTCCCATGTCTGACTCTTTGCAACCCCATGGACTGTAGCCTACCAGACTCGTCTGTCCAAGAGATTTTCCAGGTGGATGGCCATTTCCTCCTCCATTTTAATATGTTCACATAAATGTTGGTCATTCAGCCCTAAAGACGTTTTCCTTGAGCATATTTACTTAATATTTTAGTCATCTTTCACAGTGACGATTACAACTAACAATTCATCTAATGACTTTCACAGTGTAATATTGCTTATGTAAAAATAACTACTTTAACAGACTCATTAAGTCCTCCCTTAGTTTCATCCTGGATAGGTAAAATTCATTTTCTGACCTCTTAGTCTCATCATTGGTCCTCCTTCCACACTTCCCAAACTACCATCCTGAGGTACCATTTTCATAGTTTCGATAAAAGATGTAAGTTTTTCCCACCTATGGGGAAAGCTGTTTAGATATTGAATTCCAATATGAAAACTTCTGAAGTTTTTGAACCAATGTAGAATCCCATTAATGCAGATATGTAAAGGACTTTAACCATAACTTAGTACAATCCTCAAATTTTACAAGTCATAAGGATAACTTGATCACACAGCCAATTAAAACAGAAGATAAGTTAAATCCTCAGGAAGGGTACAGTCCTCCCATTCGTTTTCTGTGTGNGTTTTTGAACCAATGTAGAATCCCATTAATGCAGCTATGTAAAGGACTTTAACCATAACTTAGTACAATCCTCAAATTTTACAAGTCATAAGGATAACTTTCTCTTGATCACACAGCCAATTAAAACAGAAGACAAGTTAAATCCTCTGGAAGGGTACAGTCCTCCCATTCGTTTTCTGTGTGATGCATTTTTGTGAAAGCATGCAAAAATAGTTATATTTATTTTGCTTTTCTGTTTTTCTTTCTTTCTTTCTCTCTCTTTTGGAGATAGTGAAAAAAATGGTCTTGTTTTTCTTTCCACATTTAAAACATAGGTTTGTTTTCCAGTTTCATCCATTTAGATTTTTGCTTAATATTATGCTTGCCTTAATTGAATCCGTAGCCCCAAACATTATGATTACTGAAATGATCTGAAAAATAGTGTCTATTAAACAACATATGACACAGACTTTTGTGGAATTGCATAAGGATTTTTATAATGTTCTCTATATATTTCCATAGTGAACTTTTAAGTCTTCTCTTATATTTTGTCAGGTTGGCAGGAAGCAGACCAAAATATATCATGTGACATTTCCAAAGAAGAAAAACACATGTGCTTTGATCAGCCTAAAAAGAGGTTATTCAATTGCTCCATTGTAATCACAATTGTAGAGTGACCATTTGCCTCCAAATGTCATCTTTCATGCTCTACTGTGGTGTTAGAAGCCATTATTAAAATCACTTTGTGAATTGAGGGGCTATCAGAATAGGTGTGCTTATGTGAATGTGTGTGAATATGTGAGTGTGTGTGTAGGGAGCAGTGCAAAAAGACATAGCACTGGTTACATAAAGTCTATAGTGGTTATAAGAAAATAAAATGTTGCAGATTACCTGTAATACAAACATGGTCTAGATGTGTTGGAGGGATATTCCCAAGAACTTCAATATTTGGGAAAGAAACCGACAAAATTGGAAATAATGCTGAAAAAACAAGGTTCATATGGATACAAAACAGAAAAAAAGAAAAGTTCCTCAGAAACAAAAATAATATGCTTTTTTTCTCAGTGTTATTCCTGTTTAAGTAACAATTGAGGAGGTATTTGTGTATGCTGCTGGTGCTGCTGCTAAGTCGCTTCAGTCGTGTCCTACTCTGTGCGACCCCAGAGACAGCAGCCCACCAGGCTCCCCCGTCCTTGGGATTCTCCAGGCAAGAATACTGGAGTGGGTTGCCATTGCCTTCTCCATATTTGTGTATATATGCCCACAAAGTAAATATGCTCCTTGAAATGATTTCTTAAAAATTGCAGAAAACAAAAATTATTATTCATTTTTCCTGATAGGAAAATAAACATGAGAATTCATTCAATCAGAGCTCCTGAAAGTACTCATTAATGAATCCAGTGCAAAATTATTTTAGACTTCAGGAATATGATGACACATATCAGTATGCATGCATTTTTGATGAAAATATGATGTGTTGAATGCTATGAAATTTCTTGAATAAACAATTTTCTATGAAAAATGTTTTATCCAACTAAGAAAATTTAGGCTTAATTTTACTTGCCCATTTCTTTGTACAAGTAAGTCCTGATGACTGTAGGGAGCAGTAGAGGTTAGTATGTGAATACTGACCCTTTGGGATGACTGATCATTTCTGTTCACTAAAAATGTTTGTCTACAAGGTTAAGCACTCAAGAATCTGACAGGGCAGCCCCCTTTCTCTTGCTGTCAAGGGACTTAGAGCTTCACTGGGACAAGAAACATCACATATACTGAGAGAATTGCTAAAGGCTATGAAATGCTTCCAGCCTACCTTATCTTTCACAGAACAACTGATATATTAGACATAATAAATATTGCATAACCTTCAGGATTTTGGCAGTGGAAGTTGAATTTGGGAACTCTCAGTTTTTTCACTATTAAATGATGTTTTTTAACCCTGGAATCGCCAAATCCGTTTAACTTGACAATGTGTTTAAATCACAAGAATAAGGTTCCACAGATTTTATAAGAACACACGAAGTCAGAGATATGCTACGCAGTACTCATATAAACAAAATTAAGACAATATTGTTTACAAATGACAAGTATTGCAAGCTTTCACATTTTCTCCCAGTACTCAAAGCGTTTTTTTCTCTCCAGAACAAGTTTCTGCTGCAGTGAGTCCCTCTAGCAGTTTCGTGAATCTAGGAAAAGGAACGAAGACCAAGCACATTCTTTCCAGTAAACAAATGGCAGGGAGAAGCAGGGAAGTTTGAAAGGAAAGATCAAAAGGATTTTTTAAAATCTGAGCGACTGCATGAATTCCTTCTGTCCCCCATCC
>SJYV01056319.1:121252-223651 GCA_006410875.1 Neotragus pygmaeus | reverse complement strand
CAAAGTCGTTACGTCAGGTGGTAGGGGCGGGGCGCGCCCGGGTTGAGTGGCAGCAGCCCTTGCTCCGGGAGGAGGCGCGAGAATCAGCCTGGTTCAGTGACTGAGACAAACTGGTGGGGAGAAGAGCGGGTGCTGTCCACTGCGCTGTCGGTGCTGAACCTGGGACGCGAGCGGACCAGCTGCTCCCTCTGCTCCAGGCAACGCCCTCTCCCACCCTCTGTGCCCGGCAGGACCCTCTTCACTAGCTGGACCCTATTAACTTGATAAAGGAGTGTGGTATCGGACGTGGGAGAGAGTCCTCCGTTTGCCACCTGGGCGCCCATTCAGGCGTGACTTCGGGGATTTCTATAGTTTTAGACCAAACTATTTTCCTCTTTTCCCAACTAAGATCATTTTTTAGTTTTTTTTTTAAATTATTTTTATTATTGTGATTTACATATCCACACTGCTTAGGAACCTTTCTGGGAGACTTTTTGACTCTGGAAATAAGGTAAGAAAAAGAATATTATTATATATTTTTACAAATGAGGGAGCAATGCCATACAAATATTTAAGAGCAAGTTATGATTATTTTTATAATTTGAAATGGGATAGTTGGTATTAATTGAAACAGCTATTTTAACAATTGCTATTACAAGAATGTCTGTTGGTGATTAGGCACTGAATTCAAGAGAGGAAGTTGAAAGCTTTGTGTTTTATTTGTGTGAACTTAATGTCATTGTGTTACATCTTGCTTTATAAATATAAATTTTGTAGAGAAACGTTACTAGCATAGCTCAAAGGACAGGAAACATTCGATGCAAGTCCTCAAATATGTTAGTAAATTATGTTAAATAAACCATCCAACAAGTTGTTTAAAACAAATACAACCTTAAAAATATGTGAGTGGACTAATCTCTGATTAATCAATATTGCCTATGGTATCTAAATCATAGCCTGCAAAGTGCAGAGCTTTCTTCACATTATTTTGTAGAGGAGGTGGCTAGAAGAGGAGCATTTATACCATGCTGGGTTCATTTAGATGTGTTGTTATGCAGTAGATCCATATAAAACTTGTGAAACTTGGTCTCAGATTTCTACACCCCAAGGTCATGTGTATTCCCAATTTGGGGGCTGTTTACTCTGCTATTGACTAGTGAATGTCATCCCCCTCCGCCCTCTCAGGTTAGAGGTGGATGTAAATGGGAAGCTCTGATTTAATAATACAGTATTAGCTTGTATTATAGTCGCTACTGCTGTTGGTAATTTGAATGGAACTGGGAAGCGTGGGCTGGGAAAATGTCCCACTATTTCAGCAATGTTTAACCTCTTGCATGCTTAACAGAGAGCTTTTCTTTACTTAGGAGATTTTCTTTTGAAGCTACATTCCTTTTGTGAATTGGCAGTGTGTTTTGCGTGTTTATGGAGAAAGAATTCAGTGCAGAAAACCACTCAACAGTACTTCTCATAGTCAAGAATTATTAAATGATAGAAGTTAGCTGGCGTTCTGTGTGTTTCTATTACTATTCATGACCTTTTTCTAGGCATGATGATTTGTCTGGTAAGTAATATTATGTCATTTCATTTATGTCATTAATGACATTATATCAACTATAAATGATGACTGGCAAAACATGGGAAGAAGGTTCTTTACATTCCAGGAAGAGAGTTCAGGTGGCAACTAGATGTCCTTTATTAATAGGAATGGGTAAATAATTATGAGTTGTTTCAGATGATAAGTATTGTTCCACTCACTAAGACTATGTTTTTCAGCAACTAAAAAGTACACTAAGTTTAAAAATTTGCATGTCTTAATTATCATAAAAATTTCTACTCGAGTTGCATTATGTGTCCAAAGATAAACTTTAGGTTTAGAGCATTATTTAAAATAATTCCTTTGGGTAGAGTTTTCATTTTATTAACAGAACAATCTTACATGAGAGTGATTGTTATAAGAAAAGATATTATTTCAAGCACTAGAGGTCAAATGTAAATCCTTTAGTTGTTCTCAGGTTTCACCTAAGCAGATGATTTTTGTAAGATTCTTATCAGTCATGCTATCTCACATTAAAGTGGTACAAAATTTTAAGAACTAAGCAGCTAGAAAATCAAACTATGATCTCTGGAACACTGGGCCATGAAGCTTATACCAAACAGTTTCTTTTAATTACACAGAGAATCATTCTTCTCTTCTCTACAATTTGAAATTTTCTGTTTAAAGCTTGGTATAAATATTCAGATAGTGTAATTTTAAACAGAATAATGGCTTTAATTTTTTTATTGCACTGAAGCATAAACATATTTTTTAATTTTATAGCAGTTTAAAAGTAGCAACATATACAAATACCATATTCACCCAAAGAAGAATCTCATTGACTTATTTTTCCATAAAGTTTTCCAAGATGTATATCTTTGTTTGGGTAGAAATAGTAAAGCTTGAACTATTAGTGTCTAGAATTCTTTTAGATGAAGTTTAGAGTTGTCACAATGAGATGGTGAAACACTAAAATCAAAATATGTTATTGGCAATAATGAGACCACTGGGGTAGGTTCAATGAGACTGCAAATTTAAAATATGAAAAACATTTTGTACTGATTTTCTTACATTTAACTTTTATATATTCTGAAGTGAGGTAAAATTAGGTGACCATAATAAGTCCCAAATTAGCACAAAAGAGATACCATTTGGATACAGAATGCAGTTCTAACTGTAAACAAGTAAAACTGTCAACTTTGAGGACTTCTATTAAAAACATTCACATATTGTGGTCCTTCAATAAATATTTGCTACATAAAGAAATGACCATATTTTGGAATTAAAACTTGCCTGCTAGTCATTAATTCATTTCATTTCATAGGTATTGCTAATGTATAAAGAACTTTCTACTTCAAGATAATGAGCCTTTACAAAATTATTGAAATTATACAAGTTATTGAAAGAATTTAATGTCACATGATATGTTCAAATAGTTGCCTTTCTTGTTTTTCAATTTCTAAAAGTAAATTGATNTCATTTCATTTCATAGGTATTGCTAATGTATAAAGAACTTTCTACTTCAAGATAATGAGCCTTTACAAAATTATTGAAATTATACAAGTTATTGAAATAATTTAATGTCACATGATATGTTCAAATAGTTGCCTTTCTTGTTTTTCAATTTCTAAAAGTAAATTGATCTAGATAAATAGTAAAAAAATAATATTGCTTATCAATGTCTTTTTTTCCTTGCAAATGTGATAAATAACTGTGTATGTTTGGAGGGATTCAAGACAATGGTGAAACTTGGATTTTATTTTATCAAGGCTACATATTATTTTTCTTAAAGAGTTATTGACATGTACAGTAGAGAAATCAAAAAGTAGTAAATCTGAAGTATGATATAAAGTTTTAGATAATTGACTTCTTAAAAGTAACATAAGCTATTAAGTATTATTTGGAGTTTTTGTGAAATTTTTCTTTCTGTTATGACCAGATTTCATGTTAAATACTCTTTTATCCATGAAACCAATACTTTAAGTAATATGTTCCTTTTAATCCTTCATATTTGTCCCAAATTAACATACTATCTCTAGTATATTTTAACTTATTTTGTAATAAACTTTATATATGTAATATAGTATACTTGATAATATACATATAATATACTCTGTAATAAGTCCAGAAAACTTTTAAGAACTAATAAGCTACTAAAGTACATCCTGTTGTTAACATCATTCTAACAGCCATGTGACCAATTATTTTGTACGTAATGAACTTAATCACCTTCTCCAGCACCTCCAAAATCCTTCGGGCTTAGTCTGCTTAAGGTGAACTATAGGGTCCCTTGTGGAAAATCCCAATTTGCTCATTAAATAGGTCACCACACAACAAAACAACTGGTCCCTTTCTTCCTTAATCACTTTGGTATTGAGGAAGTTGATATCTTATATTATGAGATAAACTACGAGATGAGATAGTGTTTTTGATACATTCAGAATTCTAATGAGTTTTAATATGGATTTTCTGAAAGAAGAATGAAGCAATCATATAACACTCTAAATGAGTATATGCATGTTATATACATGTGCTATGTGTGTGTGTGTGTGTGTATATATATATATATGTTATTGATCTATCTGTCTACGTAAAGTCTACTGTACCATAAACCAATGGGACTGATCTGGAACTTGCAAGCTCAAGAAATGCTACTTAATATAAAAATAATTTACATACTAAGCTACAATGCAACATATACTTTTTGGTGACAAAACTATTTTCTAATTAGTGTTATTTTAAAAATTTATTTAGGCTAGTAAGCTTGAGCTCACACAAGTTTCGTTTTGCTTTGTTTTTGCCATGAACATGTCATTCAGAAGCTTTCATGCTGATTGGCAAGGGAAGGGACAATTGGAAACAAAAATTTGTCAAGGATAAGTAGCAGAATGAATGTGTACATAATGAAGAGATTATTGTACTGCACTGATTCTGCACAAAATATGGTTAGTGATAAATGATTTGCAAATTATAATCTCTAGAAGAGACACATGAGGTTCACTTCATATACATCTGTAGGTAATAAGCCTTGCACTTCTAAGGAACAGAGCCTGGATAGCCTTATGCCTGAAATATTTTTGTTATTTATATATCAGTGTTTTCATATGCATATGTGGTAAAATGTGGGAAGAAGAGCACCTTAACTCTGAACTCTTTTGCTTTAAAACCAAATAATTAATATTAATTTAAAGTGACTTTGGTAACAAATTATGTAAATCTCTAAAGCAAAGTATTTGCTTAATGTGTTCATTTGCATGTCAATACAGAGGAATATTATTCTAACTCAAACTAGTTTACAGCACTTTTAACAATTCTAAAACACAAGGCAGAAGAGTTGAAAACACTTTTTGTTCATTGAGTTTTATTTAAATATATTCATCATAATTGACAGTTAAGAGAAACTTACTTCAGTAATGTATTTTTTCTGTTCAAGGAACACCAAGGTACCAATTAAAACACATAGAGTAGCAATTAAAACATAAGTCTGAATTGTGTTCCCCAAAGATGATGATGAAATGAAAATAATTTTTCTTTCTACTCTCACCAAAACATTAGATAGTGTTTCAATTGACGACCAAGGTCTTATTTTTTCTAAAGTCTTCAAAGTCAAAGTCCTTACACACATGAAGTGACAAATGCCCCCTGCCCTTTGGAGTTATGTGCCCCTTTTTCTCAAAACCACAGGTTTTGTTGTGGTCTTGGAGTCAACTGAACTCTGGACTACCTCATTTAGGAGTAAGGAAGCGGTCCCATTAATCTTTCTAAAGAAAGAGGGCCAGTGAGCTACTACTAGTAAGCACTTTTTTGCTGCTCATGATAAACAACTTATTGTTACCTGAGCATATGGCCTGTGAACCTTGATTTGCCTGTACAAGAAGAGGAATAGTGTAGAAAAAAAGATGCTATTTAAGGTATTAATATGTATAGATACACATTTTATTCATATTAGGTTAATTTATCCATATTAAAGCATTTTCCATTTACATGACTATGTAGATTTTCTATTATCTTCATTTTAGCTAAAAGAAAGCAGACACTCAACTCAAAGCTTTCTACTCCTCCAGCCCATAGTCACACAATTAAGAACAGATGGATTAGGCACTGGGCTTAGCTCACCCATTTTGTATCTACTGTCTACTTTTAGCACCACTGTTTAAGTCAGGTATTCAAATGGGTGTGTCATTTAAACCCAGACTTTTTTTCTTGTTACTTTCTTTCTTAAATGTGAATGCAAGTTTTCCCTCTTGCCCCATCTTTCCCTTAATTATTAAATTTTGTCAAAATAATTTTATGTCACATATTTGGGCTTCCCAGTTGGCACTAGCAGTAAAGAACTTGTTTGCCAATGCAAGAGATGTAAAAGACATGAGTTTGATCCGTGGGCTCGAAAGATCCCCTGGAGGAGGGCATGGCAACCCATTCCAGTATTCTTGCCTGGAAAAATCCAATGGACAGAGGAGCCCAGTGGGATACAGTTCATAGGGTCACAAAGAGTTGGACACAACTGAAGCTACTTAGCACAGCATAGCACATATATTCTTTAGTATACAAACTTTAGAATTTATAATATCAAAAGTCTTAAGGAGCTTTTCCTTTGTATTTAATGTTAGAGGTTCTACATTATTCAATCTCATAGACCATAATACTAGGAAACAATATTTCCCTTTATATCTCAAATAGAATAAGAAACAGTATGATAAAGTAATTTCCAAAAAGTTCATGTTTTTTAGTTTATTTGTTTCATTCTCTAAAAAGTCCTTCTAGATATCAAGTTCAATTCCAAATACATCTTGAACTAAACTTCAAGCAGTGTAACTTGTGTTATAAAACACTGTTTACATTTAAACCTTCATACTAGTTAGCTGCTAAAATTTCAGTCTATGAGATGAAATAAAATAATCAAAATATTATTTGTAGTTTCAAAGCACAATACAAAGAAAGGTAGTTTAAGTGGGCTATTGAAAACTTAGGAAACATTCAGTACTTTATTGTTTCTTCTCTTTGGGGTATTAATACAAAGGGAAGTGTTGGCTGGTAATTGTTGTTCTTTGTTTCCACATGACATTTAGGTTGACTGAGTAGAAGGGGTGAGTGCTGATGGCAGTAATAATAACACAGCTCCCAGGAGAGCCACAAAGTTGCATCAGATCCCCTAGTGAATCCTCATTATCTGAGTTTTGGGTTGTCCTTATTAAGTGGATCTTGAAGGAGATAGAAAAGTTTGATTTGTGGAAATTTTAACTTGAAAGTGGAAAATTTTATAGGGGTTTTATTCAATATTTTATATGTTGATTAGCAACACTCAGAATTTTACTTTTGAAATGAAGCCTGGTGTAAAAGTTTTTAATCTTGAAATTTCTGCACCATTTTGCATACTATTTGCTATTCCTCATTCTTACTTGAGCCCTGCAGGAATCTCATTCATTATAATAGCTACAGTTATTCTCTCTTCATAGATAATTTCCAAATCTGTAATGCTGGCCCACATTTGAACTCCACAAATGTATTTACAAAAAGTCTGCTAGACATTTTAACTCTGATTTTATGGTGACAGGACAAACTCCTCAAACTCATCATCTCATCCCTATCATGGTCTGCGAGCCTCATTTTTCTTCCTGTCAGTTAGTGACACACTTTTTCCATTCACCAAATGGGTCTCCACGTTTTGACATTTTTTTCCCCTTCATAATATAACTTTATCTAATTCTTAATTTTCTGTTCTCTTTTCATTTTTACCTTGACCCAGATTGTCCCATGTCAACCAGAATTTTATTTTTACATTTTCTAGATTGATCTTACTAATTCCTGGTTCTTCCTGTAGAGGTAACAGTTCATGATTAGAATGGCAAAGTAACATGTTTGATGACTGATAGCATACCATGCATTTGTTAAAAGTATTTATAAACATCATTCATATAAACAACAGCTTATCAGGTAGATATTGAGAGACCAAAGCTTTAAAAGTTATGTAGCCCACAGAGCTGGGACTCAGACCAAGTTCTGTCTGAAGCAGCTGCATGATCATAATCATTATCCTCTGCAGATACAGACTTCTTACCTCTTTAAGATTCCTCTTGATTAAAGTAAGCTTTCCAATGTCACTGCATTTTGAAATCATCAGTGGATCTCTGATTTTTACTGTATTAAGTTGAAATTCTCTGCTTGTTTTTAAGATTCTTCTAATTGACTCTACACTCTGCAAGCAAAACTCTGATTTTCAGTTTTCTCATATGTGCAATGCATATTTGCAAAACAGAGATAGGTCAACATATAAAGCATGGGCCTTACCTAGACTATTGTATTTTCAGAATTCCCACTCCTGTATCCAGCCAAGTTTTCTCACAATCTATGAGCGTATTATGCTAATGTGTACTTTTCAGTCCTGTGGGGTTTTTGTTGCAACAAATGGCTTGTCACTGTCACCCTGGATATCACTAAGATTCTCTCAAAGCTTCCATGAGTCACATGGAATAGAGGCTGGATACAGGCTAGCTGGGTCCTTTGTTTAGGATCTCACATCAAGTTTTCATCTAGGGCTGGACTCTTATTTGAGGCTCAGCTTCCTCCTCCAGGGTGTAGGTTGGATTTATTTCTTTGCAGTTCAGAACTCATGGAAGATGGTTTCTTCAAAGTCAGAAAAGAACTCACTGACTTTTTGGTCTGACCTACAGAATTGCTTTTCTTTAAAATAAACCTCAATAGTTCAGGTCCAGAGAGAATAATCTGTATTTTTTAAAAAAAGAATAATCTCCTTTTTGACATACATAAAGTGAACTGATTTAAAACCTTTTACTTGCGTCTTAAGATATGTTCTCTTTACCATAGACTGTAACAACCAAAAGAGCACTATCACATCACCTTTGTCATACTCTGTTGGTCAAAATCACAATAAAGGTTGTGCTTACACACAAGTTGAGGTGCTTATACACGAATATGGGTCATTGGGATTCATGTTAGATTTCTGTCTACTGTATTGGGTTAAAGTTTGAATTAAAGTTTAGAATCTTTTTTCATTACTATAGTGCTTCTGAGTCCTTCTTTCTCTTCCCCAGCATTTATGACCTGGATTTTATGCAGTGTACAGTTTGGCATTCTATCCAATTAACTTTAATCTATTTTTAAAGGAAGAAGCTTAGGAGTTCCTTCCATGTCTATAAAACTTTGTGGTTTACAATTATTTCATATACATATTATTATTTAATGTTCATTGAAGTTAATACATTTTTATATTTGCTTCAATTAGGTAGTACTTTCATACATGTAAGGTTATAATAAATTTGTAGAATAATTTGTATGTGTAAAACTGTTAAGGAATTATGCTCATGGATTAGTTAATGTTTTGAGATTTTAGATTTTGGTAATCTACTTTGTTTTAATGTTTTTGTATTTGATCCTTGACTACTTAAAAACCACACAAAGGATTTTTCATTATTATCCTTTTTCATGCAACATGAAACATACACGTTCCCATGAAAATAAGGAGTTTAATATTATGCTTTATGGATGATAATGACCTTATGCAAAAGGTGAAAATATGTAAGCTTTCTATTTAGAAAAAAATACAAGAAATATAATTTATCTTCAATTTGAGACAGACATTTCACAATTTAAGAGAATGTAATTATCAAAAAAATGTCACACATAGGATATCATTAATTTTGTTCTTGCTTATTTGGTCTAAATATAGGTAAATAATTGCACAGTTACTTTTGCTATCAATAATTATTTGGAAACATTTCATTGAATTTATACTTTTTAACATTTATATACAATTAAGGTAATTTTATTTTGACAAAAGCTAAAAAAACCTTGTGTATAAATTCAGCTTTTAATTTTAATATAATAATTATTTTTATTATAAAATGAACTATTAATTCAGTATGGACAAAGTGCCTACTGTGTTTTAGATTCCCTTTCAGCTGCTGGAGGTTGAGCAGAAATGAGAGAGAAAAAGTTCCCAGCTCTTTGCTTTCTGTGGGAAGATAGATGATAGGCAAACCAATAAAGACAAAGGATAATGTCTGGTATTGATCAGTGTTATGGTAAAAAGGAGAATAGGGAAGGGATTGCTAAGGGGTGAGAGTGCTGCCTAAAACAGAAATCATCGTAGGAGCCAACTTTGCTGTTCTAAGGTATTCATTAAGTAGTTTCTTATAAGTTGACATTGCTCAAGGCTATTGTGAGTAATATTGCAATGAACATATATTTTTCAGTTATTTTAGATAAATGCCGAGAAAATAGGATTGTTGTACCATGTGGGATTTTGTTTAAAAGTATTTAAGAAGACTCCAGATTGTTTTTCAAAGTGACTGTACCAATTTCAATTTCTCTCAACAGTGCACAAGGGTTAACCATTTCTCCACATCCTCCTTAGAACTCATTTATACTCTTTTTGATAGTAGCTATGATAGAATGTGTGAGGTGATTTCCTTGTGGTTTTGATTTGCATTTCCCTGTTGATAGTGATGTTGAGCATCTCATCTATGTATGTACCTTTTGGTCATTTAAGTATCTTCTTTGGACTATCTTTCATTTTTTAAAATTGAAATATAGTTAATTTACAATGATGTATTAGTTTCAGGTATACAATGATTCATATATATGAATATATATATACACACACACACATATATATGTATATATATTCTTTCTCAGATACTTTTCCCTTACAGGTTTAACACAAAATGTTGAGCATAGTTTCCTGTGCTATATAGTAAGAGCTTTCTGTTTATCTATTTTACATATGTTAGTGTGAATATGGTAATTCTAATTTATCTCTCCCCTCCTTTTCCCTTTGTGTTTTCTATGTCTGTGTGTCAATGTTTTGTAAATGAATTCATTTGTATCTTTTGTTTAGATCACACATAAATGATATCGTATGGTATTTATCTTTGTCTGTTTGACTTACTTCACTTAATATGACAGTCTCTAGGTTTATCCATGTTGCTACCAGTGACATGATTTCCCTGAGTTTTTATGGCTGACTAATATTCCATTTTATACATGTGTCCTATCTTCTCTATCCAGTCAATGGATATTTAGGTTGCTACCATGCCTTGGCTATTTGTAGATAGTGCTGCTGTGTACAATGTGGTACATGCATCCTTCCAAATTATACTTCTTTTCTTTCTGGATATGTGCCCAAGAATGAGATTTCAGGACCATATGGTAACTCTCCATTTAGTTTTTAAGGAGATGCCATACAGTTCTCTATAGAGGCTGCATAAATTTACATTCCCACCAACAACTTACGAGGGTTCCTTTCTCATTCTTAATGTCAAATGATAGGCAAAAACTCAAAGACTGACATCATGAAAAAAATTATATTCTTTTTATTTGTGATTTTCTCGTTAATGAAAATTAGCCTCCCCCTATTTGGTACTACAATATATTTAAACTGTCGCTTAGATTAATTTTTCTTTCCACTTTTAAACATGTTATGCAGAATGTGTTGCATCTAAATTCTAGACTTTAAGTTAATCCAAAAATTAGTTTGTATTCTTTGTGCATTGTACAGTTTATTTGTTCAAAATTTCATATTCTTTGATAGAAAACTTAAGTGTTGTGAAATCTGTGTTCCTTTGAAGCAGTGATCCAGTGGGCTGGTATTTCTATCAAATGATCCTTTACCTAGACACTATGGCATTATTAAGGAAAGAGACATGCTTAAAATGCCTTTTGGGTTTGTGCACATGCTTGAGGAATCACAGTGTTTATTAGTTATTACGTAATTGCATTCTTNCCATTTTCATATTTCCCAAATAGTCACAAAAATATTTCCCTATATCATTTTCAATAGAACTACAACGTTAAAAACTTGATAGTGTTGCTATATACATTTAGGTAGAAAATTCACTGGAGTTGATTTTTATATATGATATGGAATACAGATCCAATTTCATTTTGTTCCTGTATGAATACCTTATCATCCTATCACCTTTTATTAAAAATGCTGTCCTTCCTGCATTCAGCAGGACCAGGCATTAGATTCTTATTAACCTCTCCATTAAATCAGGGTTCAGTCTGAAAGATTTTTTAAATCCAGGTTTCTAAGTCTCATCACAGACCAGGGGTGGGAGAATGCCAGATGGGATTGAGGATCACACCAGGACCTGGATTTCTAAGTTCCTTAGCTAATGTGCAAGCAGCCAACCTGGCTCCTACCAACAGATAGACACTGCAGAACCACTCTAACAATACATAAATATTTCTTTGGAACAAATAGTCTCTTACATGTCTAAAATTCTTAATAAAGATACTTTATTCTAATGCAATCCTGATTATCCATTTTTCATTGAGAAATTCTAAATTGTTAGCAAAAAGCAAAAGCACCACGAATTAAAACTTTCCCTAATTTTCAGGGGAGCAAAACTAATTTTGTGAATACAATTTTATCTCTGTTTTTCATTCAAGTCTTATCAGTAAATGGTGGAATATCCAATTTCTATTTCTTGCATACTCCAATTAGTGTATCTGAAAAACAGATGACAAACTGAACATACTGCTGAAACTGATTTACAAATTAAGGAAAATAACGGGGCAGCATTTTCATCAGGGACCAAAAAATATTTAAAAATTAGTTCTACTTTCTGATAAAATTAAATATATTTGCATATTAATGTAAGTATAAATATATAGACTTTTGCTCTGAGTATACATTGAGTTTTCAGTGACAGAATCTTTATTTTCATCAGATTCAATAATGAAAAAAATAAGATTAAGCCATTTTATTTTAATTGGAATTAGACTGTTATGTATAGGTCTCATTCAGTCACCCCATACATCCAAATTCTTGTGTATAATCCTGGTATACTTTCAGATACGTTTAGCCACTTAATTTGGGGGGGGGGCGATTGTTATTGTAATGGGATAAGGCAATGGCAATTCACTCTAGTACTCTTGCTTGGAAAATCCCATGGATGGAGAAATCTGGTAGGCTGCAGTCCATGGGGTTGCTAAGAGTCAGACATGACTGAGCGACTTCACTTTCACTTTTCANTTGTTATTGTAATGGGATAAGGCAATGGCAATTCACTCTAGTACTCTTGCTTGGAAAATCCCATGGATGGAGAAATCTGGTAGGCTGCAGTCCATGGGGTTGCTAAGAGTCAGACATGACTGAGCGACTTCACTTTCACTTTTCACTTTCATGCCTTGGAGAAGGAAATAGCAACCCACTCCTGTGTTCTTGCCTGGAGAATCCCAGGGACAGTGGAGCCTGGTGGGCTGCCGTTTATGGGGTCGCACAGAGTCAGACACGACTGAGGTGACTTAGCAGTAGCAGCAGTTATTGTAATATCTTTTGAATGCTACAACTCTATTTACAAGCTTCGTAGCTATGATCATATGGTGAAGGATATAAGCAAAAGAATTTGATTCTGAATTTGCAATATTTTTCCTTACACAAAGCTTTGATAGAGTAATATCAAACATTGCTTTGTTTGACTGCTTTCCTCTTTTTAGGTAGATTCTTTTCACACTGAACACTAAATGTGTCACTTCTCATTTACACCTGTATAATCATTATATTAAATTCATTTCAAATTACATAAACTGCATTCACTTATACAATAGTTTGGCGGATCATTCTTTTTGAAATGCAAGTTAATAATGTCTGACTCAGAAAACCAAAGTTTATGGTAATAAATCACATGTACTTCAAGAAGTTTGTAATCATCACTTTAAGTTACATTGTTTAATACTTTTTACATGTTTAAGATAAATATGATCGTCTTTGGGAGTGAACTGCATGTATGGTAGTTTACTACTGACAGTGAGTATTGTCATCATGTTTAATTTAAAATAAGTAATATTCTATTTTTATAAAGTATTATATATATATATCATCTAAAACTCTCATATCATTCGGAATTTTCTAGCTTATTAAAATGTAGATAACCACATTTTCAATTAGACTATCATGTTGACATGTTAAAAGTTGAAGATCAGTTAGAATCATTCATATACTAGACAGAATGGTTGAAGTTGCAGTGAAATGCCAAATTCAAGACAGAACAGAATTTACACAGAACAATAATTAACACACTTTAAAAAATATCAATAGTGCTTTGATCTCACATTAATTCAAATTTTGCTGGGGGAATTTTAATGATAGACTAGTTGTGAGTATTAGAGGGAAGAATTGATCACTCAGTAGGGAATAGCATAATTTGTTTGCAAATTCATTTAATATGGAAAGACTCTGACAAGGTCTATTTAGTGGCTTTATATAGTAAAGGTCAGTACATATTCACAAATAGCATGCTAAGTTCTTAGGTAACTCAGATTGTGATTCAGGTAATGAAAATGGATCAGTCATTTATGCCTTCATATACCTAAGCAAGTAGACAAACTGAAAATGACACAAACAAACAGAAATGCTTCTAGAAACCTTCTTCAGAGAAAGATTGGTGAATTGATCTTAAGTAGAATTTCAACTAAAATAGTGTACAAAAATAGGAATTCAATTTGGATTTATCACTCTATTTTCACTCAATTAAGATTTATCACTCTTTATTTTCTCACAATAATAGAATGCATAATTCTGTATGACAAAGAAACCTTATAGCTTTTATTATAAGACATACTTGGAAATAACAAGCATCAAATAAGTGTTGTAGATTTAAAATTCCATTTTTACCTGTTGTGAAAATAGCTTCTTGTGAAATGTTTCCTGAAGTTGGACTTGATTGGCCTTATTTAAAAAGCAACAGTTCTGTGTTAAGCTAGGGAGAGTGATCTAAAAAGAAATAGATATGTTTAGAAACTAAGTCCCAGATAAGAATATTTACAAGAGTCTGAAAAAATTAGGAAGCAAAGCAAGATCACATTTAAGAGGAACCTGCAGCTCCCCTGGTGGCTCAGACAGTGAAGAATCCACCTGCAATGCAGGAGACCTGGGTTTGATCCCTGTGTTGGGAAAATACCCTGGAGAAGGGAATGACTACCCACTCCAGTATTCTGGCCTGGAGAATTCCATGGACAGAGGAGCCCGACAGGCTACAGTCCATGGGGCTGCAAAAAGTTGGACATGACTGAGCGACTTTCACTGTCATTGTAGGTTCTGCAGAATGTGACAACCAAATTAATGGGATATCCTTCATGAAATAATTGGGAAAGAAAAAGGACATTAGGTAAAACTAAAGAACTCAGAATAAAGTACAGACTTTAATTATTAATAACACTTTGATATTGATTCAATAATTATGACAAATATATCATACAAATCAGAGGTTAACAGTGGGGATAGTAGATGTTAGTTACATGATTATCACTTAGTGCAATATATATACACTATTTTTGCAACTTTTCTGTGAATCTAAACCATAAAAACTCTAAAAATCTTTTAATTGAGCTGGAAAGAAAGAAAATGTGATAGGAAGCCTAGTAAATCTATAGATGCGGTGATTTATTTTTGAGTAATTAGTAATTTTGAACTATATAGAAAACCATAGATTTGAATGTATTTAATTACTCCTCTGGGAGTGTAAAAATTACAACAGAAAGTCGTTATTAAGGAATTTATCCTAGAAAGGAAATTCTATATTTGATCTATTATAATTGATTCACTCCAAAGTTTCACTGGTATTTCAATTAAAGAAATGTTCTTTTCCTAGAGAGATAGATGATAGATGAATACATAAATAGGTAGATCCATAGAGATAAAGATACATAGATGTTATTAGGTATGTAGACATTCTTGCCCAAAGTGTTTGGAAGAAAAAAATACTGGATGCTTATGGGTTAAGGTCTGGGTTCCAAAAATTCACTATCATTTCCTTCCCTATCAAGCTAAATAAATAGGAAACTATTATAATTTGATACATTTTAATAATAATAAAACATCAAAATTTTAATTTCCAAAGTTCAATCATGGAATACTTTTAGTCTATTTAATTGTCCTAGAATTAAAATATAGCATAAACTACTCTTAAAGCTATGTTTATATACATTTAGTGCAAAAATGTCCCAATTAAAAATAAGACTCCAAAAAGTTTGAGAAATTCAATGCAATCTTAAAGAATCATAATACACATTTAAATATTATAAGCATTATGGTGTGACAGGTCCTAGTGTGTGGTAGCAATGACTGTGCTTGTGTTCAGTTGCTGAGTCATGTCCTCCTCTGTGACCACATGGACTGTAGACTACCAAGCTCCTCTGTTCATGGAATTTTCCAGGCAGGAATACTGGAATGGGCTGCCATTTCCTACTCCAGGAGATCTTCCTGATCCAGGGATAGAAACTGCACCTCTTGTGTCTCCTGCTTTGATAGGCAGATTCTTTATGACTGTGCCACCTGGTAAGGCTGTGGTAGAAATGATTACTTCTCACCAATTCTTTAGTCTCTTCCTCATCTGAGCACAGACTACATGATCTTATCCCCTTAAACTGAGGTGTGTTCTTGTGGCTTGAGAGTAGGAATACCTGGGTCACCCATTTCCAGAAGCAATGAAGAGCTGGCACCTCATTTTCTCCGTTTCTTTCTCCCTTATGGCAAAATTATTTTTGTTAATGATTTTGTGTGACAATTATTTTTTGTGAATCTATTGTTTAGAACAAGCTTCGCATACTAAAATATACACCTCTATGAGCATTTTATAAGGAAATTCCAAAACCAAAATAAATTTTTAAAGAATATCCATTATATATATCAGATCAAAATAAAATCTGCATTGGAATTTTTAAATAAATATTTTTATAATGAACCATTTTTACAGTTTTTATTGAATGTGTTACAATATTGCTTTTGTTTTATGTCTTGTTATTTTGGCCCCAAGACATGTTGGATCTTCCCTGGTGGCTCAGCTGGTAAAGAATCCACGTGCAATGCAGGAGACCCGGGTTCAGTCCCTGGGTTGGGAAGATCCCCTGGAGAAAGGAAAGGTTACCCACTGCAGTATTCTGGCCTGGAGAATTCCATGGACTGCATAGCCCATGGGATCGCAAAGAGTTGGGCATGACTGAGTGACTTTCACTTTCACTTTCATGTTGGATCTTAGCTCCTTGACCAGGGATCCAGTCTGCACCTTTGCACTGGAAGACAAGGCTTAACTACTGGACCCCAGGGAAGTCTATGTGTATATCAGTTTTACTTAATTATTTTTGCTTTTCTGTTACTGGCTCCTTAATATAATATAAATTTACTTTTTTTCCCTTAATGATCATTGTATCTGTATAATCAAAATTTCAAAACAATCTCGATGTTCTTGATGTTTGCACCCTCATCATAAGGAAATACAACTTTAGAAATGTTTTTATCCTCCAGAGCTGACAAAATTACTTAAAAATTTGAGTTTGATTCCAAACTAATCACACACTCTGAATGATCATATGCAACATAGCATACCCTGACATGTTTGATTATAATGAATGGAATACAGCCCAAATAGTAACCTAGAAAGAAATTTTCATTTGGAATAGCCTTGTAGGAAAAAAAGTTCAAATTAAATCCTCTTAGTGTATTAAAATGCAAATATAAGAAGGCAATCCAATTGAGTTACATTGATAATAGCACATATAACACAAATGGAAATTCCTCCCAAATAATTAAGTTATAGCTATATAAATCACTGATGTGTGCATTTGAATTTTGTTCTTTTCATGCATGCTTGAAAGTTCATTAACTTTGGATCACATTAGAATATGTTTTGTTTATCTCCTTCAGACCAGTCACTAGACAAGGGTTTTTTTCTTTTTCCTCCCTTCTGAAGCCAATGAAGGCCCTTCACTACTCTTCATTGCATTCAAATATTGTAAATAAAGCTTTCAACTATGCTGGTAGGTTTTGTTTCCAATATAATTATGAAAACTCTATAACTGGGGTGTCACCCTGGGAATGTCAATGTCTTGAATTTCTCATTAAATCATTTTGACTCTGAAACATGCAATATCTTGAGAACAGTAATGTTCACACTCCAGTTGTGCAATCTTGAAAGAAAACAAAAAGCTTTTGAGAAAATTCTGCTTAGAAACTGTAAAAGCATGCATCTCCTTTTGTGTATGTGTGTTAAAAGTCATATATAATGTCGTTATAGCTGTTGGAATTTNACACTCCAGTTGTGCAATCTTGAAAGAAAACAAAAAGCTTTTGAGAAAATTCTGCTTAGAAACTGTAAAAGCATGCATCTCCTTTTGTGTATGTATGTTAAAAGTCATATATAATGTCGCTATAGCTGTTGGAATTTTCAAGTGTGTGAGATGATGTCGGTACCGAAAAAATGTGCAACTTATCGCAATTGTGAGACCCAAGAAATATTTGCAGTAAAGAGAAAAATGGGAAGAAAATAATGTGCTTTGGGCATTTAAATTAGTAATGATCTCAATTATATATCCAGTTAGTAAGGAGCATTAACTATTATACTGACCACTAAAGATAAGCAAGAATGTCTGTGTTCAGATTTAAATTCTATAAGCACATTCATAAGTGATAATGTGAATTCATAATTAAAATTTTAAAGTAAAATACAATTAATTAAATTAAATTTAATTTAAATTTAGCAAGCATATACAGCTGCCTTAATACAGATCAAGCTACAGTTAATAAGCTTTGAAATTAATTATTTTGGGCATTATAGTTCAGTATCTATATGAGAAACAAAATGACCCTATTAAGTATAAATTGTAGTTGTTATTAATGAAAAGAAGTGTAAGTATTGTTTGAGATAATATTTCTAATGTTATCTACCAGTGGATATGAATGGGGATTTTTCTTAATAGAATATATTCTATTTTAAGAGATTGCTAAACAACTATAGACATTATATTTGATACTTTATATGATAATAACAAATAGAACTATTTCAAGGATTAAGGAGTTGATTTTCTCATTTAAAAATAAGTTTACTAATTGCTGTCATTATTTGAGAGCCTAATTGTTCTATTTGAAAGCAAATTATTAGGTGTTATACATACATTATCTTAATTCATAAAGCAGCCTCACAAGAAGGAATGATTGATTGCACAGGTGAAAGCTGAATTCAAGCTTAAATGAATTGACTAAAATCCCTTTGCTAATAATTGACAGAAATCACAATAAAACCCCTGCAAGTATACATCCAGATGACGGACCATGTAGTTCTGTCATCTTCTGCTTAAAGGAAAAAAAAGGAAACGATTTTGGATTTTCTCTGACTTACTTTACTCTGTATGATACTCTCTAGGTCCATCAATACATATATGTAGAATCTAGAAAAATGGTGTCAATGATCTTGTTTGCAAAGAAGAAATAGGGACACTAATGTAGAGAACAAGATTATGGATACCATGTGGAAATAGTGGGGTGAGACAAACTGGGAGGTTGGGACTGACATATATTCACTATTGGTGTTATGTATAAAATATATTACTAGTGACAGCATACTGTATAGCTCGGGGAACCTGACTCAATACACTGTGGTGACCTAAATGGGAAGGGAATTCAATAAAGAGTGGATAAACATATTTACTTTGCTATAAAGCAGAAACTAACATACCACTGTAAAGCAGCTATATTCCAAAAAAAAAAAAAAATTTTTTTAATGAAAAAGCAACAGCAAAAAAACAAACCTTTGTACACTATATCAACTGTGTCTTATCATCTGTTAGCTACTTAAGGGCACTGCCCCAAGTGTTTTCTCCCTTTTCTACCCCATTGATCGGTTCTGCTTTACTGGATTATTTTCATCACCAGAAAGGCTGTCTGTTTCCCATCTTTAAACTCAACAAACAAGCACAGCCCATTTGACCATAATTATTCTTCATCTATCACTCTATTTCTCTCCTTTATTTTGTTTGAAATTCTTCAAAAAGCAATCTCTATGCACTCTTCCAAATTTCTTTCTTCAAATATATCCTTACCTGCACTGGCCTCAGCAGTCCCTAAGTAAGGTCTATGCCGAGATCAGCAGCAATGCCTACATTATTCAGCTTTTGTTAATAGTTCTCTGTTTGTTTGAACTGTTAGATTATTCGCTATATTCTGTCACTGCAAACATTTTCTTTAGTCCCCAATTTCCCTACCTGGGGCATCTATCATACACCTTTGCTCCTTTTTCTTCCATATACAATTTAAAATCAACTTACCAGGTTCTATAAAGAACCCATTTAGGATTCAGATTGGAATTGCACTGATTAGATTGCTCATATAGGGGAATATGTTGATAGGAAATTCTTTTCAAAACACATATATTTATATTTAAAACTATAAAATGTTTTCATTAAAATGGTTTATTCTATGAAGGGTTTTTATGTATTTTTATTGAAATATGTATTTTAAATACATATTTTATATATTTTAAATTTATTTTATGTATTATTTATTTTTTATTTATATTTATTTAAAAAATACATTTTCTAATTGAATATTTTGTCTTAAAGAATTACAGTTGTGTGTCACAAAACTTCTTGTTTTGATTTGATTTTGATAAGGGTGATTTAAGTCACCCTTATTTATTCTAATAACAAGACCACATTTGGAACTTTCTATATAGACAATCATGTAATAAAAACTAATTTTGATTAACTTTAAAATAATNATAACCTCAGATATGCAGATGATACCACCCTTATGGCAGAAAGTGAAGAGGAACTAAAAAGTCTCTTGACTTGCCACCTGATGCGAAGAACTGACTGATTGGAAAAGACCCTAATGCTGGGAAAGATTGCTGGCAAGATGAGAAGAGGATGACAAAGGATGAGATGGTTGCATGGCATCATCAACCCAGTTGACATGAGTTTAAACAAACTCTGGGAGATAGTGAAGGACAGGAAAGCCTTGTGTGCTACAGTTCATGAGGCTGCAAAGATTCAGACATGACTGATCAATTTAACAATGAACAACAACAAAAATAAAGTAGAATGATTTTATGAATAGAACACATTCATAGTGAAACACATTATATAATGAGCATATTGGTAGAATCAGTAAAAATTTAGAATTCTACACTTTAACACTTTTCATCCCCCAGGCTTCAAAGGCTTTTTAACACAATAGATAGTTTAAATTCTGTACATATATAATAAACCCTTTAGACTTTCATTCACTTCAGCGTCATGCATGGAGGCCTTTGAGCCAATAATTTCAAGTTGTTGTTTCAACAGTTTCAAGTTGTCTCAATGGAAGTGCTTTTAACTCTTGACAAAAA
The DNA here is from genome assembly GCA_006410875.1 of Neotragus pygmaeus. Classification (NCBI taxonomy): domain Eukaryota; kingdom Metazoa; phylum Chordata; class Mammalia; order Artiodactyla; family Bovidae; genus Neotragus; species Neotragus pygmaeus. Next base: position 203,014 of record SJYV01056319.1, on the reverse strand, counting down.
TTGCCCTTAGAGTAGCAATAGAAATGACGATAGCTAGTATTTGCTGACTGCTAGCAATGAATCAGTCTTCCCAGGTCATTCTATGAGTAAAGAATCTGCCTGCAATGCAGAACACACAGGAGATGCAGATTTGATCCTTGGGTTGGGAAGATACCCAACACAATTGCCAAATGTCCCTAAGAAGGGATTACCACCCCCCGCCCCTTCTCACTGAGAACCACTGCATTTAGGCAAGCTTAAGTTCAACTTCATGAGTTTATCTCAAAATTGTATAATGTAAGTAATGCAAGTAAAGACTTTATGTCTTCCAGTATTATGTAACTATAATAAAGTATATTATTTACCTTCAAAGATAAATCCAAATTNACCACTGCATTTAGGCAAGCTTAAGTTCAACTTCATGAGTTTATCTCAAAATTGTATAATGTAAGTAATGCAAGTAAAGGCTTTATGTCTTCCAGTATTATGTAACTATAATAAAGTATATTATTTACCTTCAAAGATAAATCCAAATTAATATTTAAATATTAAACATTGATTGAGTTAAATTATTTTAAGATAAATGTTACAAATGATATTTAGAAAATTTTATTAAAAGCAGAAGGCTTATTAAAGCCTTTCAGGTCAAATATAAAAATGTGAGTTTTACTTCATAAGGAAATTTTTTTTTTAATCCCAGAAAGATAGTAAAAGAGTTAGACAGAAAAATCATATTCAATGTTTTTTTGTCCTTGTATATTGTGGTAATAAACAGTGTTCCTGTCATTTGTGACTCTTTGCTACAAAACGATGTAGACGATGTGAAAAAGCAATCTGATTAAAATAAAAAGAAGAATCTTTTTATTTTAAGTGACATCTTTAGAACAGAAACACAGTTTGTTCTACTCACAGTATATGTACTTCAAATTACCCATAGTGAATTATACATAGAAACATTTCAAAACAGATGAAACTATAAAAATTTAGACATTATAAATGATAAACTGAGAAGTCTCTTCTCTGTTGAATTATGAAAGAAGCTTACCAGAGAACAGTACAAAAATTTAATGTAGAGACACATGATTTTATTTCTTCTGCAGGGAAAGAAAGCACAAAAATGAGCTAACCTATACAGTCATAGGGAAGAATTTTAAAACCAATAAAACCCATGGGTACAATCTTCAAAATGGAAGGGAAACATGGCTAGTATAGTTTCATTCAACATTTGCCAATATATCTATATATGAGTTGTTTCTTTTTATTCACACAAGACATTNTTTAAAATTAGATGTCCTTTTGTAAGGTTAAGTGTCCCTGTCTATTTTATCTTTGCTAAGAGTTATTAATCATGCATTATCTTAAATGCAATTAAGGGAATTATATCTGCATATAGTTAGATGAGTTCTTGTATTAGTATTCCTGTCCTTTAATCTGAAAATGGAGTAAGTTACAATAAATACTAATCAAATTAATTAATTCAGCTAATTACTTAATTGAAGTTTCTCTAAACCTGAAGTGTTGTTCTTCCATACCACTGTGCTTTCTCAAAAACTGTTTCATATTTGGATTGAATAGAATTGTCACACTATATATATTAGTACATTTTAAAAAGAGAGGTTTACATTTTATTTATTTATATATATCAACTCCATTGTGCATTTATATGTATATGTACTCTTCACTCTTTACATAATGAACTTTGGTAGACTGTGACACAGACCATGCCTGATAGAGATTCAGTATTCCTGATAGAGATTCAGTATTACTGAACAATTAAATATACATGTTGAAATTGGGGGGCACATACTGTTATTATTCATTATGTAGAAAATAGTAGAAAATATCCATTAACTTTTCTTTATTTTTGCTGGGGAGAACTATGATGATAACTATTGTTTTTTTTACCAATGTAGAAAAAGAATATAGTTTAAACATTTATTCATTGTTTATTATACTGCAATTTTAAAAATCCTGCTTTACTTAGTACTCAATATATGCAATTGAGTTGCCTGCAGCTATTTTTTTTGATCTGTTTCAAAGTTTCTTCATAAATCTATTTATTCCTTAATATGTTCTTACTTTAAAAAAACAAAAATCGCTGTTAAATATATATATATATATATACTTTAATTTTTATTTTTATTGGAGTATAGTTGATTAACAATGTTGTATTAGTTTCAGATGTATAGCAGAGTGATTTAGCTATACATGTACAAATATCTTTGTCTATATATTAATGTTTATTTTTAATTGAAAGATAATTGCTTTGCAATGTTGTGTTGGTTTCTGCCATACAGCAACATGAATCAACCATAAATATACACATGTCTCCTCCCTCTTGAACCTCCCTCCTATCTCACATCTTATCCCACCTCTCTAGGTTGTCACAGAGAAATTTTTTGTTTATTTTAGTTTGTTTTCATATAATATATTTATTGTATTTATTATCAATTTTTATTTTAAATTGGAGCATAGTTGATTAACAATGTGATAGTTTCAGGTGTACAGCAAAGTGACTTAGTTGTACATATACACGTGTCTATCTTTTTAAAATTATTTTCCCATTTAGGCTACTACAGAGTATAGGTCAGAATTCCTTGCTCTATATGCTAGGTCCTTTTTGGTTGTCTATTTTAAATATAGCAGTGTGTCCATGTTATTTCCAAACCCCCAATCTATACATCCCCCAACTCTTCCCTTTGGTAACCATAAATTCATTATCTAAGTCCGTGAGTCTGTTTAGCATTGTTTACAATAGCCAAAATGTGAAAGCAACCTAAATGTCCACTGACAGGAAAATGGAAAAAGAAGATGCAGTACATATATACAATGAAATATTACTCAGCTTTTTTAAAAATTTATTTATTTATTTTTTATTTTTTTTTAATTTATTTATTTTTAAATTTAACTTTACAATACTCTATCGGGTCTGCCATACATCGACATGAATCCACCACAGGTACACACAAGCTCCCAATCCCGAATCAAAGAGTGATATTGTGCCATTTGCAGCAATATAGATGACTTGGAGATTATCATACTAAGTGAAATATGTCTGAAAGAGAAAGACAAATATTATATGATATTGCTTATATGTAGAATCTAAAACTATGATAGAATTGAATCAATTTACAGTGCAGAAACAGACTCACAGACTTGGAGAATGAACTATGTATGGCTGTTATGTATATTTAAGAAACCCTGCGTACTCAAGCTTCCTCTTGGAGTTTCTAATACACATTATCATACTGGAGTGTCTGAAAATTTTTTCATAAAATTATTTTTTATCCCAGCTTTCCTAATTATATTTGACCATTCTTTCTATGTAAACCCAACTAGTATATCAATAGCATTCTGAAGGATACATTTTGGAGAATATAGTTTTAGGTATGAAATATATAAGTTTGCAATAATATTTTAAATGAGACTTTCTTTTGGTGTAGAAGTAGCTATAGTCATGGACTGGAGTTTTTGTTACAGAGAAAGTCTTTTTCTAACTAGTTTGGCTTCTTAATCTAGTCTACTTCTATGGAATTCTGTCTAGGTTTCATAGTTAATACCTTACCAAGTCTCTCTGAATTTCAATCCATTTCCCAGGAGCCTTTATGTTAACACTTCCCCAACAATGTGATCTAAAACCTAAACTGACCCACTCTAGTAAATGGTTTAGTTTGCTGTTACATTTACCGCAAAAGTAATCATCATGGTCATGTTATTCCTCCAGATTGTCCTCAGTTCCTTTATTTTGTCACCTCCACCTGGGGTCTCATCATTCCCCACAGTCAAGCCCATTTTAGTAGGATTATTTCTGAAGACCTCACAAAGAAATAAATTTATGTTGGAAGGAGTGAAAGGGTAATTGTTTTGGCTCAAGACATGTTGCTTCTGAGATATGTATGTGTCAAAATAGAAAACAACAGTATACAGTCACATGTAGAATCTGGGAAGAGAAAATCTAAAATGGATTATGATTTAGGAAAGATAACCACTCAGATGGCAACTGGAAAAACAAGAGTGTCTGGAGAGTCAGATAGATCAAGAAAGATGAAGATATAGAACAAAAAGTCACTAGCATTAAATGTAGCAAGGGACAAGAGAAAAGAAAAAGGGATTTTGAACACCCCTTTTACACATTTTACTCTTGCCTGGAAAATCCCATGGACGGAGGAGCCTGGTAGGCTGCATGCAGTCCATGGGGTCGCTAAGAGTCAGACACGACTGAGCGAATTCACTTTCACTTTCACTTTACACAATAGTGGAGAATTGACAAAGTTTATTGCCATTAATTAAAGTGAGATATTGCTTAAATATAAAGGGCATTATCATTTATTCAACAAAATATCTAAGGAGCTGTACCATGTGCCAGGCAGTGAGCTAGTACTGCAAAGATAAATAAGACAGGTACCATCCCTGATCTCAGATAGCTTTAAATATATAATATTCAATTACTGATGAAAATTCAAGGCAGATAAGGTATTTAGAGATTTTTTATCAAATTTAAAAGCAATGAAGATACAAAAGACTTGGTGAGATAACCTTTTGGGGAGTAGTGAGAGAAGAAACCACATCGAAATGGGTTGAGATATACTGTGATACATTTATTTTAGATTGTATGCATAAGAAAAACACTTAAATGTACCAAAATATTAAGCATCATTGACTCTGGACTGTGGAGTTACAAGTAATTTTTATTGTATTTTTCTCATTTGTATTTTATAAATGCCTACAAATCAAGATATATCCTTTTTGTGATAAAAATATATTATTAAAAGGGAAAATTAATTACTTTATTCTAATGAATTATTATGAATTTCATTTTAAATATAAATGAAATGGAAATATAACATTTATCTGAATAATAATGTAATAGATACAAACAGCTTAATAAAATGATTCAAACAAATACTAATGGTAGCAAAACCTGGGTATATATATTTTGAATACTTCATTATTTTGATTGGCTTCCAGATGATCTGATTATGTAGATGATTGCCAAAACTCAACTTTTTCTATGCTGATAACACACATCCGCCAAAAAACTAGAGCTGCTTGAGATGCTAGAAAAGTTTTTAAAAAGTAGAAAGCAGAGCGTTAATTTGTGCAGCTACGAAGTCGGCACATGCTAATACTCCCAAAATGTAGAATGACTTCAATTCCCACCAGTTTAGCAGCCAACACGATTATGCACACGAATCCTCTAGGAAATTAAGTAAACAGTAATAACAAGCCCAGTTAGCAAGAGAAGAAAAGGACTGCCTAGCTGGCTGGCTAAGCTCCCTATGTTAACACTGATTATGAACATCAGTGGTGGTAAACACAGCCATTCCACGAGATTGAGCTGTGAGCATTTATGAGATCAGCAGCCATGATTCCGTTCTATTAAAACAACTCCTCTGAGACCTTTGTAGGATAATACATTTGTTGTTCTGCCTACCCTATAGCATGTACATAGGGACTGTGGAATCACAGTCTCCAGGGGCAAAATCAGAAGGGATTAAATTCTTAATTTCTTCCAATGTTATTGCATTCTTAAATAATACACCTTGGAAACCAATGAACTACAAAGTTCATTTTTTTTTTTTAATCCATTCAGATAACTTTCCAAACAAATGAAAACATTTCCAAAATATTCTCAGGTGGTCTCCCATACCATTTAACAGAAAATAGTGTGTAATTGGTAGCCTGAAGCCCATCAAGCAATTACAGATTGAAATAACCTTGTAAAATGGGAAACTTCAGGGACAGTGTAATCACATATTTTAAAATTGATTATTTTGCATTACACTTCTAGGTCACCTGATGAAAATTATTCTCTCCAGCACACTTTCATGAAGCCTCCATGGCCTGTGATGCCACTGTGCCTAAAATTACCAGGATTATTCTTATTCATCAACATTTTACAATGCAACGGCCTAGAGGCAGATGTGAAAGGAAATTAACTGCATGCAGGAAAGGGAAGACTAATGTAAATTATGGATTAGAAATTAGAGTTTTGAGCTTTAAAGAACCATGAAGATCAGTCATTCTTTCATTCTTCCCCTGAGTGTAAAAAAACAAACCAAAAAAACCAACCCATACTTGTTAACCAACATTACACAAAATTGGGGCCAGACCACAAGTTCCCCAGATCTCAAGATTAGGTGCACTTCCGATGTAAACACAACGAATACATTTCCTTTAGAGAGAGACAAAAAGTCAGAGAGTCTTGTAGAACCCAGGGTGGCGGTGGTGAAACTTGGTAAAAATGAGTCCCAACTGACAAGAAGTGGGTACCTATGTGTTGTGACATCTGTCCTTCATATTTTAAGCTTGCTTACTTAATGTTCCTTAAAGGTAGAGAAATAATAAAGGAAGCATCTCTTTTTATGGCACCAATTACCACATATTTAGGAAGATTCATAATTTCAAGGCAACTCTTCTGTTAGAGCTTTATGTCTTCACTTTTCAAACATTCATCAAATCTACCATATGCCTTGCACCATCTGAAGTACTGACCTAACCTGAGATGAAGGCTTCGTTTTAAAGTATCCAAGTGTAGTTAGTACTTATATTAAAATAAGATGCTGCAGGGATGGCCTATAAAAAGGAAAAGATTATGGTAAGAAGATGGAAAAATATGAGGGGAGAAAAAAGCACAGGGACTTGAAGACAAAACCATCAGTGAACAGCAGCATATTTGTATGGTGCAGAAATATGAGATGACCTTTCAGATTTCTCTCCATGTGACCTTGGAAAGGATGCTCACCTGCTCTGCCACAGTTGCTTAATTGTGTACTGCAGACCGGTCTTTCATTCCTTCCTTACTTGCAAGGTTACTGAGAACCACAAATACTGTTAAAAGCTCAAATGCATATGAAAATACTTAGATTAATCTCAACACTCTGTGCTTTGGGTGGCTATTAGAATTATATTCCTACCTCTTCTTTGCTGCATATAGAAGAGGTTTTGATCTATTTCTAGTATTTAAGCAAGAGTCAAATTTTAAAATAATTAGAATAACTTAATAGCACCCAAGAGTTCATAGGTTGACAATCTTTAGAGGCTAAACAACTTCCTCCCCTAGAAGATGAGATGGAATTGGTTCCTCCTAGAGAGCAGATAGCAAAATCCCCAAGAGAATATAAATGCCTGCAATTTTCTGGATTGCAGTTTTCATGCTTCTAAAGATGATTACATATCTCATCAATAATAAAGATGCCCTATTATCAGACTGTGAGGGCAACTTGTAAGGTAGGTGTTTTTAATGGCACTAACATGTTCATTTCAGGGTGGAAGGATTCAATTTTTTTATATTATAAAATGTACAATCGATTGCTTCTGATGGTGCACCATGTATTTTCTGGACCTAAACTTAGAAATGAGGGTATTTATAACACATAGATACAATTCTGCCACTATTAGAAAAGAACAAAACCAGTGTTCGGGCTCTGAAATCCTGTGTTCATTTTAATCAAAGAAGCAAATAATTCCCTATAAATATTTTGCTAGACCTTGGTATAAAAGTTGGGTTGACGTGCTTTGAGGTTAATCTGTTTCTTATGTGAGTATAGCAGATAGTGCAGGACTTTCTGAGTCTGGGGCTTGCTGCCCCAGTCCTGGAGCTGGTATCAGGTGGCCTCAGCCACACCATGGTGAGAAGCAGGATTTCCCAGCCAGCAATCAAAGTCATGCTGCTTCAGTAAGAGTGCCAAGTGCCAGTCACTGTATTACTAGGGACAGTGGCCAGTGACAAGGCCCTGGCCTGTCTGCTCATAGAAATTAATTTCTACCAAGAGATAGAATGTAGTCAAAAAAGTAAGATGTTTATTAGGAGGAAAAATAATACATGATCATAGATGTCACACAGGCAGCCTCAGAGTGGAAGTCACATCCTTGTGGTAATGAATCACTTATATAAGGAATTTCTTTTGGGTTTCATTTTGGCCAATCACCTTGCTTTGCCTGGCTCAGAGTCCTTGTTTGGTTTAACTCAGGATCCTTTCCTGTGGGCCCAGGCAGATGGATTCTAGCTAAGAGGCCTATGGTTAGGTTGACATCATTTACAACGAGGTGGTGCCCCCTCCCTTAAAAAAATTATTTTAACTGGAGGCTGATTACAATATTGTAGTGGTTTTTGTCATACGTTGACATGAATCAGCCATGGGAGTACATGTGTTCCCCATCCTGAACCCCCCTTCCCATCTCCCTGCCCATCCCATCCCTCAGGGTTGTCCCAGTGCACCAGCTTTGAGTGCCCTGTTTCATGCATTGAACTTGGACTGGTGATCTGTTTCACATATTTTAATACACATGTTTCAATGCTATTCTCTCAAATCATCCCACCCTTGCCTTCTCCCACAGGGTGCAAAAGTCTGTTCTTTATATCTGTGTCTCTTTTGCTGTCTTGAATATAGGGTCATCATTACCATCTTTCTAAATTCCATATATGTGCATTAATATACTGTATTTGGTGTTTTGCTTTCTGATTTACTTAAATCTGTATAATAGACTCCACAAGGAGCCTTTCTGCACATGTGTTGGTGGGAAGGTCTCCTTGCCGTGAAGAACAAGAAATAAGTGGTCTCTTTGTCTTTTATCAGGGCAAGGCTCAGCTCCTCTTATTAAATTCCTGCTATGATATTCATCTTGGAGTATCCATTCACAGGGGACAAACTCCAGCTGCTCAGCCTGGGGCTTCAGAGTTACCTGTGATGCCTGCTTAAAATGCACATCCTTGGATTTCATCTGAAAGCCCTGAAATCAGAATGTCTTCGGTTGAACCTAGGGAGTTTTAACAGACGCTCTCTTTTGCCTTGGGTACAGTGTCAAGTCTGCTGGTCTCAGTGCAGAGAAAGCAAAGGCAGGAAAGAAGGGAAAGTCAAGGCAGTGAAAAAGGCACAAAGCGGTGTCACCACTGGGCCCTCTCCTGTGCTGAAGCTTTTGACTTTCATTCCGATTCAGTTTGTGTCCGTCTAGCCCAGGGAATCTTCTCAGTGAGAAGCCACTGCCTTAGCAGGAAATGTCCAATTCCACGGAATAATTTTATATCATTGTGACATTTTATTACTATCATCTCTGTAAAGAGAGTTGAATGGCTTAGCCACATCCTCCAGAGAACAGAGTGAATCTTCTGAAATGTGACTTTCATTAGAAATGAGGCCAGCAGATGGCCAGTTTGAGAGAAGATCAATGAACTTGTTCCTAAGTCACCAAAGAATCCTTGCATTCTAAAATTTAGAATTTGATTTTTGATATCAACCATTGTGACCTTGTTATAACCACAATCCTTATTTTTTTAAACTGTGTGAATGCTAACAAATGTTGTAGTGAATTCATTTGTTTAAATGAATAAAATGTTAATAGAGCTTTATTAGCCCACAAATAATGAATATTATAAAATATTTCCAATTAGAAATCATAGCCCATGATCACCCAAATTACCCAAATGATATCTAACTCTATTTAATTTAAGAGGCGACTGTGGGGACTTCCCTGGTTGTCCAGTGTTAAGACTCTGTACTTCTATTTCAGGAAGTGCCAGTTAGATCTCTGGTAGAGAAATTGAATAAGCATAGAAATTGAACAAGCATGTTCAAATCACTGACCATCTTTAACACTTCATGTCACACCTATATTATGGAAATATTGATAAGGTGAGCTAATATTTTTCTATCACTTGCTGTTTGTATTATAGTGTTTTAATTCTGTAGGCCTTGAAGAAGAGCTGTTTCTATAATTCTTTTTTAGTTAATGCAGCTTATATAAGTATGAAAAACTAGAAAAGAAAAAGAAACACATTCACTTGGAGCTTTTCTTAAATAACATAGCTATCAGTCATTTGAAAAAGTGTGATTGTAGGATAATAAGCTCCTGTTTACATAGTCTGAGATATTTTGCTCATACCCTTTCCTAATCAGTTGCATAGAAAGTGCTTACAATGTTCAGGCTTGATTGAGCTTATTTTAAAAGGCTATAATTTTCAAACCCATGCACCTATTTATTGCACACTTGATGAGGGGTGAATTTTAGTTAAGAATGAACATTTTATACAGGTAATACTGAACTCATGGATCTTGGAATACTCCTCCTTCCTAAGAGTGGATGCAGAAAACAAATTTCGGCTTTTTCAAAGACCAGACACAGATGATTTTTTCCTAAACTCTTTGTCAACTCTTCAGGGACAGCAGAATAAAGGCATTTTACAAGACCTTCAGTTTGTTGCTTAAAATGGCAGGGTAATTTCAGAAAATGAAAAATGTTCAGTACCTGTGTGGATTTTATGCCTCTAGGTTCTCTAGAATTCTACCGCTTCGTATTGGTAATCTCACTGTATTATCTTCGTAAAATATATTTATAGTGCTAGCATGTTGCCTCTTAAAGAATGGCACATTTTAAGTCTTGTGATGAACAAATCTAAAAGAATTTGATGGTTTTGTTTGACTAAGCTCTTCCTCTCTTCAATGTATAGCAGATATATTTCTGAGTATTATCTCTAAGGCTATAAAATGTGGGATAATGTGCTTTATTATTGATTTAAATAATTGCCTAAAATATTCATCTAAAATAGATTTTTAGCTTGCATTAAATTAATATTTAAGTAAATGTAATAGGGATTTTGTTGTTTTGATTTGTCATTTTATTTTGTTCTCCACATGGGGTTGAGATATGCCTGCTCTTATTAATAATTCCATGATACAGGTCAATACCAATTTTGAAAGTTTTCACAGTTTTACAGCATTGTGTTAACACTCCTCTCATGGGAAGAATGTAAATAATGACTTCTTGATATTTTCAATTATTAGGTGACTTATTATTATTATACTTTAAGAATTTATAACATCAACTGTACTATCAAATTTTTTTTCACATATTATTTTTGTAAAAAATATTGAAACTTGCAGAGTTAATTTGGAAAAAAAATTAAATGAATTAAATTCCAACTGTATTTCCTGGAAGAAATTTTAAAACTTAAAATACAATACACTACAATATTCAAAGCATTCTACTTCATGTAAGATGTGGATTTTCACCAAGCAAATGAATTAATTAAATATAAAAATAAAGTGTCAAGCAATGAGGTACCCAAGTTAAATTTAACCTGGAGGTAACACACCGCCATGGCATGACCAGTTTTTTGGCAAGTCATTTTTTGCAAGGAGAAAAAGATGCTATTTACACACTGTTACAGAAGTATGCATATTAAATAACCAAACACATCGTTACATTAGGACAAAGAAAATATGAGTAATTTTTGTTATCTTACTCTGGATATCTTTCTTTGACATATTTCATAATATTAGGATAATCACATGAAGGACTTCAATTGGAATCTTCTGTAAAACTTGAAAAGTCTGTGTATTAGGAAATTTTATGTCTAGACATATTCTTATACATGTGTCTAGAAATATTCCAGACATATTACTTGAAATAATTAGCTAAGTATCAGCAGACTCCAGCTCATTATACTGATTCTTATTCCTCATATGTGAGGGATGACTTTGGACTACATGAATTTTAAGATGTCTTTTAAGTGTATAATTCTAATTTTCATAAAATTTTATAAAATTTAAGTTTTATTCATCTTGGCATTAAGTTAAATTTAGTATATTAATTACTTGTTATTTTGGTTTTGGAAAATTACTACAAATAGATGGATATATTTTTTAAAATGTGTAAAAATCTCCTTAGATCATCCTTTGCATTATTTCCAGGGTTATAGATTTAATAAATTAATGACTTCCAAATGTTACTATTTACTCCACCCAAATATTTCTGTTTATGAGTTAAATATTAATATGTCAGTTTTTTACTATTATTAATAAAAGTCAACCATGTTCAGGTTGACATTTTGTACTTTTCTCCAGATTTTTACAGTGAAGGTCCAGATATATCCTGACAGTATATATTTTAGCATTTGTATCTACATTTGTCTTTTAAAGAGCTTATAACTGAAAACAACATTATCCACTTTTATCATGAAAAAGTTAATGAAAATGCTATTAATTTATCTAAGTAAATTCAGAAAACAATTGTATGGTCATTAAAAGACTAGCAAATGGTATTTCCTTGAGGTCCACTATTTTTTGAACTCCTAACAACACAAATTTGCTTATTTTTTTATCTACTCAATAAATAGCTACTATTTGGTTCATCTTTGCAAGTCCGATTGATATGTGAGCACACCTCTGCTGATATACTCCCAAAACAAAAGCAAAATTTGTTTCCTTACTTATCCTTTGAGGCTACTCTTAAGCATAAAACAACAGCATCAATGATAATAGATCAAACATAAAAGGGAAAATCAAAGAGGCATGACTTTGTAGGGAGGCAGGAAGAGTTGGTGGTATAGAGAGAAGACATACAGAGAAGAAGGTAAGGCTGCTGGAAAATTAGTTATTTGAGGTTAATGAGATAGAGAACTTTCCATACAAATTCATGAGAGTTGTCAGAATCAAACTGAATCCAGTGACTGAAATAGTATTGATTTGAGATGGAGATAAAAGATGCACAAAATAAGAAAAACAAGGACGTGGTTCTGAATTCATTATTCTCAGATTATATTCTCCCTATTTTTTTTTGGAAGGGGGAATATTAAAATGTCCTTTCGTGTATCACACAATGGTGATAATGAATGTTAGATTTCCTTAAAAATTATTAATATCCTTATGTGGCAGGTGGGGGAAGGACTTGCCAACCCTTTGTCACATTCCCAAAATGTTCTGGAAAATTTTTTTTTTGGTTTAAAAAAGTTTATTTATTTATTTGGTTGCACCAGCTCTTAGCTGTGGCATGTGAGCTCTTTAGTTGAGTCATCTGGGATCTAGTTCCCGGACCAGGAGTCAAACAGAGGCCCCCGGCATTGGGAGTGTGGAATTTAGCCACTGCACTACCAGGGAAAACCTTGTTTTGGAAATTTAAGTGGCAGGTGACCCTCTGGATTCCATGGCATGTATCAGGTCACAGAGCTAGTAAGGAGCAGATATGGGATTTGAACTTAGCTCCCTCCGATCCCAATGACTATGCTCTTCGGAGGCCCCCGATTTGCCTTCCTGTGTCCTGAGTTAACAGGATAACCAGAGTAATCACCATTGGCATTTATGAGATGCTGAGGACACTCTTAATCTCACTGAATTACCCTGCTGTGTATTGATCTTATTCCCATTTTATGGACCTAAAAACTGAGGCCATAGAAGTTGGGTCTGAATATGCTCTGTATGACTCCAATGTCCAGAGTCACTCTCCTGCCTCTCAGCTAAGAAGGGAGAAACCAGGGACTGGACAAAGGTAGAAATGATGAGGGGTTTTCCTGGTGACTCAGTCGGTAAGGAATCCACCTGCAATGCAAGAGACCCAGGTTTGACCCCTGGGTCGAGAAGATCCCTTGGAGAAGGAAATGGCTACCCACTCGAGTATTCTTGCTTGGGAAAGCCCACGGATAGAGGAGCCTGGTGGCTATAGTCCATGCGGTCGCAAAGAATCAGATACGACTTAGTGACTAAACAATAACAGAGATAATGAAGCATAAAGTGCCATTGGGAATTACAGAAGACCTCCTGGATCCCCCATTTCTGAAACTGTCTCTGAGAAGACCCCAGGTCAAAGAAGGAATCAACCAAGTGGGCATGCTTGTGTTTATCAAGCCTTGGCCCCTACAGATGTGCAGTGAGAACTCCAGTAGTACCCTAGCTTGGCTAAGCTGCTGTTCCAACTGAAGTTGGGAACTTTTTATTTTTAATGAAGGATAACTGTTTTACAGAATTTTGTTGTATTCTCTCAAACCTCAACATGAATCAGCCAGAGGTATACATATATCCCCTCCCTTTTGAACCTCTCTCCCATCTCCCGCCCCATCCCACCCCTCTAGATTGATACAGAGCCCCTGTTTGAGTTTCCTGAGCCATACAGCAAGTTCCCACTGGCTATCTAACTTACATATGGTAATGTAAGTTTCCATGTTACTTTTTCCATACATCTCACCCTCTCCTCCCCTCTTGAAGTTGCGAACTTTTGCTGCAAGAAGTCTGAAACAGTTCTTAAACCTCCGTAATATTTTATGCTTCTTGAAGATCATTCCCCAGTCTCATCTGATTGCTTATTTACTCATACATTCACCAGCCAAGAGAGTTAAGAGCATGGACTCTGAAACCAGAATGCCTCAGTACAAATTTAGCACAAAATGGCCAAGTGTGCTTGGGTAAGTCAAGATCTTAATGCCTCAGTCTCACCTGTAAATGGGGACATAAATTGTATCTGCCTCATGAGGTCCTTCAAAACATGAAATGAATGAATACGTAGAAAGCATCTGGAACAGTACCTAGCACTAGTATAGACAGTTGCTTTAAAAGTTCAATGTCAAGGGGCTTCCTTGGTGGTTCAGTGGCTAAGATTCCCTGGTCACAGTGCAGGGGGCCCCAGTTTNAACACCCACCCCAAACCCACCCAGCCTTAAGCACCCATGCACACACAGAGCCATTGATACTACAAATACATAAGCAAATACAGAATTGATGATGATATGTTCCAGAAGAAATTAAAGAAAAATTTTGGAAAAAATTTAAATTAATATATTAAGGACCATCAAATCAGTAAAAGAAGGTATAGTGTCCAAAAATAAGACAGTATGAAATGAGGTAGAATAAATAAAATAAAATAATTTGATATTTTAAAAAATACTAAGCAATGAAATTTTGACAAAATAACTATGAAGTGAAGTGAAGTCGCTCAGTCGTGTCCGATTCTTTGCGACCCCATGGACAGTAGCCTACCAGGCTCCGCCGTCCATGGAATTTTCCAGGCAAGAATACTGGAGTGGGCTGCCATTTCCTTCTCCAGGGGATCTTCCCAACATAGGGATCAAACCTGTGTCTCCTGCATTGCAGACAGACACTTTACCGTCTGAGCCATGGGTAAACAACAAGGTCCTATTGTACAGCCGAGGGAATTATATTCCATATCTTGAATATATTGAATAAATCATAATGGAAAGAATATGAAAAATTATATGTATATGTATATATATTTATGTGTGTGTCTGTGTATGCATGGTTGTGGGTGCTTGCACTCTTTGCCAGTGTTCAACTCTTTGTGACCCCATGGGCTGTAGCCCACCAGGCTCCTCTGTCCATGGAATTTTCTAGACAAGAGTACTGGAGTGGTTTGCCATTTTCTACTCTAGGAGATCTTCCTGACCCTGGGGTCAAAACCCACATCTTTGCATCTTCTCCATTGGCAGGCAAATTCTTTACCAAATGCCCCACTTGGGAAGCCATATGTGTGTATGTATGTGTAACTGAATCACCAGAAAATAGAATAACATGTCAATATACTTTGAAAAAAAAATTTCAGAGGACAGATTACACATGAGATTATAGATAAAAATAAAGAAATGATGAATTATAAAATACTACAGAAAAAGAAAGTTCTAGAAGACAAAAGACAAATTAACAAGGAGAGTATTAAAACTACCAAGGAAGAACACATTGCCTACATAGGCATGACAAATACATTAACAGATGACTTCTCATCAATGTACCACATGCCATAGACATTTGAAAGTGTTGTAGAGGAGACTATCATTTAGAATTAATAGCTTTTTAAAAATGTGATTTAAGAGTAAAAACAAGGCGAAGACATTTTAAGACATAAAATGAAGAGGATTTGCTTCTTATTGACTCATATTGAAAAACTATAGAAAGGTTTACTTCAACATAAAAGTAAACCATTAGAAATGTATGGTGTGCAGGAAAAAATAAGAAAACAAAAATTAAATATAATTTTTTATTTTAAATATAATAATTGTCTTTCAAAGGCAGAACTAACATTCTCATTAATTTCATGTAAGATCTTATGTTTTCAAAACGTTTAAAGCTCAAACTTTTTTTCTTGCTCAGAAAAAAGGTCATCTATTTGGTATTTTAGACAGCAAGATACATCTTCCGTTTCTAATTGAGAAAATAAAGAAAATGTATGAAAAAATGCATCTGTCCAACAGTATGTGTGTAAGGAAAGAAAACAATCAAAAGTACACAATGGCCAAAGATCAACAATACAAACGTGAAAAAAGTTATTGTAGAAGTATGTTGAAATATATCTTCAGTCTTAATAAATGGTCTTAATAAATGTAATAAAAAAGGTTATATTCACCTATAAAGGACAGATTTTCATAGTGGTTTAAAGTGTTCATAAGCTACTTATATAGTAAACACCTAAACTAAACTGCATGGAAGGATTAAAAGTGAATGCAAATTACACATGAACCACAGCAAACTCCAATAAAGAAATTTATGTGCTCAATCTAACATATATATACAAAAGGAAAAGACCAAAACTTTTCCTTACAGAATGTCAAGAATTATTATCAGGCTCTAATAATTGCGATCTGTGATGTCTGTCTAGGTAGAGATAAGTTAATGAAATAAAATAGAGAATTTAAAAACATAACCACAGATACAGAGAATACCAACATTTAACCAAAACAGAATTAGAAATCCAGTAGGTACTTCCCAGGTTGACCAGTGGTTAGGACTTCAGCCCTTTGGCAGTAGGGGGCTGAGGAGTTTGGTCCCAGTTCAGGCAACTAAGATCCTGCATGTCAATGATGCAATCAAAAGAAAAAAAAAAGAAAAAGAAAAGAAAACCCAATACATTTTCTTAAAAACTGTAGTTGAATAAAATAAAAGTAGACTAAAAATAAAATGCAAGTAAATTACAATACAACCTTTTAAGCATTCTATAGCTCAAAGTAAGAACAGATCAAATAAAAAATTAACAGAAAAAACTAAAATGAAAATATTTTTTGTGAAGGGAAGGTGTTTTTTAAAACCTTACAGCTTTATCACAAACTTTTAAACAATTCAATGAATCAAATAAAATTATATACATGATAATTTAAAAAATGAAAATAGAATATAATTTAAAATGTATTTTCAAAAAAGAAGTTCAGAAGCCAAATTTGAGGGCAGACTGGGTCCCCTGTGTTAGCATCCTTCCATGCTTTATAGGCAGCTCTGCCCTCTAAAGGCTTTTCTGGTGGCTCAGCAACAAAGAATTCATCTGCAATGCAGGAAATGCAAGACATGAGTTCAATCCTTGGGAAAGAAATATTCCTCGGAGAAGGAAATGGCAACCCACTCCAGTATTCTTTCCAGGAAAATCCCATGGGCAGAGGAGCCTGGTGAGCTATAGCCCATATGATCCATCACAAAGAGTCGGAACCAATTAAGCATGCGCACACTGCCCTCTAAGGTTGCTGCTGCTGCTGCTAAGTCACTTCAGTCGTGTCCGACTCTGTATGACCCAAGAGACGGCAGCCCACCAGGCTCCCCCATCCCTGGGATTCTCCAGGCAAGAACACTGGAGTGGGATGCCATTTCCTTCTCCAATGCATGAAAGTGAAAAGTGAAAGGGAAGTCATTCAGTCGTGTCCGACTCTTCGCGACCCCATGGACTGCAGCCTACCAGGCCCCTCCGTCCATGGGATTTGCCAGGCGAGAGTACTGGAGTGGGGTGCCATCACCTTCTCTGGCCCTCTAAGGTTGGCCTCACCTAATTTTGTGTTTGCTGTGCTGCACTTAGTTGCTCAGTCCTGTCCGACTCTTTGAGATCCCATCCATGGACCGTAGCACGCCAGGCTCCTCTGTCCATGGGAATTCTCCAGGCAAGAATACTGGAGTAGGTTGCCGTGCCCTTTTCCAGGGGATCTTCCCAATCCAGGGATCTAATCCAGGTCTCCCACATTGCAGGCTGATTCTTAATCGTCTGAGCAACCAGGGGCCCGAGAGTACTGGAGTGGGTAGCCTACCCCTTCTCCAGGGATCTTCCCCACCCAGGAATCAAACGGAAGTCTCCTGCATTGCAGGCAGATTCTTAATCAGCTGAGCTACCAGTGTAGCCCAATTTGGTGTTTAATGTAGGACAATCAGTGGGTTGAGTTGAGCTTATAGCTTGCTTTTTCAAGAAAAGAAGTGAAATAAAAGAAGCATTCACATGAGCTTGAGGGAAGTTTGGATAGATATTCTAGCTTTCACTCTGTATTTTCTTGGCTCTCTGGGTGTTCAAAGATCCATTTTGCAATAGATTCCCTTACTTAAAAACTTGAGAGGGCTTCCTCTCAGCTGCCAGCTGCGAGGAATCATTATGGTCATTTTTGGTTCTAATTCCATGAGAATAGAGGAAGGGAGATACATTTTACCAGATCTTGAGTCCAACCAGTTTTGTTGCAAGTTTTATATCTGTTAGTCAAAGAAGAAAAGAAATTGCAGAACTGAAATCCCTTTAAAAAAAAAAAAAAGAGCAATTATGTGGAAGGGATACAGCTTTGCTGAGAGAGGCACTGTCTGACTGTGACCCAAAATCTCAATTGACCAAGAATCCCATAATTTGAAGCTTTTTAAGTGGAAAAAGCCCAAGTAACAACAATGAAGCTACAGCATGAGCAGAANAAAAAAAGAGCAATTGGTTGTCAGGGTAACTGCAGATTTTGCAGAATTACAAGGGTCCTGAAGCAGGCCATCTGTGGGTTGGATGATGATACTAGCAGTGAATGCTCTAATAAGAATTTGAGTCTTTGTTTATAATCAGAAATACTCACAGGAAAAAAAAATAGTTAAAAATGGAGTAAACATAACTTAATCAACTATTTAGTAGTGTTGATTTGTTAGAAAGTTATATCATAGACTGAAGTAGAAAGAAACTGGAGGCCAAAAGACTACTTAGTAAACAATAACAATTATGCATATGAAAGATAATATGAGTCTGGGTAAGGGGAGAAAGAGCAAGAATGAAGAGGAGGGAATGGAATTCAACACTCAGGTGAAGATGGAATCCATAGTACTGTTCATAGCTGACTAGCAGTTGGTATTGAGTTTGGATGACAGAAAGATGATGATGATCACATGGAAAATGGGAAAAATAGAAAGAAGGTGGAAATACCTTAGAAGTTACTTAAAAATGTAGAACTAGAATTCATATTAGGATTGGAGATTGAGCCTTGGGAGATATCAGAACTAGACAAAAATGCATTTCAATATTATTTCTTTTGATGTTAACTTTCAAAAATATTAGATAAAATTCAATATTTTGAGTTTATAGACAGCAGTGACAATCAACAATATTGGAAAACTCTTTGGTCATTTCTTAATGGACCAGAGACAAATCAGCACATATGATCAGTGCATAGATCAGACAAATCTATGCACATTGACTTATCCCAGCTATTTGCCTGCGTTGTATCATGTAGAGGGAGATGTGCCCTTCTAACCCTCAAGAGTTAGTGTGGTTGGACTAATAATAAAACTGACATGATACAAATGAACAGAACAGAAAGAAATTTTAATTAATACATACAGAAATCTCATAGAAATAGGAACTAAGATGTTTTCAAAGCAGACAGTTTTATACTTTTTAGACTGAAGAAACAATACATATGTGATGAATTGACAGGAAAAAAAAAAGAAAAGAGATTTAGATTTTGGGTAATACAGAAGCGAAGAATCTGAACAGAGTTCATTCTTGGGTAAGAAATGAAAGAAGTGAGAAGGTTTGCTTATATAGGCTATTTGACCTAAATTTCCTGTCTTTGGAAGTAAGGTGTTCTTCTACCTTCAAATACCTAGAGTGCAGCTTTTATGGAAGAGATCTTTCCAGTAGTCATGTATGGATGTGAGAGTTGGACTGTGAAGAAAGCTGAGAGCTGAAGAATTGATGCTNACTGAGCGACTTCACTTTCACTCTCCACTTTCATGCATTGGAGAAGGAAATGGCAACCCATGCCAGCGTTCTTGCCTGGAGAATCCCAGGGATGGGGGAGCCTGGTGGGCTGCCGTCTATGGGGTCACATAGAGTCGGACACGACTGAAGCGACTTAGTAGTAGTAGTATACCATTTTTCTAGATTCCACATATATACATTAATGATTTATACAGTAGAACTGTTGGTCAAATTTGGTGAGTCATTCTTAAACTCTATCTTGAGAAATTTCTTTTTATTTATGTATTTATTCAACATAAGCAATGATAACTATCAAAATATATTTTGGATAGTTGTAAATATATAATAGGTATCATCCCAATGTGTCTAGCTGGGTATACATGATCTGATTTTCCTTTGCTGCTCTCCTCTGTGTTTATTCAACTCTTATCTATTTTCTAGTTGGTTTTGCTTTGTGTTCAAATGAGGCTTCTTAGAATGAGTATTTGAACACTGTACATCAGTTGGGATCATTGCTCTAATAAGAAGAATTCTTGGCTGGATGGCGAGTCCACTGTACATATAAAAATGAATTCTTTGGATAATGTTTCCTCTTAAGAGAAATATCAAATTGAAACTCAATCTCAGAGTTCACAGTTGCGGGTATCATGGTAAAGTGGATCAAGAAATGAAAACAGTTGCTGCAACAGAAAAGCCTGAGGGGTGTATACATGAGGTGTAAGAGAATCTGGCTGATGTTTCCAATTCCAGTTGAGCCACAAAATGAAAAGATTGTCTGTTATTGAGAAGTGAGGCTTTTTCAGAGGAACTTCCCATTGAAAGCTAAATTCAAAGGTTTTATTATAGGGAAAATAGAAAAGTTTTTTATGCTAAATGCAACTCAATTTCGATTCATTTCATAATTTATTTTAGTAACTATTGTTGACCACATGAAGAATATTGAGTCATTTATGTATATCTACTATTCAAATTAATTGTTAGTAGATATTATTTAATTGATTAGTTAATCAACATAATTTGTCGAGTTTGTGATGTGTGTTGTGTACTGCTCTAATTCATGTAAATGATTATTGAAACCCTGTACTTATGTAGCTGGCAATCTGGTTGTATACAGAGAGCACACAAGCAAACCAGTGAAACTATAGGCTGTCAAATAATAAGGGCTGTGCATTCTAGTCATTCCATTCCAATGGAAATTGCTATCTATCATTTTTCTAAAATTGCCATTTCACTCTTTTCAATTTTTATAACTCATCACAGCATTTAACCCTCTATTTCAGCTAAATCTTCGTGAAGTCTTAGTCTTTGAATTTTTTTTGTCCTCTCTAACTTCTTCTCATCTCACACCTAAGGTAGAAGACATACAAATATTCACAATCCCAAATAAGTATCTCTAGCCTCTACCTCTTTGCTGAGCTCCAGATTCAATATCCCAATATCTATTTAATATCTCTAATAAGACTGCAAAAGGCAACTGAAGAAAGGAAATCATAATTTTTTTCCTCTCTCAAACATATTCTTCCCTATATCCTCTCCTGATAATAAATCAACTCAGTAGGAATAATTTGGTACAAGTACTAGGTTTTATATGCTCATAAATTTCATCTTATGTATGGGGTACAAGTGTGACAACTGGCTTTGCTCAGGTTTTCCAGAACCACAAGGTAGTCTAGAAGCTGTTTTCTCCATCTCATTGAATTATAAAATGTCAAAATGTACAGACACTAGTGTCCAGGTAGTGTTCACCTCCCTGACACTGAATAAAGACAGGTCTGGGGAAGTTAAGACACATGCTAAATTGTGACACAATCAGTTCAATGTACTTCCTTTTATATCTGTGCAAGGATGTTTATCATTGTTGTACAGTCGCTCAGTTGAGCCCAACCCTTTGTGACCCCAAGGACTGCAGCCCACCAGGCTCCCCCGTCTCTGGGATTCTCCAGGCAAGAACACTGGAGTGGTTTGCCATTTCCTNTCTGTGCAAGGATGTTTATCATTGTTGTACAGTCGCTCAGTTGAGCCCAACCCTTTGTGACCCCAAGGACTGCAGCCCACCAGGCTCCCCCGTCTCTGGGATTCTCCAGGCAAGAACACTGGAGTGGTTTGCCATTTCCTTCTCTAACGCATGAAAGTAGTAAGTGAAAGCGAAGTCACTCAGTCGTGTACGAGTCTTAGCAACCCCATGGACTGTAGCCTACCACGCTCCTCTGTCCATGGGAATTTCCAGGCAAGAGTACTGGAGTCGGCTGCCATTGCCTTCTCCAAATGAAGAGGCTGGACCAAAGCATAAATAATGCTTAATTGTGGATGTGACTGGTGGTGAAAGTAAAGTCTGATGCTGTAAATAACAAGGATGATCGCCTTTCTTAAATCAATAACCACAGTAAGAAGTCATGTAAGGCATACACTTAAAGATTGCAGCAGAGAGCAGTCAAATTTATGTGTGACTGGCAGGGATATTTTCATAAAAGAGGTAACTGGAGCGATCTCTTGAAAAACCTATTGCAGCTTTCTAAGATGGAATGAGATGCAGTGAGGGTACTCTAGGTAAAACTCTTAGGATACTTGACTGCTCTAAAATATTTGCTAATGGTGGTGATTTGCTTCACCCTAACATTCTTTTCATTCATAGATTTGCTAGCAAAGTTGTCTTCTCTATCTCAAATGCTGCATTTTGTTCCTAAGGTAATACTTATCACTTTTATTTTGTCTTCCACATGAGATTATAATGTGTAAACATTATTAGATTAATCCACATTAGATTATAATGTGTAAACAAATCAGAATCCCTCATTTTAAATCTACTGAATAAAGTAGAGTAAATCCTACTATCTAAATCCTACTGCCATAACCAGCATGGCCTGTTGTGCCATGTGGTAAAAAAAAAAAGTTTTATTCAGAGAAAAATATTATTTTTTGAAGAAGAGAAAGAAATCTCTGTCCATCCTCCTTGTCTTTTTCAAGTACAACTTTGTTAACTATGATATTATGCAGATACTTTTTAGGTACCCATGCATTTTCTCTAACTTAATAGTGAGATTGTTTTCTGATGCTTCCATATAAATGTTGAGGTTACAAGGAAAAGTCATAAGATCATTATCACACCATCTGCTCCAGCTGGTTTGTTTTCAACACATGCTTTTCAATGCTCTTACTGAGCTGTCAACAAACTGCCAATTAATTATGAAAACCTAACAGATTGTCAGAGGTTAGGATACTGAGAAAGTGAGTTCATGAAACAGTATATCATGGAATCAATTATTCCTGATTTACAATTTCAAGAACACCTTCTGTAGACAAGTGAACTTTTAAAAATATAATGACATCTTTGGATCCTGTAGGCGAAGAGAGGTAAGAAGCTGATAATTATTTTCTGAGCATCCAATAAGAAGAGCCATCTTTATGTTTAGGTTACCATTTGATAACTATAAAATTGAATTCAAGTATTTTTTTTAGTGATATTTCAATGGGGGAGAATATCATGCGGTGTCATTCACAGAAGAGAAGCGCAGAAACTAGTTTTTGTCCTTTGTCTAACATTTAGCTGCTGAGCTCACATACCTATCTGGAATAGAAATCAGCGTTATTCCCCCCAAAAGTTATCCAAATTTTAATATCAGTTCTGTTTTACTCTATGTGTGTATGCTCAATTGCTCAGTCATGCCTGACTTTTTGCAACCGCATGGCAAGAATATTGGAGTGGGTTTCCATTTCATCCTCCAAGGGACCTTCCTGACCCAGAGATCGAACCCACATCTCCTGTATCTCCTCCATTGACAGGAGGATTCTTTACCACTGGGAAACCTATTCTATCTGTAATACCAAGTAAATCGCTGCAGTTATATGATAGCTTTTGCTGAGATAAAGCATTTTTATTTTTGTATAACATTATTTTTAAGAAATTTTAGACTTGGAAATCATAAGACTTGCAATGGAAAAAAATAATTATGGTTATTAGTACATGGTAAATAGTACAAATATGTTGTATATACTATACTGAAGCTTTACATGCTGACATTTTTCTCAAGTTTTAGTGAAATTTCTTAANTGGAAATCATAAGACTTGCAATGGAAAAAAATAATTATGGTTATTAGTACATGGTAAATAGTACAAATATGTTGTATATACTATACTGAAGCTTTACATGCTGACATTTTTCTCAAGTTTTAGTGAAATTTCTTAAAGTAGATATTTCTATCCTGTTGCCTTTTGGCTGGAAATATACTTAGCAGCTTGCTGATCTAATTATCAATGTGTATAAGTTTACTAACCCAAGATTGATGAGATTTTTATTCACTCATTAAAATGAATTAATTGTTCATTTGTTTTATATTTTAGAGTAGATGAACTCGTGTGTGTGTGTGTGCACGCACACAAAAAGTACAGAAAGAGAGGAAGGTTAGGGTTACAAGAAAAAGGGCAGAGAAAGACAAACCCTTAAGTGAGCACTTTTAGGAAATGTATGACCTCACCTTCACACAGCATCATACTGGTACAGGATTATTGCCATGCCCCTTCCCTTCCTCTCCTGCTTCACAACAGAAGAAACATAGTATTCAGAGCTCGGGAAAAATACTCCTTCACCCTTTTCCCAAACTGTTTGCTTTATCCTCAATCTCTATCTTGAATTTAAAATATTCTGTCCAGTTTTCTTATAAACAAATATTTACCTCTGGGAGAAGGATTAGACTATACATCAAAATGACAGCAAAATGATGGATTGCACATGAAAATATTTAGTTTCCCAGGTTAGCTTTCAGATGTTTCACAGAAGTAGTGAAAATAGGAATTGCATTCAGAATTGTCAGAATGCAGGAAAACATGCCCTTTCTTGTTTCCCTCACATGCAAGATGACAGTCGTTTATGAATTCATTCATTGCATGTGTAGCAGGTATGAGACAACTTGGAAGACCCAGGCGATGTACTGCTGGAGAAAAAGCAAAACACAACAAATTCCAGCAGTCGTGATGTTTAAAGGAGATACATATTCTAGTGAGGAAACATTCTATTGAGGAACAGATACATATTCTAGTGAGGAAAACCAACGTTTTGAAGTAATCAAATTAATTATGTATAATTATAAAGAGAAGCTCTGAAACAAAGAAAAACTGATCTATAAACAGAGTAAAGGAGAAATATAATAGTCTTGGCATTATGGGGAAGGATTCCAAGGGATATTTTTGACATGATATGATCTTTGGGTGATAAATGAGAAAAAAATGCATTTTATTTGGAGGAAATAGTGTAGAAAATTCTTATAGTAGGAATGTTCAAAATTTGAACAACTGCACAAAATTAGTCTGGCTGGACGACAATTATTTGGAGAAGAGGAAGACATGCAGAACCAAGATGCTCTGGAAACTTGTAAGAACCAGTGATCTAGTTTTTATCTTAAGCATAAATGAATAGTGTATGTCTGAAAGTTACTAGCAAATGCATTAACATCATGATGTTTAGATTGACCATGACTGCTCAGGTTGTTGTGTGGAGAAGAGATTGAAAGTGCATTAGTGTAAAAGGTAAGGAAGGACAGGGTTGGGGCATTTGAAGGGGAAAGTGTTTATGTCAGTGTTGTTACAATGATTTGGAAAGAAACTGATGTTTGAGAGGTATACATGAAGGTAGAACTAATGGAACTTAAGGATGAGTTTAATGTGAAGAATAAGGGAGAAAAAGATATCAAAAATGTCTCTTTTGTTTCTGACTTGAGTAAAAGGATGAATGAAAAGTCTCTAAAAGCATGACTTTATGTTAGCATATGTATACTATGAGGAGTTACTTTTGAAACTTGTTAGCAGAAACTGTTAAGGAGGTTAATCATAAAATCCTGAAGATTAAATGAGAAGCATTGCATATTAATATAACCATAGACTACTTGAATGTTTGGCTGAGTGAATGGAGTAGGGGAGTAGGATACATGGTTAATGGGATTAAATAAAGTTTCAGTTGCACTCATCTCACATGCTAGTAAAGTGATGCTCGAAATTCTCCAAGCCAGGCTTCAGCAATACGTGAACTGTGAACTCCTTGATGTTCAAGCTGGTTTTAGAAAAGGCAGAGGAACCAGAGATCAAATTGCCAACATCCACTGGATCATGGAAAAAGCAAAAGAGTTCCAGAAAAACATCTATTTCTGCTTTATTGACTATGCCAAAGTCTTTGACAGTGTGGATCACAATAAACTGTGGAAAATTCTGAAAGAGATGGGAATACCAGACCACCTANATTTTATGGGGTCGCAAAAAGTCAGACACACCATAGTGACTGAACAACAGCAATCTGCTTTTGTGGCAGCACCTACTATTTTGATGACTATAAATTTTAGTACAGACTGAAATCAGGGAGCTTGATACCTCCAAATTTTTTCCTTCTCAATCTTATTTTGGCTATTTGTGGTATTTTGTGTTTCCATAAAAATTTTTGGATTGTTTATTTCAGTTCTCTGAAAAATGGCATGTATATTTTGAAAGGAATTATACTTTAGAAAACAGCATTGAATTTGTAGATTGTTTTTGGTGGTATGGATATTACTTCTTCCAATCCATGTATACAGTATACCTTTTCATGTGTTTGTGCTATTTTCCATTTCTTTCTTCATCACCTTATAGCTTTCAGGTCTTTCACCTCCTTTGTTAAACTTACCCCTAGGTATTTATTTAATTTTTACATGATTATAAATGGGATTGTTTTCTTGTTTTCCCTTTCTTATAGTTCACTGTTAGTTTGTAGATATGCAACATATTTCTGTATATTGATTTTGTGTTCTGAAATTTTACTGAACTTATTTCAATAGTCTTAATAGCANTATTTAATTTTTACATGATTATAAATGGGATTGTTTTCTTGTTTTCCCTTTCTTATAGTTCACTGTTAGTTTGTAGATATGCAACATATTTCTGTATATTGATTTTGTATTCTGAAATTTTACTGAACTTATTTCAATAGTCTTAATAGCATTTTGGGGATAGTCTTTATGGGCTTTGATATGTGGTTTAATGATATCTACAGAATGGCAGTTTACTTCTCCCTTTTCAATATAGATGCTTTTTATTTCTTTTATTTGTCTGATTGCTGTGGCTAAGACTTCAATGCTATGCTGAATAAAAGTGGCAAAGGCGAGCATCTTTGTCTTGTTTCTGATTTTCGAGGAAAAGCTCTCAGATTTTCACTGTTGAGTATGATGTTAGCTGTGAGTGTGTCATAAATCATCTTTACTATTAATATGTTAATGTATATTCCTTCCCTATTAATTTTATTGTGATCTTTCATTATGAGTGGATGTTGAATTTTGTCTGATGAGTGTTCTGCATGTACCGTGAAGACCGGGCTTCCTGGGTGGCTC
Organism: Neotragus pygmaeus; assembly: GCA_006410875.1. Lineage (NCBI taxonomy): Eukaryota > Metazoa > Chordata > Mammalia > Artiodactyla > Bovidae > Neotragus > Neotragus pygmaeus. Next base: position 176,005 of record SJYV01056319.1, on the reverse strand, counting down.
AGTGGTAAAGAAGCCACCTCCAATGCAGGAGACAGAGGAGACGCGGGTTGGATCCCTGGTCAGGAAGATACTTTGAGTAGGAAATGGCAACCTAATCCAGTATTCTTGCCCAGAAAATTCCATGGGCAGAGGAGCCTGGCAGGCTGCAGTCCATGGGGTCGCACAGAGTTGGATATGACTTAGCAACTGACCACACAGGCATCAAAATGATCATATGGTTTTAATCCTCTGTTGATGCATTTTGTCACATTTACTTATTTGTAGCTATTATACATTCGTGTATCCCTGGAACAATTCTCACTTGATCATAACATATGATCCTTTCAGTTTATTGTTGAATTCAGTTTACCAATATTTTGTCGGAGCTTCCCACATCTGTTCACCAGTGACACTAGTCTGTAATTTTTTTTTGTGGGTGGAGGGTACTGTCTTTCTCTTGTTTTNACCTTGGAAAGGTCAGCGTAAGGATTGTTCCTCTTTCAGTGGTCCAGCATCAGCAGCCTTATTCCAATTAGCACCGTGCACATCCCTTGGGTGGAGTAGAAAATGATAACCCACTCCAGTATTCCTGCCTAGGAAATCCCACGGACAGAGGGGCCTGGCAGGTACAGGGGTCACAGAGAGTCAGACATGAATGAGCAACTAAGCAGCACATCCCTTGGGGGCTGCGCCTGTCACTGCAGCCACGGTCGAAGGAGTGTGTATTACACAGCAGAACCAAGGGGGTTGACTTTCCCCATCCCTCTCCGCTGTTGATGCAGCCCATCAGACACGCAGCGCCAGGATGTTGAGGTCAGAGCTGGTGATGCAGAGACGTGTATTCACCTGGAACATCTGGAGCACTATCTACGCCTTACCTGGCTCCGGAGCGGGACCCTGCAGTTGTGGGCCCCGCAGCCTGACCCTTCGAGGTCCCATGGCTGCTGCCCGCTTTCCGAGTCTGTTCCTATGCCTTCCATTTTTTGAGCTCCCAGCCTCCACAGCTGTTCAATGCATACCATTTGTTGTTTAACATAGAGTCAGTTTCTGCTGCCTGTAAAAAACATAGTCTGATCACTAGGGATTTTGGACCCCAGTTTACAGATCAGGAAGTCCAGTTCTGGGTTGTAACTCTTAAGCAAAACGCTCCCTTCCTTGAACACACACACATCAAGAAATATCCAGTCTAGGCCACACCGGGCTGGATCTAGAGTTACAGTATCAAAAAAAGAGTATGGTTTGGTTTGGTTTCCTCACTGAGGCCTGCACACCAGTGTATTTCCTGAGCTGTGCATTCAGTGTGGCCGACTCCAGGTCTATAGAACAGTAGCTTTGTTTTCTGCAGAGTTCCACTGGTGTGGCATACAAAGCAATTTGAGTTAGAGTATAGATGAATATGGGCTTCCCTGGAGGCTCAGCAATAATGACTCTGCGTGCAATGCAGGAGACACAAAAGACGCTGGTTGGATCCCTGGGTCAGGAAGGTCCCCTGGAGAAGGGTCTCACTCCAGTGTTCTTGCCTGGAGAGTCCCACGGACAGAGGAGCCTGGCAGGTTATAGTCCATAGAGTCTCAGAGTCGGACACGACTAAAGCAACTTAGTACACACGCACACACAGATGAAAACACACATTTGAAACAGATTAGGTTTTGTGCACATGCACGCAAGCACACGCATTATTGCATGTTGGAAAAAATACAGTTAGCTCATTTAAGTCACAATTTCATGGGATGTTGCTCAGAAAGAGGAAAAGATTTTGGGGAGTTAAAAAATTAAATGAATTACCAATGTACTTCCTGATTCTATGAATTCAAATTATTCTAGGTATCTCATATAAGTGGAATCAGGCAGTATTTGTCTACATCTATCGCATATTGGCTGGAGAAGGGAATGGCAATCCACTCCAGTGTTGCTCCTCTGTCCTTGGGATTTTCCAGGTAAGAATCCTGGAGCGGGTGGCCATTTCCTCCTCCAGGGTCTTCCTGACCCAGGGATGGAACTCGCGTCTCTTGTGTCTCCTGCACGGCAGGCGGGCTCTCTGCCACTGGGAACCCTAACATTGGAATCACCTGGGAAACCCTAACATTGGCACAAAATGTCAAATTTGTCATATTTGCAAAATGTGAAGCAGGTGTTTTGTATATCTCTTCCAAAACACACCATATTTGTCTTCAACTCCAAGTTCATTTTATGCGAAATGCAAGTCCAGTGTATGCATACGCATTGGGAAATGGAGAGTTTCCCTTCAGTGTGTAAATTTTGTGTCCCTCTTGAAGGGGGTAATGAGTAAAAGCCGGAACTGGGGACTGAGAATGGAGACAAGGTCAGCAGAGGCAGAAGTGGATTATGTATTCTTTCTATTTACTTATTATTTGTTTCCCTGAAGCCCTAGAAGAGATGGACAAACAGGCCAGAGAGGCTGGTTCAGACAGGGGGGGCAGGGGCGCTGCCCACACGAGCTGAGCAAAGTGCTACCACTGCTGAACCGAGACTATAATCTTGGAGACTTGCAAGGGGCTTTGGGAACTGTCTACCCAGCAGGCGGACAAATGCGTTAATCAGCCCAGGTTTATTTCCTTTCTGCGACTGAGAGTTCCATGCTTTGGGCATCCCAGGGGGAGGGAGAGCAGTCAGAAATGGAATACAATCAAAACTTGGAATATGGACTAGATGGGGCATAGACACAATGTCCCTTCCCACGTGTGTCACTTGCAACTAAAGAAAACAAATTTGCCAATTAATTTTGAGATGTATAAAAAATATAAATGGATGGATGGATAGAAGGGTGGCTAATTGCTGGACAGATATAGGATAAAGACAAACTTAGGTTCTCAAGAAGATGAAGCATAACTCTCCAGTCTGTTTGTGTTGGCTATGCATAATGACTTCTTTCTAATAAGTGTACGTGGAAATGGGGGGTTGGGGGGAAAAGAGTAACTTCCCTCTTCGGAGTGAAAAATCCTAATAATTGCTGCCTCAGCCAGTGATCAAAACCAACTTCAACAGTGGTAAAGCAGGGGGTAGGATAGTTTATCCCTTTGATGTGATGTGATGTGAAACGGCACTTTACCTCTAGAGTCTTTCTACCAAAAACTTAAAATCTCAGGCTAGTCATGAGAAAATCTTCGTATTCACAATAGGCAAGATATGGAAACGATCTAAGTATTCCTCTACAAATGGATGGGTAAAGAGACAGGGAATATACAGTGGAATACTACTTTAAACACGAGAAAGAAGGAAATCCTGCCATTTTGCAACAATAGGGATGAATCTTGAGAGCATGACGCTAAAAAATAAGTCAGGCAGAGAAGGATACAGGTGCCATGATATCCTTTATATGTGGAATCTAAGAAGGCTGAACTCATAAAAGTAGAAAGTACAATGGTGAAAGATAGGGAAATGGGGAGATGTTGGTCAAAGGTCACCAACTCTCAGTTATAAGATGAATAAATTCTGGAGATCTAATACAAAGCATGGCAATAATGATCAATAATACTGTATTTCCACACTTGAAAACTGCTAACAGAGTAAATTTTAAATATTCTCACCACAAAAAAGAAATGATAAATAAGTAAGGAAACAGAGGTGCTAACAAACCCTACGTGGTGATCATTTCACAATATGTAAGTGTATCAAATCGTCACAGTGTACATCCTAAACTTACACAGCTTGTTATTACACTTTTTTATTTTATACTGCAGTATAGCTTATTAACAATGTTGTGGTAGTTTCAGGTGGATAGCAAAGGGACTCAGACATGTACATGTATCCATTCTCCCCTGAACACCCCTCCCATCCAGGTTGCACATAACACTGAGCAGGATTGCCTGTGCTATGCAGCAGGTCTCTGTTGGTTACCCATTTTAATGTAGCAGTGCGTAAATGTCTGTCCCAAACTCCCTAACTATCCCTTCCCCCATCCATCCCCCCAGGAACCATGCTTGTTCTCTAAGTCTGTGAGTCTGTTTCTGTTAAACTTGCACACTTCAGTATCTCAATAAAACTGGAAAAAATAAATTATAATTAATTTTTTTAAGAAAATTATCAGGCAATTCCCAACTGAGGGACACTCTGCCAAGTACCTGATCATTATTCCTGAAACTGTCAAGGTCATCAAATACAAGGAAAGTCTGAGAAACTGTCACAGCTAAGAGGAACTTAAGGAATTGCTGTTGTTCAGTTGCTCAGTCACGTCCAACTCTGCGACCCCATGGATGCAGCACAGCAGGCCTCCCTGTCCCTCACCATCTCCTGGAGCTTGCTCAAGTTCATGTCCATTGAGTCCATGATGCCATCCAACCATCTCCGCCTCTGTCGTCCCCTTCTCCTCCTGCCTTCTATCTTTCCCAGCATCAGGGTCTTTTCAAATGGGTCAGTTCTTCGCATCAGGTGCCCAAAGTATTGGACCTTCAGCTTCAGCATCAGTGCTTCTAACGAATATNATGATGCCATCCAACCATCTCCGCCTCTGTCGTCCCCTTCTCCTCCTGCCTTCTATCTTTCCCAGCATCAGGGTCTTTTCAAATGGGTCAGTTCTTCACATCAGGTGCCCAAAGTATTGGACCTTCAGCTTCAGCATCAGTGCTTCTAACGAATATTCAGGGTTGATTTCCTTTAGGATGGACTGGTTGGATCTCCTTGCTCTTTTCCAACACCACAGTTCACAAGCATCAATTTTTTGGTGCTCAGCTTTTTTTATAGTCCAACTCTCACATCTATACATGACTACTGGAGAAACCATAGCCTTGACTAGACGGACCTTAAACAAACTTAAGGAGAGAGGACAACAAAATGTAATGTGGGTCTTCCTTTGTGATCCAGTGGTTAAGAATCCATCTGCCAATGCAGGGGACACGTGTTTGATCCCTGATCTGGGAAGATTTCGCATGCTGAGGAGCAATTAAGCCCGTGAGCCACAGCTACTGAAGCTCACATGCCCTAGAGCTGTGCTGCAGAGCATAAGCAGCCGCGACAGTAAGAGGCGGATGCTCTGCAACTGGAGAGCAGCCCCCACTCCCCACAGCTGGAGAAAAGCCGTGTGCAGCAGCACACCAAACACGACCAGACGTGAATAACTGCAAACCCAGCACAACACCACCAAAAATAAACAAACAAGCACATGATTTTTAAAATGTAGTGGGATATGCTGAATGAAATCATAGAGCAGAAAAAAAAANTTATTATTTCAGTGTTTTCTAATAACCAGTAAAATCAGGTTTTACTGTAGGAAACTATATTCCCCTGAAAGAGTTTGTCACTGAAAAGCATAATTTTTATATTCATTTTGTGAATATCTTTTTTCATAATATTATTACTATTAATTGTAGAGACTTGCTGAACATATAATCTTATTGAAATTGCCTGATTATAATACGTAAAATTCTACATCATCAGAAGACATAAACTCAGCTACTTTTTTGAATTATGTGTCAACTGGTAAAATTACTGAGCTTCTAAATGAAGCTGCTGCTGCTAACTGCTGCTAAGTTGCTTCAGTCGTGTCCGACTCTGTGCGATCACATAGATGGCAGTACATCAGGCTCCGCCGTCCCTGGAATTCTCCAGGCAAGAATACTGGAGTGGGTTGCCGTTTCCTTCTCCAGTGCATGAAAGTGAAAAGTGAAAGTGAAGTCGCTCAGTCATGTCCTACTCTTAGTGACATTCTCCTCTAAATGAAGCTACTATAGTTTATTTCTCTTTTACTTATGAAATTGTTGAAATTTCATAATTTCTTAATTGGCTCAGGCTGTTATAATTAAAAGACCATAGACTGGGTGACTTAAAAGACATTTATTTATCACAATTCTAAAGACTTGAAAGTTTAACATCAAGGTGACAGCAGGCCTGTTGTTTGCTGAGAGGTCTCTTAATGATTCAGTGACAACAGTTTTCTTATTATATAATCTCATGGCAAAGACAGAGAGAGAGGTTGAGAAAGAAAGAGAGGAAGCCAACTCTCTTAAGTTTATTCATGTAAAGGCACTAATCCCAATTATGAGGGCTCCATCTTCATGACCTAATTGCTTCCCTCAATCTATATCTCCAACTATCACCATGCTGGATGTTAGGTATCAAGATATTAATTTGGGAGAAATATAAACATGAACGCATGGCAATGACCTCAAAATTACTTCCATTGTTGTGTTAGTGCTGTTATCAGGAGTGTAGGACAGGAGAATTTATTTCTGGCAGGAAAGTGATAATCTGTTGGAGATTTTAACCTGTTGTCAATTATAAATAATAACAAATATTACTGACTCTCAATAGAAACTTTATATTTAGTATCATCATGGTGTGAAGCATTACACAAACCTGCAAGAAAAGATATTTGTCAAAGTTATTTCCTTTTTAATGGTTTAAGCATATTTTGTGAATTACAGGTGTAGACTGACTGTTAGGGCCTTTAAAGCAGAAGCTATTAATCTTGATTGCATATTAGGATCATCTGGGAGCATATAAAAATACAGATGTCTGGTCCGTTCCTTTGAATCAGAGCTTCTCAGGTTGGGTGCTAGACGTGGATATTTATAAAGGTTCCTAGATAATTCCGAAGTACACTCAGGGTGAAAGTGAAAGTGATGTCCCTCAGTCCTGTCCGACTCTTAGTGACCCCATGGACTGTAGCCTACCAGGCTCCTCCCTCCATGGGATTCTCCAGGCAAGAGTACTGGAGTGGGTTGCCATTTCCTTCTCCAGGGGATCTTCCCGACCCAGGGATCCAACCCGGGTCTCCTGCATTCCAGGCAGATGCTTTAACCTCTGAGCCACCAGGGAAGCACTCAAGGTAGATAATCATTACAGTAATTGCTTGAATTCTGTATCAAATAATTGAATATAAAAAGCAATGAGAACATTTTTGTTTAAAAANCTGCATTCCAGGCAGATGCTTTAACCTCTGAGCCACCAGGGAAGCACTCAAGGTAGATAATCATTACAGTAATTGCTTGAATTCTGTATCAAATAATTGAATATAAAAAGCAATGAGAACATTTTTGTTTAAAAAGCAATATTAAGCTTTTTTAAATTTATGAATTACACATAATAGTTCACTTAATAAAGCATATAGAGAATACACAGAATAAATTCGAATTGGGTATACAATACAGTCATGTGTGTGTTTTGCGAAAAGTTTCCACTTTCATCTCAGGTTCAAAGGATTTTTTAACAAAATAAGCCAGTCCTTATATACAAATAAATAATAGCAATCTTTATTAGAGAACTATCTAGCTTATTTTCAATATACTAACACTAAAAGAAAAGAGAAATAGAAACAGTAGAAGATTCATCACCAAATTGGGTTTTGACCAATATCCAGACTCAAATAGCACTGGGAAGTCCCACGCCACAGTACAATTAAAGTCCCAGTTGGGAAAAGTTTCGGTCCCAGGAAGCAGTGGGTGAAACTTCAAAGATTATAGTTTGGAAGTCCACTCCCCCCATATTTATAATCCCAGAAGGCAAACTGATATTATCAGCAATCTGTGAGCCAATAGCAGACTGGTTTCACGTTAACGTTGTTTGTTTTGCCTTTTAAAACTTGGAGTGTTGTTAGGCCTGAGGCTTGGTTGGCCAGACCCCCTTTGGGGGCTCAACAATCTCAAGACTATCTCATCTGTGGTGCAGCAAGCAGTTACTCACAGTCACCCACAGTCTGGGCAGAGTCCAGGGAGTTCAGAAACACAGAGTCCTGTTCTGCTTTGCCTCTGAAGCCTAAACAAGGCTATTTAATTTCCCTAACAGCCTGAATGCCTGCTGTCACTTCAGTCCTGTCTGACTCTTTACTACACTATGGACTATAGCACACTAGACTCCTCTGTCCATGGGCTTCTCCAGGCAAGAATACTGGAGCTAGTTGCTATTTCCTTTTCCATATACAGTCTATTACAGTCTATAATATTTATTATTAGAGTATATATATTCTAGAAAAATACATTCTAGAAAGATTACGTATAGAATTTTTTATATTTATAAATTAAAATATATAATTATGTATAACAATATATGTTTATATACACTACATATAACTTGAATATAAGTAACAAAGACAAATGATTTAATAAAGAAAAAAACCCACTTTGGTGAAAACTGTGCAGGTGGCAGAAATTGTATTTACTGCTGCAGTTTTTATAAGAACAAAGAATATAATAATACAATTATATTAAACAGAGAGGATGCGAATGTGTGTTGCCTGGGGTGGGTGCTTGACATGATATTAGCAGAGGAAAATCAAACCTTTCAAGCCATAATCAAGGCCTGGGAGAGTGAACTCTAAGCAAATAATGACAGAACTTCCAGAGGGAATGTTTNTATATATATATATTTCTTTTTTTTTCATAAAACTGATCCAAAGGGTGGCCTTTATAATTAGTGTATGAGAAAAGACTCTGATGTTATTTCTGATTTGATACTTAAACAAGCATAATGTGTCTTAAAATTAATATTTCTGGGAGAGCTTCTCTCTACCCAATCTTTCTCAGTATTCTGACACCATTTGAAGACTGTAGCAGAAAAGGTCAAAAATCTTGTCATCATTTCTTGAGTGAGGTTTTATATTTTCCTAAAAATTGTACAAGAGAAACCCTTGGAGGAAATGGACAGGTCCTCAGTAGGCTCAAGAAAAGAGTTTCCAATAAAGTAAGAACATACGTGTCCACTTTATTCTGATCCTTTGTTCAAGACGCCTTGCCTAAATCTCCCAGAGATTCCCCATTATAAAGAGAAGAGACTTGACCTTAATTTGAAAATAGAACTATTTCAAGAAAGTGGCCAAGATAAAAACCTGAGATAAAATGTAAACACCTAAGAGTATGTGTTGTGGATCAGGTCCAAAGCTTAGATAAAGACAACACATTTAAAAAAAAACTCATTTACTTTGAACCACCAAAGTTTTTCAGACTTAAAATGTTAAGATTCTCAATAATGAGCTATACATAGAAAGAGATATTGTTTGAACTGGCATTCCCCTCCAGGTGTTAGGCTAATGAATTTATCATTTTCCTTTCAGTAAGTTTCTCATATAAAGACAATCTTTATATACAGAGACCCACTTACACAGCTTATCACCTCCTTTCCTGAGGTTCAGTAATACAATAATTCTGATAATACCTTGTCTTCGAGCAACATCAGATTTCCTAATACCTCATCTTTGCCATGCACTGTGTGTTTTAGAAGAATGAGGCTCTAAAGAGCTACAGAATACACAATATGGGAAAATAAAAAGAACCACAAAGAAAAGAGGAAACCCCCCACTGCAATTAAAACGCAATAGTCTTCCACTGCGTGTCCCAATGCTAGTTAATACAGACATTTCCCATAACTTTAATCTTTAAGTGGTGATTGTTGAAAAAAAAAAAAGAAATCAAGTTTGAGTTTCTTCAAAGACAAGAGGGAAGAAAATGACTTGTCATATCTGACTGGTTCGGAAATATAAAATCCAATTCTGAAGAAGGAGAGATAAGAAAAGTGCTGTGGAAGTGCCATCAGCTTAGCAAACACTAAATAATGAACAATGCAGAGACTGTCCAGCATGATAAAATACTCTATTAGAGGGACTGTTTTTAAATGAGTGATAATTGTGGCACTTCCCCAGTGAAAGGTTATTGAATTTTTATCTGTAGCAGGGAGCTTTTGACAGACTTGCTGAAAAGTCACCTACAAATAGCACCTTCTTTAGATGAATTTGACCAAAGGGGTTTTCCAGTGTGTAACATCTTTCTGACATTTACAGGATTTTTGTTTCCTTGAAGAATCGGATCAGATATTCTTGGTTTCTAGAAAAACACTTAGGTTTTTCATCAGTCTTATAGAAAAGTCCTCCATATTCTTGTTTTCATAAAAATTGGATTAAGTTGTTAGTTAAGAACTCCAGTCAAATCCATCTAGGGTTCAAGGACCAGACCTTAAAGATGTTCAGTTCAGTTCAGTCGCTCAGTCGTGTCCAACTCTTTGCGACCCCATGAATTGCAGCACGCCAGGCCTCCCTGTCCATCAGTACACAACATTAACTGCTCTTCATAAACAACACTGTGCCTTGAAGACCTACACTTGATACATTCCTGTACCTCATATGAAGAAGGAGGGAGGTCTTTTATATTTTTATTGTAGAGTTTATGAGTGGATATAAATTACAATATTAAATTTAGGATAATAAAGTAAAAGAGAAAGTGATAGTTGCTCAGTCATGTCCGACTCTTTGCAACCCCATGTACTATACAGTCCATGGAATTCTCCAGAGACCCTTTCCCTAAATACATTCCTGAAAAATCTGGTTGCAAAATAGATCTCTGGCAGGGACGTGGTAGTTTTAGTTTTTTTATAGCTGGTGAAGGTCAAGACCACTCCTTTTAAAGTATATTCAAGGACTTCCCTGGCTATCCAGTGGTTAAGATTCTGTGCTTCCAAATGCAAGGGATATGGATTCAATCCCTAGTCAGAAAGCTAAGATCCCACATGCTACATGGTGTGGTCAAAATAAATAAAGTACATCCAGTGCCATTCAGAGACACATTTAGGGACACGGCCTGGCACTCATCTTACTGCTGTGATTGGGGGAGACAGCTAAAGAGTATCATTAACCACGAGGGGAAACAGAAGGGCACTGGTTTCGTGTTCTGGGGCACACTAGCAACAGGAGATGATGTTGTTCTTCCAAACACTGGTCTGCATTCGGAGAAAAGTCAGGTTTGGCCTAACGTCGTCGTCTCACTTTGACCTTGGGCCAACGGTCAAACTTCTGTTTCATGTTCATGCTTTGTAAAGGGAGAGAATAAAGGCTGTTAACTCCAGCTTGAGGCAGGGATAAAGGATTAAGAATTAATGATTATAAAGGCCCTTGAAAAAGTAGGAAATGCAAGCTACACGCTGAGTGCCATACTGTCCTTGCAGCGCCCTCTGGACTGTGACAGGCACACACACGTGCACACATCGCCCCTCTCCTGGAGGCCGGCAGACTGCAAAGGGCCTTTGTGCACTACTGATTAATAAGCAAGCTGTCTGAAAAGGCAGATCCAGTTTACATGTAGAACATTTTTCTAAATCCAATCCTACAAAGTGAGGGAGATTTCTTCCATTCAATCCAAGCTAATCCTTTGGCCTCTCTCCATTTCCCCATCAGGATTTGTCTTTCCTGGTCCCCTGCATTTGTCATATACCCACGCTGAGTTTCAAGGGTGAAGAAGTGAAAAGACATACTCCTTTTCTAGTGAGGAGTTCACAAAGTCACGGCTTCATGTTGGTTAGGGACCTTATCTCACGTTCTAAAGCATTCAGTGATCTGAAGGCTTTTTCCAGATAAAAGCTTGGGTTTAATAGCATCATCAGAGCCTTCAGGTGCAATCTTTCACTTGATTCTCATTCACTTGAAGCGTTTTTTATTTCCCTGTTTGGCAGCCAAATCAGTCCCCTCCGATTTCTCATTCAAGTCCTGCTGTCCGAGCAGCCACTGCTCCTCACTTCCACTCAAGGTGTCAGTCCGGGTAGTCTCACATTTCCATGCTCTCCTCAGTCTGGTTCTGTTTCAGCATGTCATTTTAAAGCCCTTTCTTGCTTTCCACTTTCTTTTGCCTTCCCTTTTCTCCAGAGATTTTCATTCCTATTTCTCCTTCTGGATTCCATTTTAGAGTTTTGTTGGAAGATTCAATCATTCATTTATCTTTTACCAATGTTTTTCTAAGGTTTCATTCTCTTAATTGCATTTAAAATGAAGCAAAAATAAACTGAAGTTTTTTTTTTTTTTTCTTGCATGGCAATCATGACAAAACAACAGACTTGCTATTTGCTTGATTCTCCCTTAATACAAATAAAATTATAAACCAATAAACAGTCACACAGATTTTTGTTCACCTTAACTTTCATTAATTGGAATAGTCTTTTATAAGCTACTATGTAGGAAATTATTATTGCCATGTTTCATTTGGGCAGAATTTGAATTGCTTTTTCTCCTTCTCTTATTCAAAGAAAATAAAAGTTTGATTTATTTCCTCTGAGCAGAGATAGAGTAGTTATGATGATGAAGAACACAGGAAATCTCAAGAGAGTTCTAAAACTTCCAAATTGCTGTGTTTTATACACTCACACTACTTCATATCCTCATAGATTTCATCAGATATGGTGCATCAGTAAATTGTCTTTACAGATATAAATAAAATGATTTTCCATCAGAAACAAGTTATCACTATAATATATACAAATAATAGTTATCTTGAGACAAAGGATAATTTGTAATGTGAATGCATTATTTACACTTGGGTTTAACCAAATATTGAGATACATTTTGTTTCATTTTTAAAAATTATAGAACATGCTAAAATATTAAGTTCATCTTTCAAACTCTAAAATTATGTTATCATTTTTCTAAATGAAAGTGTCCACTGAGTATATAGTAATAAAACTTTGAACTCTGCTATTGTTGCTGTCTAGTCATTTAGTTGTGATGAACTCTTTGAAAAAAAATGTTTAAATCTATAGTTCTCAGATCAATAACCATTTTGAAAAACATAGGGAAACCAAAAGTGGGAAAAATAACACTCCCCATAGGAAAAATACATTTGGAATAAACCACAAACATTGCCATAAATTCACCATTAAATTAATAAAAAGGGAATGACATTTTAGATGGTGCCAATTTTCAAAAATATATCCTACAGTGATATAAGCTATACTGCCATAGGAATAATCATGGTAATAATAATAATTAGTCTGCCACATATCCACTATGCCAGAACTGCAAGTTTTATAAGCACCAAAATATTGTTCATGTTTGCAGTAGAGTACCAGTTTAGGACATAACTGAGTAAACAACATTAATTATCAAGATTGAAGGTTGGGAAAGAATAGCAAAATAGATGGGGAAGGGTCAAGAAGTGGAGGTAAGAGGAAGATGATATAAAAGCAAAGGCAATAGTACATGCTGTGGAAATGATGTAAAGGAAAGAAAAAAATGTGATTATATTTACCCTAATCTGTGTTACACAAGTTTTGGATTCTGCCTAGTGCATTATGAAATTAGGTATTTAAAGCATATATTTTGAAAATGATTGAGTTAAGAATACATTAAATCCATCAAATGTTAAGGGAGAGAGCAAAAGCAAATATTAAATATTGCATCTAATGTCTACATTGACAACTTCAGAGTCTAATAACAGATTCAATCTCAGAGACCACCTTCTAACATGCTGTATTTTTGTTTAAATGCTGATTATATTGATTTTTTTTTAACCTTGCTTCAAGAGCCCTGCTTAATGTTACTATAACAGTTTGTCATATAAATTAAATTGTGAAATGTTGTGAAACAAAATCCCATAGCACATGAGTTGAGTATCTCATTGGTATCAAATTCAAAGCCTTGCATTTTAGTATCCAGTTCAGTTCAGTTCAGTTCAGTTGCTCAGTCGTGTCAGACTCTCTGAGACCCCACGAATTGCAGCACGAGTGAACCATTATCCAATGATAATACTATTCAATGACAGGCCACCTTGATCAGACCGGAATTCTGGGCAACTCCCTGTACACCACACGAGCACTTTATCCGTCTTTTCTACACCAATTTCTGATCATATTTCTTGTTCATGAGCCTGATGTTTCAGTGCCTGACTGGTGATTATATATGGTATATTGGATATATACTGTATATCAGATATATAGAGCATATGTATACTGTTTAGTATACTTGTAAAAAACTTAGAAATATTATATATTTGACTTTTTTCCCAAAATCATTAAAATCAATATATTTTGCAAATTCCTTTATACTGAAGCTGAAAATCTCATTGCTATTTGTGCTATTATAATTATTTAAAGTAACGTTAAAAATTTTTATATACTTACTGAGTACTTGAATTTTCTTTGTTCTTTCTCACTGTAGGTATTTTAAGTTTTATTAGTATAGGACACTTGATGGCCTTCCCAAGTGGTGCTAAAGGTGAAGAACTTGCCTGCCAGGGCAGGTGACTTGACAGGGGCACATGTTTTATATCTGAGTCAGGAAGATCTCCTGCAGGAGAACAGGACAACCCACTCCAGTATTCTTGCCTGGAGAATCCCATGGACAGAAAATCTGTCAGGCTATAGTCTGTAGGTTTGCAAAGAGCAGGACATGACTGAGTGACTGAGCAACAACTTTCAATATTGTAGTCGTCATGACAACTATTATTTGTTATTTTTCATTCCTATGCTAGCATTGTACTATATCTGAATCATTGATCTAAAATACTTATCCTAGAATTAATATGATTNTGCTGAGGAAGGTTTTCTTATCTCTTCTTGCTATTCTTTGGAACTCTGGATTCAGATGCTTATCTCTTTCCTTTTCTCTTTTGCTTTTCGCGTCTCTTCTTTTCACAGCTATTTGTAAGCCCTCCTCAGACAGCCATTTTGCCTTTTTGCATTTCTTTTCCATGGTGATGGTGTTGATCCCTGTCTCCTGTACAATGTCACGAACCCTCGTCCATAGTTCATCAGGCACTCTATCAGATCTAGGCCCTTAAGTTTTTTTTAAAACCATGGTAAAAACATGTAACACAAAATTTACCATTGTAACCACTTTTAGGTGTATGGTGCTATGGCATTCAGTACATTCACATTGTTTTGCCACCATCATCACCATCCGGGGCTTCCCAGGTGGCTCAGTGGTAAAGAATTTGCCTTCCAGTGCAGGAGACAGGGTTTGATCCCTGGGTCAGGAAGATCCACTGCAGGAGGAAATGGCAACCAACCTCAGTATTCTTGCCTGGGAAATCCCATGGGCAGAAGAGCCTGGCAGGCTGCAGTCCATGGGGGTTGCAGAGAGTTGGACATGACTGAGCACGCACACACCACCACCATCCATCTTCAGGACTTTTTCATCTTCCCCAGAGAGCCACTAGTTTAATGTGACCCTTCCCACACCATCCTGTCCTATCCCCCTCTGGCAGGTACTGAGACAGAAAAGAACCGAGTTAACTGACAGTGAGCTCTACTGCCTAAAGACGAAACAGAAAAAGAACCAATAATTATCTCCTTAGGTACCATCCTTTCCTATCCCTCCTAATTAGAACAGAGGAAGTTTAGAAAAACAGAACAGAGACAGTTTAGAAGAGTAAAAGACAAGTTGCCTCTTAGTTCAGTTCACTTCAGTTCAGTTCAGTTGCTCAGTCGTGTCCGACTCTTTGCGACCCCATGAACCGTAGCACACCAGGCCTCCCTGTCCATCACCAACTCCTGGAGTTCATTCAAACTCACGTCCATCAAGTTGGTGATGCCATCCAACCATCTCATCCTCTGTCGTCCCCTTCTCCCCCCACCCTCAATCTTTCCCAGTTTCAGGGTCTTTTCAAATGAGTCAGCTCTTCGCATCAGGTGGCCAAAGTATTGGAGTTTCAGCTTCAACATCAGTCCTTCCAATGAATACCCAGGACTGATCTCCTTTAGAGTGGACTGGTTGGATCTCCTTGCAGTCCAAGGGACTCTCAAGAGTCTTCTCCNTATATATATATACATTCCAAAAAGATTAAAATACATTTTGTTATTGTTCTTATCTTGACTTTGAGGTCAAGAAATATTTATTTCTTTTCTTCAGATTGTTACCCTGCTATGATTAATATTTTCTAGCTTCTTTAAATGCTATTTATTCATAAGCTAAATTGTAAAATTAACATGAATCTAGAAGATGATATTCAAATATATAACAATAAGCATGGTTACGGGCATTGATCTGTCAGAAGGACTATTGTATTACAATATGTCCTGTAAAATTCTGTGTCTATAATTTATCATTAATACTATTACTTTATCTGTTCACTCTGGCATAAGTTCAACAGTTTTATTTACTGTAGGTTTATGATATTCTTTAATCCTGAATGCGCATACATGATCCTTGTTAATATTCATTTTTCAGAATTCTTTCTACTTATGACAATTCTTCCATGAACACTATGGAATAGTTTAGTTAAATTATAGAATTATTTATTAATGCACTGCATTAAACATATTAATTAATTTGTTCCTACATCAAAAATTTGTGACTGTCTTGTGAGTCAATTTTACCTTGAGAACCAACATCTTATAATAATGAGTTTAATTTTTTCCATAGAGGAGCAAAATATATCAATTAACTTTTCCTTGATATCTCTTACTAATGTTTCTTAGTTTTCCTGATATTAGTGTTGCATGGTTTACATTTATTTCTAAGAGTTTCATATGTCCTGCTATTGTAAATAGATCTGTTTCGATAATATTTTGTGTTAAAAGTGCTATAACTTTATTCCTTGCTACTGTATGAAAGTGAAAGTGAAGTCGCTTAGTCATGTCCGACTGCTCACTGCTTGTCATGAGTTCAACATTATAAAGGCTTTCATTACACTTGTTTAGCCGTTATATCTAAAACAATTATCAAGTAAATGTTAATAGCTATGTGTTCCTTACATGTTTCCTGTAGAACTTTATGAAATAACTATTGTAAAAGACCTGGTCCATCTATTTTGGCCAAAGTGTGAAAGTGATAAAAATAGTATATTATTTTTAACACGCATATTTTTATTATGAGTTCTTTTCCAAACAGGCGACTCACAAAATGCTTTCTATTGAGTAAGCACTAAATACTCTCTATACTTTTACTGTTTTCGCTTATTTACCAAACTTATAAAACTATCACTATGAGGTACCTTCAAGATTACCATTATCTTTGTATTTGATGCTGTTTTACTTTGTACTGTTAGTATGTACTGAAATATTTCTGCAGCGGTTAATTTCTGAATATATTTGGGAACCATATGAAGTTAAACAAATGAGAGTGTATTTTGTCTTGTCTCATAGAAAAAGAAGAGAAAAGAAAAAAAAATGTGCCCTGGGCATGACTCGGTATAGATTAAATTTAATGTGATTATGACATCAAAATAAGTAAATTTATGTATTTATTATGCTGAGATGCCATAAATTGGCATGCTAATGTTCAAGGGTTGCAAATTCAAATGATTCTGGGAACTAAATAAGTGACACAATTGAAGAGATTGGACTTGGTAGAAACTGGAAGAAACTAGAATACCTTACCTAGAGGGAAGATATGGGCTTCCCTGGTGGCTCAGATGGTAAAGAATCTGCCGCTGGAGGAGGGTATGGAAAACCACTCCAGTACTCATGCCTCGATAATCCCATGGACAGAGGAGCCTGACAGGCTGCAGTCCATAGAGTCGCACAGAGTTCAATAAGAATGAAGCAACTAAGCAGCAGCAGAGGGAAGATACAGCCTTAAATGCCTTCTTTAATACAGATTTAGAAAAAAAATAAAGAACTAGATTTTTCCATCCTAAAATTGGACAAATATTAAATCAAATAAAATCAGGAATAAGGAATTTATGAATTAAACACAGAAATTAATACACTAAATAAAATTAGTGGAATAATTATATCCGAAAACTTTCTTTAATTTACTAACAAAATATATAATCCTCTCTTAAATCTGACTAATTACATATGTGAATGATAGAAAATAACAGGAAAGATGAAAAATATAAGCAATTCTTATAGCAATTCAATTGCAGAAATTTGAAATTTAGACAAAACTGATGATTTTGTAGGAAATGGAAATTTTCAAAATCAACTCACATGAAAGTTGAAAAGTTATTCTCCAACTGCTTTAAAAGAAGTTGTAAAGTAAATTTGATATTAACATTGCTAAAGCACTTAAACCAGATGCTCCACAGCTAAGACTTTTCTCCAAGTAACTGTTCAACTTCTAAACTATCTCACTTGAAAAAGCAGATAACGCCAAGACACTGAAATAATTCCACTTTTTTTCTTGAGAAAAACGTCATTTTATCTTTTTTATTAAAGTATAGTTGATTTACTATTTGTTAGTTTTTGCTGTGCAGCAAAGTGGATCAGTTATGATTATACGTATATCCCCTCTTTTTTAGATCTTTATCCATATAGAGTATTGAGTAAAGTTTCCTGTGCTATACACTAGGTCCTTACTGCTANTATTAAAGTATAGTTGATTTACTATTTGTTAGTTTTTGCTGTGCAGCAAAGTGGATCAGTTATGATTATACGTATATCCCCTCTTTTTTAGATCTTTATCCATATAGAGTATTGAGTAAAGTTTCCTGTGCTATACACTAGGTCCTTACTGCTACTGCTACTGCTAAGTCGCTTCAGTCGTGTCTGACTCTGTGCGACCCCACAGACAGCAGCCCACCAGGCTCTGCCGTCCCCAGGATTCTCCAGGCAAGAACACTGGAGTGGGTTGCCATTTCCTTCTAGTCCTTACTAGTTACATATTTTTTGTATAGTAGTGTGTATGTTACATCAGTCCTAACATCCCAAGTTATCCTTCTACACCTCATTATTCTTGAAGTACTTAATTCAGCAAATTGTAAATGTTGGAAATAATTCAAATTTTATAAAATATTCTGAGATCAACCTAACTTTCCAGAATATACTGGCATATTGTTTGAAATGTCCTGACACTAGGGCTGAGGGCTGCATATTGGTCCCTGAACTCAGTTTAGAAATCTATGAAGCGAATTTTCTTGTCAGTTTGTCTCCCTGAGAAAACATGTGTGTGTGTGTGTGTGTGTGTGTGTGTCTGTGTGTGTCTGTGTGTGTCTGTGTCTGTGTCTATGTCTGTGTGTGTGTTTGGGGAGAGAGAGAAATAAGAGAGGAAGAGGAGAGAGACTTCAGTGATTTTGTTCCTGGTTATGTTTTCATATTATTTGTCTTTTTTTCTAGTTGTTATCTATGGACAAGATGCTGTACTAGAAGTGAGCCCTTGTTTACCAAATTGTTCCATTGATTCCTTGGTGTTGTCAAGCAGTAAATGGGCTATGTTTTCAGTGGCCTCCTGAGAAATAAAAGAATAATCTAACTTCCCTAAGACAAACCTCAGTTTTGCTTTCCCACCTGTACCTGTTTTAAAACCTTCGGGAGGGAAAAGAGAAAAAATTGAGTTTCATTTTCTGTATCTTGTTTGATTTATCTGGGTTCTGTTCACTGATAAAAAGAATTAGTTTACAAATTGGCCTTTGGCTAAACAAATGGCAGGCCAGCAATAAATGAGTTAAATCATTCTGACTGGACATCTGCCTCTGAGCTGCTTCATTACAGAGGGCCCTCCCTGAGGGGCCCTGTGAACCTCGGCTTCATTGATTCATTATATATATCCTGTCCCTTGTGACCTATCCTGATAAAGACTTGCCCGTTAAGTGTATTTTGGTGCCAGTGACCCAGGAAAACTCTCATTTTATGTAAACTCCAACACTGCTAGATTTCAAGTAGAGCGATTAAACAATTCTTTGTAAAAAATTAGAATGCTTCCCACAGTGAAGATTATTTAGTGGGCAGACATACAAAATTTGCTAAGATTACTTTTTCAGCTTAATGAATTTGATAACATATTTCAATCTTGAAATTTCAATTGTTATATTGGAAAAAATAAATCCCATATACATAATTTGTACAGAATAATGTTGTCTAAAACAACAAGTCTTATTTATGCTTAGTTTACATCAATGCTGTTAAATTTAGAGAATTTAAATACCCTAGGGTGCTTTTATTCAACTTATTTAGGACTTGAGAGTTAAATTATGTTTAAAAGTCCCTATATGTAATCTATTGCATGAAGTCTGTCAAATTTACATTATGAAGTTTATAATTTTAAACAATTAGTAAATTTGGAATCATAGGGGATTTTGTTTGGCTTCAATTTCAAATTACTGATACTCACATTAAAAAGTAGTGATTAGGAGACAAGATAATGAAATGAAATGAACCATACCATACAAAGCAAATTAATAAAACTGAAAAATGGATTGTTTTATGAATAATTTAATGGAAAATGCTAACATGTGTTACATGTATAGAGATTATACTTTGTAACACTTTACAAAAATGTCAAGAATGAAGGTTTCCTTCTCTAGAATTTTCCAGATTGGTGCCTTACTTCAGTACCAGTGATGCAGTAATGAACAATAGATTCTCCCCCACACCCTCTGCCTTTTAATTTGTCATCACAGTACTGTGCACAGTGGGAAAATTTTTCCTTAAAACCCTCTAGCAATTTGCTTATGCCCTGCAGCATGAGATTTAATAATTCATGTCAGTTTCCGGACATGTATTCAATATATTAACTTGGAAAAAAGTCCTTACAAAATTTCTCATAAGAAAGTAAATATAATAAAAATATGAGTAAAATTACCCTTAAAGGTGATTGAAGTAAATTCTATCTATGGGGCATGGGGAACTCAACACACATAAATAATCCCAGTACTATTTAGTTTCAAGAGATGTTTCTCGGCAAATGATAAACAAGACAGAATATTTAAAGGTTCATGCGAAGCAGCAGAAAATGCATTGTTCTAGGGAGGAGAATATAGCTTTCCTGACTGCAATTTCTATCAATTTACTTTGGGGAAAAGTTGTGGTACCTTCTGGAATGTATGCATTGTCTTTTCTATCAACTAATGTCACTTATGTTCTGCTACAGTCCTTTAAGTATTATCTTCCTGAAGTGTATACTGTACTCCTTCTTTATCTCTTTAATGTGCTCCTAAAACTGACAGTAAAGTTTTGATCTTTATACTGTACACTAACATTCCAACAAATCCAAAGTACATTTTATTATCTTAAAATTTATTCTCAATTTGATTAAATTGCAAGTTCTTCTTAGGTAATTTTTTCTTTTATTCTTTTATTTTCCTTAAATGAAGCAAACCTTTGTAATTCCTGATCTAATTCTCATTTATTTCACTGTCCCTTTGAACAATAAAATGTTTTAAGGTTGTCCCAAGCCTATCCTTTAAAAAAAAAAGCTAATTAAAGGGTAGATGCTACCATATTTGCACATGCAAGTTTAGGGAAAAATAAGCATGACTACAATATTATCATATTGTTCATTTTCTTTAATTCTCAGAGCTTTTAAACACATAACATAGTTCATAAAAATAGCACAAGAGAAACTCATGTCTTACAAGCATATAAAAAGATATTAACATTCTTCCAAGTTGTTTTCCTATTTCTTTTTGTAAAAATAAAATATATAAGAAAGACACACCTTATGACCTTCTGTTCATTCCTTTCTACTTATTGTCTCCATCTTCAGAAGTCATTTTTCCTATAGAGTAATGAATCACTTATCTCAAACACTAGACTACATACCCAGAAGAAGACACACTGGGTTCTATTTGTCTTGGAATACAAATTGGAATGATGTTCATTGCATTAATTCAGTCATGATCTCAACTTGATATGCACTAAACTGAAAACTAAATTAGAAAGTCAACCACACCTACATGCCATATATAAAACCACAGAAGAAAGGCAGGTTAATAGAGAATAGATAAAGGTAGAAAACACAGGTAATTTCTATATTCTGTGATTAACTGATTCAAAAATTATAGTTGGTGTTTATAACATCTTTACTCTACCATCAATTTCATGTTTTCTGGATCCTTAGACAATTTCTCAATCATTAGACTTCTTTCCCTAGTAAATTAGCCTCAGATTTCTCTCCTGAAAGCTTCAGTGTTAGGTTGTTATAACCTCCTGTCCTTCTATCATATTTACCAATGTATGTGAAAATATTATGAATTAGTCCAAAGTATTTTCTGATTTCCAGACAGCTGCCTTGTGCCTGAAACTCTGTTCCCTTGATAATCATAATCAAATTCCCTATTTCCTTCTTATATCAACTGCATGAGGTTATACATTCATCATGTAAATTTAGACATACAATTAAGTGGAAGAGCTTTCTGTGCCTTAGTGGGAAAATTCCTTTCTGGATTACTAAAGTAACACATCTCAAAGATGGAGAAAGAGTGAACAAAATTTTGAGAATAAACTAGTAAGTTTAATAATAAGAAATACTTCTCCTACTTGTATCCTTGTGTTCCTTGGTCTTCTAGGATATGGAAGAACCACATCACATGTTGATTACCCATTTATATTATCTATCTCATCTTGTGCTACTAATTTACAAGCATTTGTATCCTCCTAGCTGAGAACATAACTGGGTCCTCAATAAAATAAACCATCACAATTATCTGTAAAGCCAGCTGCTGCTGGGTATTGGGATTCATGATAAGCTCAGTGAATTTCATAATCATGTTGATCACTTCTCTTACTTGAAAATACCTGTTTGGTCCAGAAGCAATATTGTGTGGTGTAAATAAGGGATTTGGTGAGTCTACAGAAGGTGATGACTTCAGAAATATTGCTGGTAGAAAAGGTAAATCCATATGCAAAACTGTCTATTCCAGTGAGGAAAATATCTACCAATTCCATGATGCAATATGACCAATGTAAGCAACCTGCTCAGATAATTTGCTGGCACTTCAGTGTGATATGGAACACTGTACAGGTGCCACATCAAATATTTAGCGATGACTTCTGCTGTTGTCATAAACAATACTTTTCACAGGTAGTGGTGATCAATTCACAAGTGCCTGTATAAAGATTTCACTCTGCCTTAGGAGACACTAAAGATCCTGAATATGTAGTTTAAGATAAGTCTATTTTAACTTTATGGTCATCTTCAGTGTTTTATTTATTTAATCTTTTGAACTGTATCAAAGGAGTTTAGGACTCTCAACTTGTTTAATATAAGGCACTGATTAGTACTGTAGTTTTGGTCAATAAATCAAGCAAAGAATCAAATGTCATATTCTGATTCCAGTCTAGTAAGTCCAGAATACTCATAATTACATTCATATTGATAAATATGACTAAAATTTATTTATTTCCTATATAGTCCATTGTTCTTAGAATTTATCACCACATGTTATCCAGATTTTTGCCTATATCTACGTCTTACAAGTATTTGCATTAGTTAATTCCTCCTCAGGAAAGTTTTATTTTGTTCTCTCTGGGACACCTGGTTCTGAACCTTAGGGATCGAAAGAGTCAGAAAAATATTGGCATACCATTATAAGGTAACTATTTCAAGTGAAGTTGCTATTAATATATTTACATATATTAAAATGACAGAGAAGCAGTTTGATTAGACATATAGATAGAGTTGACTGTGCAAACAGTGGAGTTTTTGTAGGGTTATATCGGAACAAGTCCATTCTAATTTTCAAAGTCCTACATATTAATGCTTATTTAAGAGACATAGAGGAGTTAGAAAGGCAATTTATGGTGTAATTCAACAATCTATAAGATTAGATTCTGTAAGCATCATTCCTGTTAGGTCTAAAGAGATATAAAATACAATTTTAGGGCAGTTACAAAATTTTGTTGGTCCTCTGAAGTGAGAATAGGAAGCCCTTAGTATAATTTTTACTATTTATTCCAGAGCAGAAGCAGCCAGTGCTTCAACTCCACCTTTGTATTTCCCTTTCCCTTTTCTGTCATCTACTCTGGATGGAAATAGTATCCCTAAATCCTAAACCTATGAACATACAAACATTCTTGACAACGTAGTTTGGAAGAAGAGAGATGCTGCTTTACTCTCAAGATGTGGAAACACCAGCGACCGAGGAAGAACACTCTCTCATGACACTGAGATTTTAGCTATAGCAACATGTTCCTGAACTTAATTGTCCAACTCTGGCTTCAGACTCTTCCTCTTTCACACCTCCCAATTACTGTATAATCATCTAATATCTACCATATATACAATATTTTCCCTAGAATAACCAAGGATGGTTTCTGCTTCCTGTCTGCTACAGTATATGTCTTGAGTTCTTTTCTTGGAAACAGAATCTGAGATAGAGATTTGTGTGCAGATGTTCTATTGTGGAATACTTTGAAGAAAACCACTTTTAAGTAATGAAGGCTTGGAAAAAGGAATAAATTAAACTACTATGGTGTTGCAGCAGAGACCCCAGCCAGTCCCACAGGGAGTTTAGGAGCTAAGATGGTCTTTCAGGCATGACCCAATTTGAGACAAGGGTGACCATCTTTGTAATCCTGTTATTAACCAGTCTCCACATGTGATTGCACCTAAGGACGGTGTGAAGGACATACACGGATATCTATCTATTTCCCTGTGTGTTCATGCTGCTATGCTAAGTTGCTTCAATCATGCCCTACTCTTTTTGATCTCTCGAACTGTAGCCCACAAGGCTCCTCTGTCCATGGGCAGTTAAAGCTACTGGAGTGATTGCTACGCCTGCTTCCAGGGGATCTTCCGGGGCCAGAGATTGAACCCATCTCTTAAGTCTCCCGCATTGGCAGGAAGGTTCTTTACCAATTGTTGCTGCTGCTACTAAGTCACTTCAGTCATGTCCGACTCTGTGCGACCGCATAGACTGGAGCCCACCAGGCTGCCCCGTCCCTGGGATTCTCCAGGCAAGAACACTGGAGTGGGCTGCCATTTCCTTCTCCAATGCATGAAAGTGAAAAGTGAAAGGGAAGTCGCTCAACCTTCGCGACCCCATGGACTGCAGCCTACCAGGCTCCTTTGTCCATGGGATTTTCCAGGCAAGAGTACTGGAGTGGGGTGCCGTTGCTGTAGCGCCATCTATGAAGCTCCTATCTGTTCTCCTAGTGGAATATAAGCAGGAAGAGGACTCAGCGTGAATTGACTCATGCTTTCTGCTGTGCCATTAGCAATAAAGTAGTTTGTCTATGATGCCCTCGTGTCTTCTGACTGCATCAACAAAACTGGGGCATATTAACTGGTTACTGCAAGTCATATAAATTCTCAGATCCTTCACAGTTTTTCACATCAATAAGCCATTGGTGCTGCTGCTACAGCTGACTCTAATGCTCATAAACCTGACAACCAGATATTAGAAGGTGGCATCTCTTTTTTTGTCCCTACCACAGATCCTCATGGAGAAAATAACTGGATAACTGGCCACCTCAACTGTGTCTAACACTTAGTGTAACCACGTTGCTTCCTGGAGGCAACAATATCAGGAAGATGGCTTCTGCTTCAGTGACTGTATTCCAAATCTCACACTGGTGCATCTAACTGGAACACTCAGCTTACATCCAAATGCTCATGGAAAATAATGTTTAGGAAATACAAATTTCATATTTTCTATCCAACTAACAATATGGATACAAGATTGGAAGATGAGGAGACTAACCGATGTAACCTATGGTGTATATTGTAGTTTGTGTCTCTCTGGAAAGCTTTTGCTTTTCATTCGACTTAGCAATATATCCAGCCAGGACCAAATATTATGTTAATAGCTTCCAGTATTTTCCTATAGCACAGACATTGCATATGTAAAACCTACCCTGGTGGGATTGTGATTATTATTATGTTTTCAGAGGTTTCTCTGATTCCCCAGAAATAAATGAAAGCTAGTTCCTTTGTTTTCTCCTTGCTCTGATGGATATATATATATTTATCTTTTACATAGTTCAGCATTTCATTAAGGGAACAGATCATGGAAGGTGTAGATTTTTTTTCAGTCATCACAGATATAAGCCAGTTTTTGGAAGCCCATGTCTTCATCTCCTGTTTAATGTGCATAATATATTTCAAGCTTCAGAATTACTATATCAGCAGTTTATAAAATGTGCAGTTTCCTTTTGACTCTTGAAGCTTGATTTTTCATTTTCCTATCTGTTTCTAGTACCTTTCTTTCTTTCTTTCTCAAAAACTCCAGGACACATTTAAAAGAAAATTTGTTATACTTTTTCCAGAATATCTAGATGTTCTTGGAGGCTGTGTGTGTGTATGTTTCTAACAGATTTCTGAAGCTAGTAGCCAAATGATCCTTATTATAATCATTTCATACCACTAAAGGTTGCCTGGCCTATTTCTTTCTTCTTTCTATTTATAGACACCTTCTTTTAATATAATGAGAAATCGGTAATTCTCCTCTTAGCTCTTTCCTTTAAATAGTTTTCTTATTTTATTGCCAGATCATTTAATGTTAACATCCAGAAAAAAATTTCTTAATCGGTTTTGGATGATTTTCATAGAGATATGGGCCAAATCAAAGGACGGCAGTGATCAAGCTCTGAAAAATCTTACTGGGAACATGAATCTTTGGAAATGTTGTGTTGAGATAATTTTCCATATACCTAAAGATGAAAATAATTGCTTTTTGATGAAATTAATATGAAAGTATTAGATTGGCCAAAAAGTCCACGAGTTTTTCTGTAACAAAGAAACCAAACTTTTTGGTCAACCCAATACATCTCTGATGCTGGTCATTTTTCCATGAGTAAAAGGATAAAAGAAAAAAATATATGGAATTTGTTTATAAGAAGTTCATACAGTAGTAAGATACACACTAATTCCAAAGATTATAAACAGAAATGCATAGTAGGAGGACCAATTCAGTCTGCCATATTTTGTTTTTAGTGTATTAATAATTAAGGTAACATATATACATTAAATGTCAATTCAGCAGAGGTTCATTAAGCCTGTCATATGTAGTGCCCTTGGTATTCCATACTGAAGTTTGTAGTCTTATGGAAAAAATGTTCTTTGTTCAAATCCATATGGATAAATTTAGGAAGGAACCAAAGACTCAAATTAAAGATAAAGAAAACTTAGCAAGCATTAAGAATACTATCAGTTAATAAATATTCAAAATAAATTGCACAACTCATAATTATAGAAATAATAAATGTAGTTGGCAGAAAAAAAGTTTGTAAATCTTCTTAGGAAAAGGGAAATAATAAGTCTGTAAATTACTAAGTGGTAAGCAAATACTCGTGCCTCGAGAATCACTTAAAGTCACTGAAGGCAATAATTTATAATCCCGTAAAATTGGAAATTAGCTGTGCACAATCCATCTGATTTTGTGAAGGGCTAATGGTGCTGAACTAATCTTATTTCCTTTTTTGGTAAAATAAGAGTTTTCAAAGGCATGAAACTACCTGAGAGATGTAGAAATGCAAGTTAAAAAGGTAGATTTTAGTGTATAAGACTCATCACTGACAAGCTAACAAATATAACAAGCTTTGTTCAATATATTTTTAAAATTTATTGGCTTGAGAATCTCAAAATTCTCTAAAGAGAGTGTCTGTATTGCTTTGGCAAAAGTTGCAGACACTAAAAACATTGCCTGATCTATCTTACCTTATTTCTGTAGAAGAGGACTACAGCAGGAACATTCAATTTTATACACAAGGGTATTAGACTAAGTAGTTTTTGTTTATAACCATTAATTTCCTGTAATTTTAACCTGTATTTAATATCCCAACAAACATTAATTCACCAAAGGAAGCAGTAATACAAACAAATATTCATGTTTTACACTTGCTATTTTAGTCAAGTGTCATCTATATATTTCTTAATCAGAAGCATATTTTCAAAGTACAGCTGTTTAGGTCTTATGCTTTCCTGTTTCTTGAGATATTTCCTGATGTAGAATATGTCTATTTTTGCAAAGATTAAAGGTATAACACAAATAAATATGCCACAATTTGCCTTAATATAAAGAGTTTTACTGTGATATATGTAATTTAATCAATCAGAACTTTTTTAAAGGAAACAAACAAATAGACAAAAGGATAAAAAAATAAGTTTCCTAAAATTGTCGATATAAAAGAAGCTATTCTTTTTTAATAAAAAATTATCCTTCTATTGACTTTACATCAAAAAATACACACAGACACACAGAGTTGTAAGGAGATTAACAGTAGTTTATTAAAAAAATATTTTTACATACTGTATTAGTCAAGCTTCTCCAAAGAAATTGAACCAATAGGATGTATATATATTTTTTCATTTTATTTTGTTTACATTGAACATATTTATTGTATTTGTTGTTGTTTTATTTTACAATAGAGCCTATTTGATTACCAAAGTTGTGATAGTTTCAGATATAAAAAAGACTGATTCAGCTGTGCATATATATGTATCTCTGGTTCCTCTGCCTTTTCTAAAACCAGCTTGAACATCTGGAAGTTCACGGTTCATGTATTGCTGAAGCCTGGCCTGGAGAATTTTGAGCATTACTTTACTAGCCTGTGAGATGAGTGCAACTGGGCGGTAGTTTGAGCATTCTTTGGCATTGTCTTTCTTTGGGATTGGAATGAAAACTGACCTTTTCCAGTCCTGTGGCCACTGCTGAGTTTTCCAAATTGGCTGGTATATTGAGTACAGCACTTTCACAGCATCATCTTTCAGGATTTGAAAGAGCTCAACTGGAATTCCATCACCTCCACTAGCTTTGTTCGTGCCTTTGACTGTGTGGATCACAATAAACTGTGGACAATTCTGAGAGAGATGGGAATACCAGACCACCTGACCTGCATCTTGAGAAATCTGNTGGTAGTTTGAGCATTCTTTGGCATTGTCTTTCTTTGGGATTGGAATGAAAACTGACCTTTTCCAGTCCTGTGGCCACTGCTGAGTTTTCCAAATTGGCTGGCATATTGAGTACAGCACTTTCACAGCATCATCTTTCAGGATTTGAAAGAGCTCAACTGGAATTCCATCACCTCCACTAGCTTTGTTCGTGCCTTTGACTGTGTGGATCACAATAAACTGTGGACAATTCTGAGAGAGATGGGAATACCAGACCACCTGACCTGCATCTTGAGAAATCTGTGTGCAGGTCAGGAAGCAACAATTAGAACTGGACACGGAGCAGCAGACTTGTTCCAAATAGGTAAAGGAGTACATCAAGGCTGTATATTGTCTCCCTGCTTATTTAACTTATACGCAGAGTACATCATGAGAAACTCTGGGCTAGAAGAAGCACAAGCTGGAATCAAGATTGCTGGGAGAAATCTCAATAACCTCAGATGTTCAGATGACACCACCCTTATGGCAGAAAGTGAAGAGGAACTAAAAGCCTCTTGATGGAAGTGAAAGAGGAGAGTGAAAAAGTTGCCTTAAAGCTCAACATTCAGAAAATGAAGATCATGGCATCTGGTCCCATCACTTCATGGGAAATAGATGGGAAACAGTGGAAACAGTATCAGACTTTATTTTGGGGGGCTCTAAAATCATGGGGTCACAAAGAGTCGGACACGACTGAGCGACTTCACTTACTTAATTCACTAAAAATCACTGCAGATGATGACTGCAGCCATGAAATTAAAAGACGCTTACTGCTTGGAAGAAAAATTATGACCAACCTAGATAGCATATTGAAAAGCAGAGACAATATTTTGTCAACAAAGGTCCATCTAGTCAAGGCTATGGTTTTTCAGTGGTCATGTATGGATGCGAGAGTNCTCTTTCTGATTTTTCATTGTTAGTATATAGAAATGCAAGTGATTTCTGTGTATTAATTTTGCATCCTGTGAATTTGCTAAATTCACTCATTAGCTCTGATAATTTTCTGATAGTATCTTTAGGGTTTTTTATGTATAGTATCATGTCATTTGCAAGCAGTGAGAGCTTTACTTCTTCTTTTCTGACCTGGGTTTTTTAAATTTATTTTTCTTCTCTGATTGCTGTAGCTAGGACTTCCAAAATTATGTTGAATAGTAGTGGTTGAACAAGAGTGGACATCCTTGTCTTGTTCCTGATCTTAGGGCATATGCTTTCAGTTTTTCATGACTGAGAATAATGTTTGCTGTGGGCTTATCACATATAGCCATTACTATGTTGAGGTAGGTTCCTCTTATGCCCATTTTTTGAAGAGTTTTAATCATAAATGGGTGCTGAATTTTGTCAAAGTATTTTTTGGCACCTATCGAGGTTATTATATGGTTTTTATCTTTCAATTTGTTAATATGATGTATCACATTGATCGATTTGCATATACTGAAGAATCCTAGCATCTTTAGAATAAACCTAACTTGATCATGGTGTATGAGTATCTTAAAATGTTGCTGAATTCTGTTTGCTAGAATTTTGTTGAAGATTTTTGCACCTATGTTAATCAGTGATATTGACCTGTAGTTTTCTTTTTTTTTAAATTTTACTTTACAATACTGTATTGGTGTTTCTGTGTTGTCTTTGTCTGGTTTTGGTATCAGGATGATGGTAGCCTCATAGAATGAGTTCTGAAGTATTCCTTCCTCTTCTTTGAAAGAGTTTTAGAAGGATAGGCATTAGCTCTTCTCTAAATGGTTGATAAAATTCACCTGTGAAGCCATAGGGAAATAAAAAATTCCTAGAAACAAATGACAATGAANGATGATAGCCTCATAGAATGAGTTCTGAAGTATTCCTTCCTCTTCTTTGAAAGAGTTTTAGAAGGATAGGCATTAGCTCTTCTCTAAATGGTTGATAAAATTCACCTGTGAAGCCATAGGGAAATAAAAAATTCCTAGAAACAAATGACAATGAAAACATGACAACTCAAAACCTATGGGATGCACCCAAAGCAATTCTAAGAGGGAAGTTTATAGCAATATGGTCCTACCTCAGAAAACAAGAAAAACATTAAATAGACAACCTAACTTTACACCTAAAACAACTGGATGAAGAAGAACAAAAAAGATCCAAAATTAGCAGAAGGAAAGAAGTCATAAACATCAGTGAAGAGATAACTGAAAAAGAAATGAAAGAAACAATAGCAAAGATTAATGAAACTAAAAGCTGGTTCTTTCAAAAGTTAAACAAAATTGACAAACCTTTAGCCAAGAAAGAGAAAAATCAAGTCAATAAAATTAGAAATGAAAAAAGGATAGGTTACAACAGACAATGCAAAAATACAAAGGTTTATCAGAGACTATTATGGACAATTATATGGCAATAAAATGGATAGCCTGGGAGAAATGGGCAGATTCTTAGAAAAGTTCAATCTTTCAAGATCGAACCAGAAAGAAATAGAAATTATGAACTACCCAATTACAAGCACTGATATAAAAACTATTTTTAAATATTTTATAGAAAGTTACTTTCCATTTATAGTTGTTGTCATTCAGTCACTAAGTTGTGTCTGTTTGTGAGTCCATGGACTGCAGCATGCCAGACTTCCCATTTCTTCACTCTTCCCCAGAGTTTGCTCATATTCATGTGACTTGAGTTGGTGATGCCATCCAACCATCTCATCCTGCCTTCAATCTTTCACAGCATCAGAGTCTTTTCCATGAGCCAGCTCTTCATATCAGGTGGCCAATTATTGGTGCTTCAGCTTCAGGATCAGTCCTTCAAATGAATATTTGATATTGATTTCCTTTAGGATTGACTGGATTGATCTCCATGCAGTCCAAGGGACTCTCAGGAGTCTTTTCCAACACCAGTTTAAAAGCATTAATTCTTCAGCACTCAACCTTCTTTATGGTCCAACTCTCACATCTATACGTGTCTTCTGGAAAAACTATAGCTTTGACTATATGGACCTTTGTTGACAAAGTGATGTCCCTGCTTTTTAATATACTTTCTAGGTTTGTCATAGCTTTCCTTCCAAGGAGCATGTGTCTTGTAATTTCATGGCTGTAGTCACCATCCACAGTGATTTTGGAGCCCCAGAAAAGAAATCTGCTACTGTTTCCATTTTTCCCACCTATTTGCCATGAAGTGATGATGGTGCCAGATGCCATGATATTCATTTTCTGAATGTTGAGCTTTAAGCCAGCTTTTTCACTCTCCTCTTTCACCTTCATCAACAGACGTTTTAGTTCCTCTTTACTTTCTTCCATTAGGATGGTAGTGTACATTGTAACATTGTATTTATAGCTGTTACAAAATGTTAACTATATCCCCCTTGTTGTACAATATATCACTGAGCCTATCTCACACCCAGTACTCTGTATTTTCCACTCCATCACCACTATCTTACACACCTTATCACACCCCCATAGCCACTAATTTGTTCACTATATCTGTGAGTCTGCTTCTTTTTTTGTTGTTGTTATATTTGTTAATTTGTTGTATTTTTTTAGATTCCACATATAAATGAAGTGATACATACAGTATTTATCTTTCTCTGCCTGACTTACTTCACTTATCATAATATCCTTCAAGTCCATCCATGATGCTACAATGGCAAAATTCTATTCTTTTTAGTGCCTGATTAATAGTCTATTGTTGATGGACACTTTATTTGCTTCCGTGTATTGTCTGTTATAAACAGCACTCTTAAGAACATTGTGCTGCATGTATCTTTTCAAATTTTTGGATTTTTAAAATACATATACCCAGGATTGGAATTTGAAATCAGGTAAAAGCAAATAAAAACCACAATGAAATACCACCTCACATCTGTCAGAATGCCTATCATCAAAAAGTATACACATAACAAATGTTGATGGAAATGTGGAGAAAGGGGAGCCTTTGTACACTGTTGATGGGAATGTAAATTGCTGCAGCCACTCTGGAAAACAGTATGGGCGTTTCTCAAAAAATTACAATTTAAATTTGCTTTTTAACTTGTACAAAAACCCATCATTTTACTTCCAGCAAATTAAAAAAAAACAAATCAAGCAAAAAAAAAAAAAAAACAAATTAAAAGAAATGAGGACAACCTCAGAGACCTCCAGGACAATATGAAATGCTCCAATATTCGAATTATAGGAGTCCCAGAAGAAGAAGACAAAAAGAAAGACCATGAGAAAATACTTCCCTAAAATGGGGAAGGAAATAATCACCCAAGTCCAAGANAAAAAAAAAAAAAAAAGAAAAGAAAGAAAGAAAGAAAAAAAATTCAAGCAAAATAACAATTCAAAGTGAAGAAGAAATAAAGAGCCTCTTGATGAAAGTGAAAGAGGAGAGTGCAAAAGTTGGCTTAAAGCTCAACATTCAGAAAACGAAGATCATAGCATCTGGTCCCATCACTTCATGGGAAATAGATGGGGAAACAGTGGAAACAGTGGCTGACTTTATTTTTCGGGGCTCCGAAATCACTGCAGGTGACTGCAGCCATGAAATTAAAAGACGCTTACTCCTTGGAGGGAAAGTTATGACCAACCTAGACAGCATATTGAAAAGCAGAGACCTTACTTTGTCAACAAAGGTCTGTCTAGTCAAGGCTATGTTTTTTCCAGTCCATTCTAAAGGAGATCAGTCCTGGGTGTTCATTGGTAAGACTGATGTTGAAACTGAAACTGCAATACTTTGGCCACTTGATGCGGATAGCTGACTCATTGGAAAAGACCCTGATGTTGGGAAAGATTGAGGGCCAGAGGAGAAGGGGATGACCGAGGATGAGATGGTTAGATGGCATCACCGACTCAATGGACGTGGGTTTGGGTGAACTCCGGGAGTTGGTGATCAACAGGGAGGCCTGGCATGCTGTGATTCATGGGGTTGCAAAGAGTTGGACACGACTGAGCAGCTGAACTGAACTGAACTGAAGTGAACAATTCAAAATGACCAAAATATATTAACTCATATATAACAGATATTTAGAAGTGGAGGCACATTTCTCCAGTCTTCAAAAATTCTCAAGACCAGATTCAATCACTGAAAAGTTACTTTGCTACAGAGTCATAAATGAAACTTTTAAGTGTTTCCTTAGATAAACATAAAACTAGTTAGTTTATGAGTATTTGAAAGAGGAATGTGTCAACTCTCAATAATGGGCCAGAAAGGTTTTTGCTTTTTCCTGTGTATAATATTGGTACCACACAATAGATTTCACTTAAGTAAACACATATTGCTCTTGATAAAAAATGATCATATGTTATATCAGTATACTAAGACCATGATAACAAAATACCACAAATTCAGTGGCTTAAAACAACAGAAATATATTGTCTAATAATTTTAGAGTCTGGACATCTAAGATCCACAGGGTTTTTTCTCCTAAGGGCCATGAAACAAGATCTGTTCCAAGCCTTTTTTCCTTCTCTGGATTATTTCTGGCAATCTTTTGCATTTCTTATAGATAACATTTTCTCTGTAGCTTCATATCATATTTCCTCTGTATATGTCTGTCCGTATCCAAATTTCCCCCTTTTATAAGGACACCAATCATATTGCATTAGGGCCCCAAATGATCCCATTTTAAATTAGTTATGGATTAATTTACTCTAACTCTGTCAAGACATTATTTCCAAATGTAACATTCTGAAGTACTGGGGGTTAGGCCTTTGACACATATCACTTGGGGGGATCTAGTTTAGTATATTACATATGCCCACATAAAGGGAAAAGAGTGAAAGGAAAATAGGAATGAAATAGGGGAACAGACTTTATTATGATGTAACCTGGCCCTTATTTTAAAATAAATCATTAATAGAAAAATCATAAGTTTACAAATATAAAGTGAAATATTTTATTCTTTCTAGCATCTGATACATAATTTTGATTCTGAGAAATTGGTTATGACTTTCTTGAGGCAAGACTATCTCTCAGAAATTTAGTTACATGTAGATAATTCTAATTTTATCAGTAAAAGCACTTATCTCTCATAATGTTAAAGTATCGTCAGATATGTTGAAAAATGTTGTTAAATAAATCAATAAATCTTTTCAAAGGTATGTCAAAGACTTTAGACAGGAAGCATTATATATTTCTTGATGAAGCATTTTATAAGTGGGAAAAATAGGCAATAACACATTATTAAAAAGCAAAACTAATAAAAAAAATCAAATGTCAATGCAGAGGATTTCAACAATAAAATAGGAAGAAAGTCTGTAGATAAAACAAGAAAAAAAGTAGCATTCAGAGCTCACATAGTCTGAGAAGAAAAGCTAGGACAGAAACTGGTTTACGGGATAAGATAAAGGCATAAAGTGCCAACTAAGAAACTCCAAGATCAGGAAGAATTTCTAATCAGAAGTGAAATTAGCCAAGACTGAATAGAGTGGAAAACTTCTATAGTGCATAGCGACAGGTTTTATTTTTGTTTTGCTGGGGATGTTGAAAACCAGTGGCTCAAAACAATTATTTTATAGCTATCAGTTAAAAATAAAGTCACTTCATACCCAGCAGGAAGAAACATCATAACTAATCATCACATTTCTGATATTGTTACTGTAAAAGGAGGATTTCAGTCCTGTAAGTTTTAGAAAAAATGGCCAGAAAAGGGTATTTCCCCTGCATTGCAGGAATTGTTAGAGTTCTTACCATCTCATCTTTATGGAGAGAGGACAGCTCTGAGCAATAATGTATGTTGAAACCTGACAAGATGTCAAGTATAATCAGATCTGAAAGGGAAAAATATCACAGTAGAAGAACTGAAGGGGGATATGGGGTTAGCAAAAAAATTTAATAATGAATTGGGAAGATTTGTACATAATAAAGCTAACTTTATTTTATCAGAAACTAAGCAAAGTGCTCTGAAATTGTATTAGAGAAATCCAATCACCATTCCAAAACTCGAAGATTTCAAGTATAGAGGTCTTCTGTAGTATGATATTTGATTTCAGCCACTGACCCACTGATTTGAGTATCGATCTAGTATGAGATGAAGGGCTTCCCCGGTGGCTCAGCAGTAAAGAATACACCTGCAGTGCAGGAGATGAGATGTAGGAGTTACAATTTCAATCTCTGAGTTGGGAAGATCCCCTGGAGAAGGGCATGGCAATCCACTCAAGTATTCTTCCTGAAGAATCCCATGGACAGAGGGGCCTGGTGGGTTATAGTACATGGAGCTGCAAAGAGTCAGATGCAACTGAGTGACTGAGCACGTACAACACTAGTATGAGA
This sequence comes from Neotragus pygmaeus, assembly GCA_006410875.1. Lineage (NCBI taxonomy): Eukaryota > Metazoa > Chordata > Mammalia > Artiodactyla > Bovidae > Neotragus > Neotragus pygmaeus. Next base: position 140,643 of record SJYV01056319.1, on the reverse strand, counting down.
TCACCATTCTAAAATTTTACAACAATTTTTTCAACTACAGTTTTTAAGAAAGCTATGGAATGAAAATTATGTAGAGACTAGTAAGAAATAATAGAACTGAATATAGGGAATTAACTGAATCCCTATAGAGTATTGTAAAGTTAAATTTAAAAATAAATAAATAAATAAATTAAAAAAATTAAAAAAAAAAAAAAACACAAACTGAATGTACTCTTCAATTCTGATGTACTTTTCCCCCTTCATTTCCAATATAATTTGAAAGAAATTATAAGAAAAAGACTCCTATGAGGAATTCATTTTAAAGATATTTTAGACAAAGCTTATTGAATCAATTCACCTCTCTTAACATGGAATCCAAGGAAGTCTTGAGTTTAAAAAGTTCCCCAGTGATTCTGATGCACACCATGATCTGAGAAATGTGAAACTTTCCAGACCTGTGACCTTTATCAAGAATTCATACATCTGTGTATATGTTTCTGATCTCTTAACCTTGATCTTTTTTGCAGCCCACCTTTCTCTACAGTACACTTAAACTTTGAGCATGATCTTGCCCTGTTTTCCTCACATTTATAGACATAACCATTTCTCATTTGTCTGAGTTATAGATTATGCTATTTACAGACAATTATTAGCTTTTCCATTCCACTGTGACTCTTGACTTTTCCTGACCTTTGTGATTGTTTGTGCGCTGACTTAGCAGACAAATATGATATTAACGGACATCTGAGACAGAATGTGGTTTTCACATTGTACTGAGAATATTGATGATGGTATACAGACCTAATAAAGAAACAATAACTGGTATTATGTTTATTTTAATTTTATCTTCAAGTTCCAATTCAGGCTAAAATTTAAAGTGTTGAATCTAAAGAGATTATTCTATTATAGCTTTTTGTTTTAAATTTGAAATTTGAATGTTTTAACCTAACCATGATGCTAATACTTAAGAATGGATGACTTCTACTATGAGTGATGTTCTTTGGCTATTCCAGTTCTGAAAAACTAAAACTTTTAAACTATCAATAAGTATGAGAAAGTAACACATAATTCTTAGGTTTTCTCTTTCTCCCTTTTGTTATATCTGAAGTATTAGCTACTCAGTAGCTGTTGTATTATCTACCTGTTGGGGATTAAATATTAAATAACTTTAGATTCTCTCAGACTTCTAATACCTTCTCAGACTTTTAGACGTTTTCACTATTAATTAATATATGCATATAGTTATACAACTATCTAATAAATTTAGATGTTTTAAGAACTCTATTTTAAAGAATTTCATATCTTTCCCCTTCTACTTTGCCTTTCACTTCTATTCTTTTCTGTTATTTTTAAGGCCTCCTCAGACAACCATTTGGTCTTTTTTGCATTTCTTTTTCTTGGGGATAATTTTGATCACCACTTCCTGTGCAATGTTATGAACCTCCATCTGTTGTTCTTCAGGCACTCTGTCTATCAGATTTAATCTCTTGAATCTATTTGTCACTTCTACTGTATAATCATAAGGAATTTGATGTTGGTCACACCTGAATGGCCTAGTGGTTTTCCCTACTTTCTTCAACTTAAGTCTGAATTTTGCACTAAGTTCATGATTTGAGGCAAAGTCAGCTCCTGTTTTAGCTTACTGTATAGAGCTTCTCTATCTATAGACCTGTATACACCCCTTTCAAAGGACTGGAAAAAGTCAGTTTTCATTCCAATCCCAAAGAAGGGCAGTGCCAAAGAATGTTCAAGCTACTGCACAATTACATTCACTTCACATGCAAGCAAAGTAATGCTCAAAATTCTCAAAGTTAGGCTTCAACAGTACATGAACCAAGAAATCCCAGATATTCAAGCTGGATCTACAAAAGGTAGAGGAACCAGAGATCAACTTGGCAACATCTGTTGGATCATAGACAAAATAAGATAATTCCAGAAAAACATCTACCTTTGCTTCTTTGACTATGCTAAAGTCTTTGTGTGGATCACAACAAAATGTGGAAAATTCTTCAAGAGATGGGAATACCAGACTACCTTATCTATCTCTTGCAAAACCTGTATTCAGACAAAGAAGCAATAGCTAGAACTGGACATCGAAAAACAGACTAGTTCAAAATTGGGAAAGGAATACGTCAAGGCTGTATATTGTCACCCTGCTGATTTAACTTCTATGCTGAGTACACATAAGGTTGGATGAAGCACAAGTAGATATTTCTCCCAATTGTTGGGAGAAACATCAGTAACCTCAGATATACAGATGACATCAATCTTCTGGCACAAAGTGAGGGGAAACTAAAGAACCTGTTGATGAAGGTGAAAGAGGAGAGTGAAAAAACTGGCTTAAAACTCAACATTCACAAAAGATCATGACATCTGGTTCCATCACTTCATGGCAAATAGATGGGAAAAAAATGGAACAGTGACAGATTTTATTTTCTTGGGCTCCCAGATCACTGTGGATGGTGACTTGCAGCCATGGAATTAAAAGATGCTTGCTCCTTGGAAGAAAAGATATAATAAACCTAGACAGTATATTAAAAAGCAGAGACATTACTTTGCCAACAAAGTTCCATCTAGTCAAAGCTATCGCTTTTCTGTAGTGATATATGGATGTGAGAGTTGGCCCGTAAAGAAAGCTGAGCACCAAAGAACTGATGCTTTTGAACTGTGGTGTTGGAGAAGATGCTTGAGATTCCCTTGTGCTGCAAGGAGATCAAACCAGTCAGTCCTAAAGGAAATCAACCCTGAATAGTCATTTGAAGTACTGATGCTGAAGCTAAAGCTCCAGTAGTTTGGCCACCTGATGGGAAGAGCCAACTCATTGTAAAAGACCCTGATGCTGGGAAAGATTGAATGCAGGAGAAGGGGACAACAGAGGATGAGATAGCTGGAATGCATCACTGACTCAATGGATATGGGTTTGAGCAAACTCTGGGAGATAGTAAGGATAGGGAAGCCTGGAGTGCTGCAGTCCATGTGGTTGCAAAGAATTGGACATGACCGAGCAACTGAAAAACAACAACTTTATGACTTTGAATGTACTCAATTAAGAATGCTTGCACATGTGTAATAGGCTAAATGCTAACACTCCTCATATTACACAATTTCAGAATATGTTTGTGGCATACTATCCTATCATTGGCCATACCCTATCATTATATCTTCTGGATGTAAAAACATATTGAACATAAAATGAAATTAAAACTGACATTTAAAAAGCAATTTTAATAATGTTTCATAAACTCATGGGTGAATTTTTATTATTATTCCTTTAACAAAATTGAATGAGCAGATGTAAATATATTTAACTTTGCACACTGGTCTATGTTACACACAGGCACAAACATTAAAAATAATAGAACATTTTTAATTCTTTTAAATTTTATTTTTTAATAGCATGAATAATTTATAAATTACTCCCTAAATACTTTTTTTTCCCTTTAATCTTAGCTCTAGGGAGTTTTATTCCCCCGCCTGCACCCCCATCCCACTAGCCCAAACCCCATTAACGCAGTTGCAGAGGCAATGGAGAGTTTATCAGGTTAGTAACAATCTATGAGCAGAGGTCTTGAGGGAAATCCAGATTAAAAGGAATAAGCATAGGGAAAGCTTTTTCAGTCCTACTAGAGAGCTATGATTTAGTGAAATGAGGTTCCTGGAATTCAAAGATTAGATAAAAATAGAAACTGCTTGTCAGCTCCTTTCAGCCCTGGTGCTAATCGGGCAGGTGGGCCCCATGTTCCAGCTGGGTTGCTCCAGCCCCTCAGGACCTATTTGCAACCTGCTGCACATGTCTTTTTATATTAAGCAGCAGTTTAAATCATATGCCTGTGAAGGCACACGATATCAAACGGCTCCTTGTGTCAACATAATTTTCTCTATGATAATGAAATTAACAGCAGTTGTTTTGTCTATTTGATTTTAGCTATTTGACACTTGATATTTAGATATTTTATTTTCCTATAACATTATAAAATATTTCTGATAAATAATTTAATAAACCTTTATGAATCTGACACCAAAGTAAGGAATAAAATATTGAGAACATTGTTTAAATCCTTCTGTATCTTTTTTGAACCATATTCTTTACTTGAACACTTCTTTTAGAGAAAATATCCTTCTCGAATTTTCTGTTAAATGCTCATTATATTCTTTTAAAACATACAAATATATATTTTTTGTATATACTCTTTTAGTATTTGTAGATACCTAAGTAAAATAATAATGCTACATGTTGTAAAATGTTAAAAATTTTTATTTATATATTATAAAATTATATATATAAATTATAAATATTATACCATTTTTGTTTACTCATAATGATTTCAATAGCTTCAATTTACTTATTTCCTCTATAATTAATACTTCACTTGTGAATATGTTTTCCTTGCTATGTGAAGGGTAGTGTTTCCAATTTTTGTTATTACAAATAGTGCTGCTCGGTATCATTCTTATACATTTCCCCAAATGCACAAATGCAGAAATTACTCTAGGATACATTATCAAAAGTGGGTTTACCATCTCATAGTGTATCTGCATATCCAACTGTCAAATGTGATTGATATTCACAAATGACTCTAGAAATTTCCTCAAAAGTATTTCTGGCCTTCTAGTGATAATCACCTGCACTGATTCCAGGTCCTTTGGCTGACATAATGAGATTTGTCTTCCAGTTCAGCTATTCAGCTTGGTGCTGTTCAACTTGTTAACTACTTGGTTAATTTGAACTAACTTAATTGTGCATTTAAAAGAGTCCTATACCTTACTTATATCATAGTTCTCTGCATCTCCATAGTGTTTTCATCTCTCCATTTCATATTTTTAATTTCATTTTATTTTTAATGGAAGGATAATTACTTTACAATATTGTGGTTTTTGCTATACATCAACATGAGTCAGCTATAGGTATATATATATATATCCCCTCTCTCTTTAATCTCCCTTCACTTGCCTCCCCATCTCACCCCTTTAGGTTGTCACAGAACATCAGCTTTGGGTTCCCTATATCAGACAGCCAATTCTCACTAACTATCTACTTTACATAGTGTTACAATGCTACTCTCTTGAATCATTCCACCTTCTCTCCTCCACTGTGTCTAAAAGTCTGTTCTATATGTCTGCATCTCCACTGTTACCCTGTACATAGGTTCATCACTACCATCTTGTTAGATCCCAGGTGTGATTATTTGTCTTTCTCTGACTTACTTCACTTTGTGTAAAAGGCTCTAGTTTTGTCTATCTCATTAGAACTAGCTCAAATGCTTTCCTTTATGTAGCGGAATAATATTTCATTGGGTATATGTACCACACCTTCTTTATCCATTCATCTGCCTATGGATAACTAGATTGCTTCCATGTCCTAACTAATTTAAATAGCTCTGCAATGAACTTTGGAGTACAAATGTCTTTGCCAATTATGGTATCCTCAGGGAATATGCCCAGTAGTGAGATTGTTGGGTCATATGGTAGTTTTATTCCTAGTTTGTTTTTTTTTTTAAAGGAGTCTCCATACTGTTCTCCATAATGGCTATATCAATTTCCGTTTTCATCAATAGTACTAGAGTGTTTCCTTTTTTCCACACCATCTCCAGCACTTATTGTTTGTAGACTCTATAATGATGGTCATTCCGATTGGTGGGAGATGTTACCTCACTGTGGTTTTGATTTTCATTTCTCTAATTATGAGTGATGTTGAGCATCTTTTGACGTGTTTATTAGCCATCTGTATGTCTTTGGAGAAATGTTTGTTTAAGTTTTCTGTTCACTTTTTGATTTGGTTGTTTTGTTTTTTTGTTTTGTTTTGTTTTTTGGTATTGAGCTTCACGAGCTGCTTGAATATTTTGGAGATTAGTTCTTTGTCAGTTATTTCATTTGCTATTATTTTCTCCCATTCTAGAGATTGTTTATTCACCTTGCTTATAGTTTCCTTTGATGTACAAAACCTTTTTAGTTTAATTAGGTCCCATTTCCTNTCTTGGACTGCAAGGAGATCCAACCAGTCCATTCTGAAGGAGATCAGCCCTGGGATTTCTTTGGAAGGAATGATGCTTAAGCTGAAACTCCAGTACTTTGGCCACCTCATGTGAAGAGTTGACTCATTGGAAAAGACTGTGATGCTGGGAGAGATTGGGGGCAGGAGGAATAGAGGACGACAGAGGATGAGATGGCTGAATGGCATGACTGACTAGGTGGATGTGAGTTTGAGTGAACTCCAGGAGATGGTGATGGACAGGGAGGCCTAGCGTGCTCAATTCATGGGATTACAAAGAGTCGGACACGACTGAGCTATTGAACTGAACTGAACTGAAGTACCTGTTATCATCATCTGGTGAAATTAGTTATTTATTCTCTCTTTATCAGTGTGCATGTGTCTTTATGAATGTTTGTATATATAAATATACCTATCTATCATGTATGCATCTACCCATCATTTATCCATTTATTCATTCCATCAATCTCTCTATGTTTTTATCCTCATTCTCTTTCTTTATTTCATACATTTTAATTTGATGGCTAGATTTTATGTGTATATATACTTATAAAGCTATATTTCTTGTTGTTTGTTTTTATTTCACATAAATAACATTTCATTCTTCTCATGCCATTGATGAAGTTTTCATTAAGTATTCTGTTTTTAAGACCTTTTTATGCCATTTTATTATTGTTTCTGTTTGATAAATTCCCAGTCTTTGCAATTCACTTCTCAGAGAAATGACCAGATGAATTGCTACCAATACCATTTACCACAAACAATGCTGTGATGGTCATCCTCTACCTTATTCTATGTGGAATTTATAAGAATTTCCAAACTTTAATAATATGTTGTTTGCAGGGGATTGTTCCCACTTCATTGCTGTGGTCTCACACAAAAAGTAGTGTGTTTTTTGTAATTTTATATATTTCTTTACTTTTAAAATTATGCATTTATTTACTAAATATATAGTAGAATTTATCTGCTAAAGTATTGGGGTCTTGGTATTTGGAAAGACACTTTTTTCAGGAAAATTTCAGGCATTTCTGTTGATTTTGTTGTTGTTGTTGTTTTTAAATTTTGTACTTAACAATGCAAGCTTTACTTTTTTCATCTTATTCAATTTTGATATTTTTTAGCTTTTCAGAAATATATCATTTACATCTAAGATTATTAGATGAGACTTCTAAGAAGATAGTGTTTAAATGCCCTTTAAATTAAAAGCCTGTATGTCCAAATTTTCTCATACCATATTTTCCTTACATCTTATCTTATATTTTTAATTCAAAATTGCAAAGATATTTTTCTTATTAACCTTAACAAACGGAAATTCTCAATTTAAACATTTTATTCTTCATTTCCTTTTGTTCTCTTATTTCCTTGATACTTATGCTTTTGTTCTTTTTGTTTATGCTGCTACTATCTTTTAACCTCTTAAGATGAATGTATAGTTAGAAATTTATAACTTTTCTTTTTTCATGATAATTAAATCTATGCACAAAAGTTGTTTTTCTAGAGCTCCATGAATTTTATTATTCAGTGCTTTCCTTTGCTTCAATGTAAATATTTCAGAATTTATTTATGGTTTCTTCTATAATCAAAGGATTATTTAGTAATTCATTATTTATTTTCTATGGGTGTTAATTTCATCATCATTTTGTTATTATTCTAACATCACTGAATATTATCTCATAAAGTTATATGTGTGATTTTCCTATTTTTTAATGAAGTTCCCTTTATGACCTAGTAGATATTCAATTGTTATAAATGTTACATATGTGCTATGAAACAGACCATTTTTCTTCATTGAATTAGGATTCTTTACCTATCAAATAGCTTGAGCTGATTCTTTATAGAACTCATAGCTCAGATTATTCTTTGCTTGAATTTTCAGTTCCTGAGAGGTTGTTAAAAGCAACAACACTCGATTTATCTGTAGATATATCTGCTTATTCTCTATTAAATCATTATGTTATATAATTAATTTATATATTGATTTATTGTTCATTTAGATGAATAAATGCTGATGATAAGTATATCTTCTGTTCCATGCTATATGTTTCTTCTAATTCCTTAATCATGTTTTTATATTTTTACGTGCATTTAATTTCAGATTCTAGTAATGCTATACAAAACATCTTTGTTCTTATTTGGAATAGATAAATAAATAGATAGTAAGATGTACAGCAGCAGCAAGATGTACAGAAAGATAGATATAAGTATACATTCTTGTCCTTTTAAGTGCTTCTTGAAAAGTGCATGTTGCTAAATCTTATCTTTTGACCCATCAGAGTTTTAAATGGTGAGTTTAAACAGTTTATAGCTATTATTACTATTCTTGCATTGGTTTTGTTTCCACGATCTGCCATTTATTTCATATGAGTTTTACTGCAATTTTATGTTCTACTTTTTCTTGTTTCTTCTTTTCATTGTACATTTTCCTTTAATTGGCTTAAATGTTATGGTTTGGTTTTATCATGATCATAGAAAATATATATTTGAAACTAAAACCCAGGTTTACATTCTATTTATTGATTTCATTAACATTTTTATCTTCTTAAAGGACAACATGTAGATTAAGCTCAGTTCCCTTTGGTCTCTACTGTCTCTCCTCCCAAAGCACAAGCTAATAGACTATATCTCTCCATTTACCCTAACAGGAAACTAGCTCTTATTTTCTTTTTGTCCTTGTTATTTAGGCAATATACTTGTGACAATATACTTGTCATGAAGTTATTTTTTTGCCAAATTCTTCTGGCATCCTTGGGGTCCTGGACTTAATTCCCCACAGATACCAGTAGATGACTTGATATTTGCTTAGAGATTTTAGACGTTTTTACCACATCCAAAAATAATTAACCATGCAATGTTATAAATGTATTAATTATCTTGTTTTTGGTAGTCATTCCATACTGTGTCTCTTTTTGAGAATATTTATAACATCATTAGAATGTATACCTTGCATGTGTATGTACTAAGTTCCTTCAGTCATGTCCGACTCTGCAACCCCATGGAGTATAGCCCTCCAGGCTCATCTGTCCATGGGGATTCTCCAGGCAAGAATACTGGAGAGGGTTACCATGATCTTTTTCTGGGTATCTTCCTGACCTAGGGATCAAACTTGTGTCTCTTCCATCTCCTGCGTTGGCAGGTGGGTTTTTTTTTTTTTTTACCACAAACACCACCTGGGAAACAATGTATAACTTAAATATATACAATTATTTCATCAGTTATTCCTCAATAAAGTTGAAAAAAAATTGTAAACATAATGCCACAGGTGTCACTTTTTGCTGAAAATTAAGTTGATATTGTAAAAACTGTTACCACCTACCTATCTAAGCATTAATGAAAATCTTATCAAATGTTCTTTAACCTATTCTAGGGAGATCCCAACTGGACAGCTTGATTTTTTTGTTTGTTTGTTTGTTTTTACTTTATTTTACTTTACAATACTGTATTGGTCTTGCCATACATCAACATGAATCCACCACAGGTGTACCCGTGTTTCCAATCCTCCCACCTCCTTCCACATACCATCTCTCTGGGTCATCTCAGTGCACCAGCCCCAAGCATCCTGTATCCTTCATTGAACCTAGACTGGTGATTCATTTCTTTTGTGATATTATACATGTTTCAATGCCATTCTCCCAAATCATCCCACTCTCACCGTCTCCCACAGAGTCCAAAAGACCGTTCTATACATCTGTGTCTCTTTGGCAGCCTCGCATACAGGGTAATCGTTACCATCTTTCTAAATTCCATATATATGTGTTAGTATACTGTATTGGTGTTTTTCTTTCTGGCTTACTTCACTCTGTATAACCAATCAGCTCCAGTTTCATCCACCTCATTAGAACTGATTCAAATGTATTCTTTTTAATGGCTGAGTAATACTCCATTGTGTATATGTACCACAGCTTGCTTAGCCATTCATGTGCTGATGGACATCTAGGTTGTTTCCATATCCTGACTGTTATAAACAGTCCTGCAATGAACATTGGGGTACACATGTCTCTTTCAATTCTGGTCTTTTTATAATGAAAGTTTAACTCCTGATCTGGGCTCCAGTCTCATGTAGTCACATATGCTTGAAAATACTTCTGTACATTCATGGTCATCACCCCTGGAGGACTTCATGAATCCTTCAGTTGAGAATGCAAGTAGGAGAAGCTAGAGATGACTTTTGCTCACCTCAAATAAGATGAAATACGCAAAGAACTTAAAAATGGCTTGCCACCTAGACTGATATGAGTGCTTTAATCTCTCCTCTTTCTCTTCCTCCTCCCCTTTCTCCTCCTTTCCATATTCTTTCTCTTCTTCTGTTTGTATTCCTCAAACCTCTTTCCATTGACACTTAGAACCAATCTCTCTGCCTAATGAGAGGGCAATGAATGTGTTGATACTTAATCTCCAACCTTCTGACTCCCTTGTGCTTATCTTCCCCATCAAATTTCTTGGATGCCTGCACCCAGAGTATCTTATCTTAGTTTTGATTTATTTGCATCGTGACTATAAGTGTTTGCAGTTTCTTCATTGCAGAATACAATTTATTGACAATTATGTTCTCAATAATGAATGTTATTTATTGGCAGTCTCTGTAAGATTTATTGATATATTACTAAAAACACTATATTCCAGATCATTGGAAATTTAAAAATCAAATCATTAGATTGCTATAACAGGGCCTTTTATAGACAATAAATTACTAATCCAAATCAATTGAAGGATAAACATAAAAGGGAAAAAAATCTAATGTAAATGTCTTCAATTTAAATCCACCTCACTAATTTCTAAGTCAAAGTCATTACTTAATTAGTGGTTTATATTTCTACTTATTCCAAATCATTTAATTAGTGATTTATGTTAGGAAAATCATCATTATTCCTCACACCCCAAAAACACACTGTAAAAACTGTTGTAGTGTTGTAATAATTGATGTGTTTATTTAATGTAATTCATATGACTCTTTAAAAATTCAGCTATATTAAGAGGGCATAAATTTTCCTCTGAACATAGAACTCCTTTGAATATAGTTTATACTTTCCTCATGTTTAAAGAAATATAGAGTTAAGTTATGATTAATTATTCACAGTTATTCCAAAAGGATTAAATAGTTTTCAGTTCTGTGTCTTTATACAGATTAATGGTCCTTTTCCTGGCAAATTATTTTGTCATCCTTTAAGTCTCATCTCAAGCAGCACTTTCACAAAGAATTCTCTCTTTGCATAGGCAATTGACCCTCCCATTCTTTTTAGCACATTATCTTGTAAATGTTTTGGTTGTTTTGTAATAAGAGTTACCATGCTCTCCAAATAGGATGTTAACTTTTGAGATCAGAATTTGATTGTTATCTGTAGTTAATCCCGAAAGCATGAGGCTGGTAATACAGATTCAAAATAGTCTATATTTAAAGAATGAGTAGTTTGGAATGTCAATACCTTATTAAAATGGAATATAAGGAGATGAATATTTTTCAATCACTTCTCAAGTGTATTTACACAAAATAAGATAGATAATGAACACAAAAACCACTTGAATATGTTTTATCAATTAAAAATTCAATTTCCACTATTTTCTTTTTCAGTTCAGTTCAACCTCTCAGTCGTGTCTGACTCTTTAATAAATAATATTCAAAAAGTTAAATAGATGTACTTTTAAGCATTTCCAAATTTGCTGTAGTTATGATTCAAAATGGACTGTCATCTACGGTATATAATTGATATTATCAAAATTAATTTTGTTTTGTTTTCTATTTCAAATGTATATCCTCAAAAAAGTGACCTACAAACAGATATTAATTTTAGATTTTCTTCATATCTTAATTCAGGTCTAATGGTATAAAATAATGATGCTCTAATAAATATAATTAATGTTATCAAAATTAATTTTGTTTTCTTTCTATTTCAAATGTATATCTCAAAAAAGTGACCTATGAACATATATTAATTTTAGATTTCCTCCATATCTTATTCAAGTCTAATGGTCTAAAACAATGATGCTCTAATAATGGTCTACAGACTTATTTTATCTTAAGATTATAGCTTAAGTCATAGAATATTTTATTTCCTCTAGAATTTTCTTAATATCCTCAGATCTTTATCCATTGTAAATTGAATGAATAATCTTGTACATTAATATAGAAAGGAAAGTCCATATATGTTTGTAGCATGTATAGGCTTTTAGTGCATAATTTCCCTTTTGATTATTTTAACTGACTGCTGTGCTTATGAGTCTTCGTGTTATTTCCTATCTAAAACATCTCATTACCTAATTCCTAATTTCCACATGTTACTTTTCCTACCCTGGATACTTGTAATTTACCTAGTTAAATGCTTATCTTTGAAGATCTAGTTTGCTTATATATAAGTCAATCAACCAAAGATGTCCTTTGTGACACTGTGCAAACTCTTATGGATTATATTTGACATCTATATGTAATGTTATTTATTCATATCTTATATACTTAATTTGAACACATACAAATTATCAAATAAAAATTTTTCTGATGTTTATAATTAGATAATGCAAGAATGTAGTTCATTATATATTTATCACAATAATAGTTGATTTCATTTAAAATATAAAAGCAAATTTCCATCATTTTAATAAAATTTCTAAACTTACGGACTTCAGAATACAGAGTAACAGTGAAACTATCCATTAATACATTATTCATTAAGCTCTATCTTTTCTTCATTAAAGCCCTATAAAATATTGAATATAATATGAATCTATAATAAGAAGCAATGACAATTTTGACTGTGGAATTAATGTCACACCAATATATTAAGCCAAAAGAGAAGCACCTGTAGACTGACATTCTATAGCTTTTACAGATTGTATTTTGAATGTCTAAATAGAGCTAGATCCCTCTCTTTCTACAGGAGATAAATATATATATGCTGCTGCTGCTAAGTCGCTTTAGTCGTGTCCAACTCTGTGTGACCCCACAGATGGCAGCCCACCAGGCTCCCCCATCCCTGGGATTCTCTAGGCAAGAACACTGGAGTGGGCTGCCATTTCCTTCTCCAATGCATGAAAGAATGGAGAAGGCAATGGCACCCCACCCCAGTACTCTTGCCTGGAAAATCCCATGGACAGAGGAGTCTGGTAGGCTGCAGTCCATGGGATCGTGAAGAGTCGGACACGACTGAGTGACTTAACTTTGACTTTTCACTTTGACTTAAATATATATATATATAATAGCAAATATTTTAATCAACTTTTATGTATGTTAATAAATGCTAGACTATTAATATATCTGATATTTCTTTTAAAAATTAAGAAAATTACTTTCATTTGATAAAGAGCTGAAACTTATTAATTGCCCAACTCTATTTAATGTTTACCATCCCAACTCTACACTACCACAGTCTGTAGTTTTGCAGTCCGAACATGCAATCTCATAGATTCTTAACTTTATTCGTGCTGTATCTACTGCAGAGAATCCTTCCCTTCACTTCACTGTAGAGCTCAGCTACTTTTTACTAAAACCTCATCTTCTCTGTATATTCCTCAGTTCTCCACATTCACAAAGCTTCCATTCACCTGCCTAAGAGAGAATACATTATTCTCTTAACCATGCTCTGTAGATTTTATATATAATTCCATTATTGAACGTCACATTTTATTTCACATGCTTTTCGGATTTTGCCTGTCACTCCACTGGGATGTTAAAATCTAGAATTCAGACATTGTATTAGAAATGATGTCATTTGCGGATACTATTCTAGACAGTGTGTATATGCCAGTTAAGTCATGAGTAACATAGATTCCAGTAAATGGAACACATTATGTGCAAATAAATCCTTTTATTATCATAGAAAGTGATAATTTCTATGAGTAATGAACAAAAAGTTAAATAATCAGATATTTAGTAATGGAGGTGCAGTTTTAGATGAAATGCTCAGGAATTGAAGCTTGTTGAAAGGGAGTATTAAATAGAAACACAATGCAAATTCCAAGAGTGATCTCCAATCAAAGATAGGAAGATTGTGATTAAACTTAGTAAGACTGAAAAATCACCATTACAATTTATTAAAATTACACTGATAAACCTAAGATTTAGGAGGCCAGATATACTGCTTTATGATTGCTGGTATCTTTTATTTTCCAGACACTTTAAAATTAAATTGCAACCAAGAAAATATGTTTGAGGAAAAGTATGTACTTATGTTTGTGCATGTGTATGTGTTGTGCATATGTGTGTATTGAAGGCCTTGGAGAGGGAGCTTGTGTGATCATGGGTATGCATGCATCAGAAGAGCATAGCATAGATTTGTTATAAAATTGCATTGGATTGCATTACTTCACTGAAATGGTCTCCTATTCCCAATCTCCTTGAATTTGCAATCCATATTATTGTATAGCTCTAATGAATGTTTTTGAGAACATTTAATTTTTTATATTTTTATCACTTAGCACATGGAAATGTTAAATAAATTTGTATTGAACATCAGTACTCTGTTGCTAATTATCAACTCACAAATTTTGTTTGTTGGTATTTGTCTGGGAGGCAATTATTTTTTATATCAAAGAGAAGGCGAGAGTTCTGAGACAGATTTTAAATTAGCCAGGCTTCAGCAGTTAATAAATCTTTGTATATGTTTGCCATAAACATTTATATGGACATCCCTTGACTATTTTCATGATTAGGATCTATTGGTATTTGGTCATGATTTTAAATTTGCACACACTTATCTGAGCTTCTATGGCACTACTGTATATACACATAAAGCCCCCTTTTGTGAATGATGACATTAATTACTTCAAGAATAAGTNGACTGATATTGAAGCTGAAACTCCAACATTTTGGCCACCTAATATGAAGAACTGACTCATTTAAAAAGATCCTGATGTTGGGAAAGACTGAAGTTGGGAGGAGAAGGGGACAGCAGAGAATGAGATGGTTAGACGGCATCACCAACTCAGTGGACATTAGTTTGGGTGCACTCGGGGAGTTAGTGATGGACAGGGAGGCCTGGCATGCTGCAGTCCATGGGGTCACAGAGTCAGACACGACTGAGAGGCTGAACTGAACTGAGATAATGTAAATGCCTTTAAATACATCATACCATCATCAACTATTATATCAAGAAAATGTGAAGGCTATAATTCTAAAAGATCTTGATTTTTGAGTTTAGTTGATTCATTATGGACTTTATTCAATATACCAGTAAAACACTTCTATACATTTGAATTTTCTTAAATTTCATGTCAGAAGTTTTTTTTTTTTTCTCAGCACATTATCAACCTAAACACAATTTGAGTGTATCCTTCATTACAAGGTATAGGAAAAGAAAAATAAATAAAAATGCATTTGCTTCCTCCTAACTTTATTTTATTACTATTGGGGGGTGGGGTGTGCCCCCTGCAAGTGAGATCTTAGTTCTCTAACCAAGGATGGAGCTGCACCCTCTCCAGCGGAAGCATGGAAGCATAATCACTGGACCGCCAGGCAAATCCTTCTCAGCTTAAAGAGGTGAAGTTTATTGCCTCTCAATCTATGCCATCCATTCAACTAAAGGGGACTTAAGAAAAGAATTTTCTAATATTATCATGTTAACGATCTAGATAGCATGGACTTACAATAGCTTTCTTTCTTTCTTTTTTTTTTTTAATATTTATTTAATTAGATTGCACCAGTTCTTAGTTAAGGCATGCAGGCTCTAGTTCCCTGACAAGGGATTGAACCCTTGCATTAGGAGATCACAGTTCTGGACACTGGACCACCAGGGAAGTCCCACCATAGACTTTCATTAAATAGTGAAATGCAAACTGAGTCATGTGGGGCTGAGGAAAAACAAAAGCAAATTAGAAAACTTTTCTTTATCATTCTTGAAGTGATGAAAAGAGGAAATGCTTGTCTTTTATACTCTTACTGAGCCCTACTTCTATCATGTAGTTATACACTGGTTATCATCATGTATATCCAATGAAAGATTTAGTACAGGATCTCAAACTCAGAGAGATAACTGGTATACTTTCCTAAGGAACTAATTCAATTCTACCTGCACTCGTTTCATTCTTATATCCTTCTATGTACAGAGAAGCCTGTGGGAGTCCTGATACTAATCAAAGTGTGCATAAGTAATCTCGTTAAACTAGTATCATCAGTTCAGTTCAGTCGCTCAGCCATGTCCGACTCTCTGTGACCCCATGAATTGCAGCACCCCAGGCCTCCCTGTTCATCACCATCTCTCAGAGTTCACTCAAACTCATGTCCATCGAGTCCGTGATGCCATCCAGCCATCTCATCCTCAGTCGTCCCCTTCTCCTCCTGCCCCCAATCTCTCCCAGGATCAATCAACTCTTCACATGAGGTGGCCAAAGTACTGGAGTTTTAGCTTTAGCATCATTCCTTCCAAAGATTTTTAAAAAGATTATCCATGGGTATAACTTGTATAGTGTTCATGACTTTTCTTTAAAGTGTTTTAAGCTTTATAATATGGAAGGGGAAGACCATTTATTGATAATCTAACGATTATAATTCAATGCTTTATGATGGACTTGAACATTCACAATTTAAATAGTTTCTTCTCTTCCCAGAGAGCATGTGTTTCAAAACAAAAAGGGAGAAATTGGATAAATTGTGTTTGAAGCTGTTGTGGCCAGATATATAGTTTTACTGTTTGATCATAAGACATTATTTAGGGTATAAGCATCATCAGATGTTAGTAAATGTCATACCAAAATTCAAATACTAGAAAGGAAACATTTGTAATTATATCTTCTGGAGTTATAACATTCTCCTTGTTATTGTGTGTTGATGTTATTTGGCTGTATTTCAGTTTGACTAGATATTTTAGGACCACCATATCTCATTTGAAAAATTACAGCTTGAAAATTTGTTTCCAGCTTGAAAATTTTACCCTGGCTTAGATATGTTCTACTCATTATGTTGTATTTTGTTTAATATTGAAGAAATTGTATCTTTCAATCGTGTATTACTTCTGAATCCATACTTTCACCCAGATTGTCTTTTCTAATCTTTAGCACACTGTCTGAAAGGATCTATTTGCCCATTTCTACCACTGAGCAGAATTTCATGGAGTCTATTTATAAATGAAAGATAGCACTTTGGGATTCTTCCAAGAAATGATGTGGAACAAAGTAATACACGAATCATTTGCTATTATTTAGCTTTGATACTTGGCCAAATACATATTTCTTATTTTAAGATAAGATCACATTGGCAGAAAATCTTTTGGAAGAATATTACAATTCAGTTATACCAAGAGAAAGGCATTTTTGCTATTATGTATGAGACCTAAATTTTCATAATGTAAGAATGCTCCTCAAATGTATCATAAAGAAAGAATAACAAATCTTTCTGATCTCTCATTGAATAATTAAACAATTACAATTTTCTTCTTAACATTTCCACATTTTAAAATTAACATTTAAAATCTGAAGTAATAGTTTATGAAATAAAATTGTGAAAAATACATATTGCCAAGCGAACAATGAAATATTTTCATCATAAAAATAAATTAGAACAGTTATTACCTTGAAAATACTAAAGTATACATATATATATATGCACACACACACACATATATATATATATTTACACTGACAGAGTCTAATACAAGTTTAAGAATAAATAAGATATGTTATCCTTTTAATCCTTCTACATTACAAGTCTGTTTCTATTATTCCCAGTTCACAAAATTAATTAGTAATTTATTTTCTATAAATTTAGGCTTCTTACAAATTTCCCATTTGTAGACTATTTAAGGATATTTCACTGGTAATTTATCAGTATAATTATATAAAATTGTACAAAATAGAGAATTGGTATTCATAAAAATAATAAATAAATGCAATGTCAGTGAGTATTAAGCTTATTTGATTGGAGTTAAAATGCCTTAAATTAGTATCACTGTATATTTATGATGCCAAAAATCAACTACAACTTCAGAAACCAAAGCTGTTTTACTCAATAGTGCATTTAAAATCTAGCCTCCCCTCAAATTTCTAACAAACCATCCTCCTTCACCACTCAGTGGGCTTTCCTTCAGCTACATAAAGAAAATAAATCATCCTAAATGGAGCATGTTTGATTTATCTTATCAAACCTACAAACTTCTTGCACCTATAACCATGTCTTCCTGTGCCCACAGGTTATGTTAGAGGAACTGGTTATCTTTCTAGCTAAAATTTTCCCCACTCATGTTTTCTATCACATCTACCTTTTTAGTAGCCTTGTAAAGTTAGTCTAATCATCTCTCCCTTTTGTCTCAATCCTTTCTGTTTCTACTCTGTATCTCCCATCATTTAGACATTCTCAATTCTCACTGATATAAATAATGTATAATAAATGTACAAAAATAAAACAAAAGGCAAAAAAGCAAAAACACAATGCCTCTATAGACTTGCCTTCATTCTTTAGCTACAGACCATCCTGGACTTTTCTTTCCCAATTACATTTCTCCCATTCCACTTTTACCCCTTCATATACCTGTCAATCATCATCTCCTTCCTTGAATAACTTAAAATGTACTTCCAAGCCAAGAATGTGTTTCTTTTGAAGTAAATGTTTTCACCTATGTCATTTCATGTGGTGGATATTGTCAAAATAACAGCCTGATTTGATCTTAATTATTTCTTGAATTGTTTACAATATTCATCTCTATATATTCAATGCTTATATAATCTCTGAATGATGACTTATACATAGGTTGATGAATTCCAGGCATTTTGACCATCATCCTACTTTGCATCATCAGAGTGATATTCAAAGTAAAATCAGAATTGAATATCAAAGCCATAAAATTTCAGGGTTTTTGCTCTTAAGAAACAGCATTATTTTAAGTGTCTAAAAAACTAGAAGGATAAAGAGATGAAGAAGATGAGAAAGATGATCAAAGACATAAGGGAAGATCATAAGTTTAATTTCAGACATGATAAGTGGGCTATTATTAGATATTCATGTCAGTTCAGTTCAGTTCATTTCAGTCGCTCAGTCGTGTCCGACTCTTTGTGACATCATGAATCGCAGCAGGCCAGGCCTCCCTGTTCATCACCATCTCCCGGAGTTCACTCAGACTCACGTTAATCGAGTCCGTGATGCCAATCAGCCATCTCATCCTCGGTCGTCCCCTTCTCCTCCTGCCCCCAATCCCTCCCAACATTAGAGTCTTTTCCAATGAGTCAACTCTTCACATGAAGTGGCCAAAGTACTGGAGTTTCAGCTTTAGCATCATTCCTTCCAAAGAAATCCCAGGGTTGACCTCCTTCAGAATGGACTGGTTGCATCTCCTTGCAGTCCAAGGGACTCTCAAGAGTCTTCTCCGACACCACAGTTCAAAAGCATCAATTCTTGGGCACTCAGCCTTCTTCACAGTCCAACTCTCACATCCATACATAACAACAGGAAAAACCATAGCCTTGACTAGACGGACCTTAGTCGGCAAAGTAATGTCTCTGCTTTTGAATA
>SJYV01056319.1:77750-119138 GCA_006410875.1 Neotragus pygmaeus | reverse complement strand
TGTATAATCATAAGGGATTTGATTTAGGTCATACCTGAATGGTCTAGTGGTTTTCCCTACTTTCTTCAATTTAAGTCTGAATTTGGTAATAAGGAGTTCATTATCTGAGCCACAGTCAGCTCCTGGTCTTGTTTTTGTTGACTGTATAGAGCTTCTCCATCTTTGGCTGCATAGAATATAATCAATCTGATTTCGGTGTTGACCATCATTGGAATAGTCAATAAAGCAGAAGTAGATGTTTTTCTGGAACTGTTACTTTTTAGGTGATCCAACAGATGCTGGCAATTTATTTTCTGGTTCTTCTGCCTTTTCTAAAACCAGCCTGAACATCTGAAAGTTCACCATTCATGTACTGTTGAATCCTGGCTTGGAGGATTTTGATCGTTACTTTGCTAGCATGTGAGATGAGTGCTATTGTGCGGTAGTTTGAACANTGGCAATTTATTTTCTGGTTCTTCTGCCTTTTCTAAAACCAGCCTGAACATCTGAAAGTTCACCATTCATGTACTGTTGAATCCTGGCTTGGAGGATTTTGATCGTTACTTTGCTAGCATGTGAGATGAGTGCTATTGTGCGGTAGTTTGAACATTCTTTGGCTTTGCTTTTCTCTTGGATTAAAGTGAAACCTGACTTTTTTCAGTCCTGTGGCCATTGCTGGGTTTTCCAAATTTGCTGGCATATTGAGTGCAGCACTTTCACAGCATCATCTTTTAGGAATGAAATAGCTCAAATGGAATTTCATCACCTCCACTAGCTTTGTTCACAGTGATGCTTCCTAAGGCATACTTGACTTCACAGTCCAGGATGTCTGTCTCTAGATGACTGATCACACCATCATGGACATCTGGGTCATAAAGTTCTTTTTTTGTATAGTTCTTCTGTTTATTCTTGCCACCTATTCTTAATATCTTCTACTTCTGTTAGGCCCATACCATTTCTGNGTTTTTTGCCTCTCTTCTTCTCACATCTATTTTCCAGGCCTCCCCAGACAGCCATTTTACTTTTTTACATTTCTTTTCCATGGGGATGGTCTTGATCCCTGGCTCCTGTACAATATCATGAAGCTCTGTCCATAGTTCATCAGGCACTCTATCTATCAGATCTAGGCCCTTAAATCTATTTCTCACTTCCACTGTATAATCATAAGGGATTTGATTTAGGTCATACCTGAATGGTCTAGTGGTTTTCCCTACTTTCTTCAATTTAAGTCTGAATTTGGTAATAAGGAGTTCATTATCTGAGCCACAGTCAGCTCCTGGTCTTGTTTTTGTTGACAGTATAGAGCTTCTCCACCTTTGGCTGCATAGAATATAATCAATCTGATTTCTGTGTTGACCATCCGGTGTTGTCCGTGTATAGAGTCTTCTCTTGTGTTGTTGGAAGAGGGTGTTTGCTATGACTGGTGCATTTTCTTGGCAAAATTCTACTAGTCTTTGCCCTGCTTCATTCCTCATTCCAAGGCCAAATTTCCCTGTTACTCCAGGTGTTTCTTGACTTCCTACTTTAGCATTCCAGTCCCCTATAATGAAAAGGACATCTTTTTTGGGTGTTAGCTCTAAAAGGTCTTGTAGGTCTTCATAAAACCATTCAGCTTCTTCAGCATTACTGGTTGGGGCATAGACTTGGATAACTGTGATATTGAATGGTTTGCCTTGGAGACGAACAGAGTTCATTCTGTAGTTTTTGAGATTGCATCCAAGTACTGCATTTTGGACTCTTTTGTTGACCATGAGGACTACTCCATTTCTTCTGAGGGATTCCTGCCCACAGTAGTAGATATAATGGTCATTTGAGTTAAATTAGAGATGTCAAAAATAAAGCTGAATATTTGAATCTGAAGTTCAATGCTGAGGATTAGCTAGAGATACAAGTTTGTGAATCTTCAGGAAAAATATGGCACCTAAGACCAGAAGACTAGGTAAGGTGAGCAAAGGAATACGGTATAAAGAAGAAAGATAAGGATTCAATAGCTAGGAAACTAGTAGTTAGAAACTGAGGAGACATGAAAGAATCAGTAAAAGAGATAGAAAAGGAGCAGCCAGACAAGAGAAAAATGCAAAGTGGAACAGCACCAGAAGGCAAGTCAGAAAAGGATAAAAGTGCTTCTTACTTGGCCATCTTCCTTATGTTAGCGATAACGCCATTCTTCTAGTGGCTCAGACCCTTGAGATCATCCTCATCACTTCTGTGTGTCACATCAATGCTTATTCTATCCAGAAGCCCACTGGTAACACACCATTCTGAGCCATCATCTCCCATCAGGATTCCTGCAATGCCTTCTCTATTAGTCCCTCTAATTTTGTCCTTTCCTTGTTCATACTATTCTCTATAGGCAAAACGAGGCTGTTTAAATGTAATTCACATGGTGTTGCTCCTCTGAGAAGAAACTCTCAATGTGTTTTTCAGCTCTCTCAGTGCAAAATTAAAAGCACTAACCAACGCCCTCAGTGCTCGTCTGTCTACAACTCTTATTTCCTTGACTGAAACTTTGTATTAAATTCCTCTTACTCAGCCTGCCCAGTTACACATGTTTCACTGGTATTTTTGACAGTGTCAAGACCTGCTGTATCACAGGGAGTTTGTAATTGTTTTTCTCTCTTAAAACATGTTTTCCCAGATATATGCTTGGATCATCCTCTAATTTCCCTCAAAATTTTATTCAAAATTATTCATCATTGTAGACCTGTATAAAATTGTAGTCATTCCAAACTACACCTTGTATGGTATATCTTTTGCTAAATAGAACTTACTGCCATTTATGCAATAATCATGGTTCATGAGGACATATTTTTGTTTGTTTTGTTCATCATTTATCACATAGAGCAGTGTCTGGCACATAGAAGTGATCAATACACATTTGCTGAAAGAATGAATGACTGAATGAAAAAGTGTCAAAATAGAAGGAGAGAAATAGAGACAATTTTTTCATTAGTAACAATTTGGAAAATATAAATCAACTTGTCCTATAAGTATGAAACAATAATATACTTTTAAAGCATGTAATTATTATTTATCTATAAATATATATAATTTTATTAGAATTTTAGTTTAAATGAGCAATGTATACTCTAAATTAAAAGTACATCATAATTAAAAGATAATTAATTCACAGAATACAGTCCAGAATTTAAACACGAAGTCTTGATAGGCTAAGAGATTTAGAATATAAAATATTAGCTTAATAGAATTATACATTTGGTTAGCATGTTTCAATGAATATACACCTATCAAGATGTATTTTTTAAAATTTTACAATTCATTTAATGGCTACTGGTAATCATCAAACTAGCAATGGTTACCTTCAAATGTTATCACACTTGCTGTGCTATCATTTCTCAGGGTTGATCAGATACCTAGAGTCACAGACACTTCCGACACAAGATGCATCATAAGAATCAGACCTAGTTTATCACCAGCATGTATAAAACCAGACCTAGGTAAAGAACTAGGTCTGGGGACACAAACATGGTCTTAATATAGGGAATGTTTAGCCTGTCAATATGCATTTTTATTCTCAATCTGACTCTGGGATGAATACTTGCAGCAAGATAACTTTTCATATTTTTACTATGCTCATAAATACTATCAAAATTTGTTGACATTCATATAATTCTGCATATCTGTGTGTGACTTTTAGTTAGAAACATATTTCAAAATTATTCTTTATTTGAGAACCTGAAAGCTTTATGCAGAGTAAACTGCCTGAGTAGTAATCGAGAAGTTGTAGAGTTCACAATTTCTACTTAAAAACTCGAAAGCAAACAAATTCTTCTGGGGTTGCCTGGTAACTAATAAGGAGTATGTCAAATTGAAAGACAAGCCTGCCTGAAGCAGCTTCGAATAAATAATAGAATTATTGTCAACTTTAGCCTCAGAGAAGCAAGACAGGGAACAATTTTAAGCTAAACTGAAGGAAAGACATTTGAAATCTCTGTGTGTGTGTGTTTTAGTGAATTCTCCATTGCTTGTCATTAAACATTTTTCCTCACCAAAAGCATAGAATTAACATAAAGACACTAAGAGCAAATTCTGAAGATGTGGTTTAATATCTGTTGGGATTAAATAAAACAGACCAAGACATTTTGGAGACACAATAATATATTTTTTACTCATTAAGTATTTATTTATAAAATCATTTGTGCGATGTATTGATTTCTTAGAAACACTAATGTACATTAAGAATGATTACTGCTATGATAAAAGATTTGACATGTGTCTTTAAAGTGAGAATTATGTTACAATGACTCGGGTATATGTACAGTGAAATATTTTGACAAGACTTTAGTTAAAGTGTTACTTTATATCACACTGTTGATAAAATGCTTACAAACCTTGACCTATTTTTGTTTTATTTCCAGCAGGAAAAAAGTCAAGAACGTTCAAGAATCAAAGGTAAGGAGTGACAATTTTAAGATCATAGTTTTATACAATTGAGTAAGTATATAAGAAAAACAAATTGAAAGTATAATTGAAATGAGAAAAAAAATAAAACTTCACAGTTTTCAACATGATTTTAAAGTCATTGTGAACACTTTGGGAACTCTCCAAGGCAATTGAAGTTCATCAAGTTTTCCTTTCTTCATACAGTGTTTTTGGAAAATTCAACACAACTTTCTGTTCATTCCCTGAGATGTTCTCATTTAATTCCTCCACCAACCGTTGCCTATAAGAGTAGGTGTTCTGTCACATCTATAATTTAGGAGATGATCTTTTAAAACTGTGCTTTGTGGAGAACCAACTATTTAGTCACTGCCATCTCACTATATTTTCTCTGAAAGAGCAAGAAAATATATATTTATATATTAGAAGTTGGTGATAACTTTTTCTATGGCATAGTCAATTTTAGTCTGACATAGGAAGTTTCTTTACCTCACAAACAGAATCTTATTTGAAGTGCATTAATTGAGATAATATTAGTCTAAGTAGATTGTAATACATCAACAAAAAATTACCATTAGTGTGTGCTTCTACTGATTGTAATGATAGAAATTTCACAGATTTTTCCAGGTTTAATCTTTCTGGTCTGTCCATTCTTATTTTATGTTGTGAGCATCCTTGCCCACTTATTCCTTCCNTTGAGATAATATTAGTCTAAGTAGATTGTAATACATCAACAAAAAATTACCATTAGTGTGTGCTTCTACTGATTGTAATGATAGAAATTTCACAGATTTTTCCAGGTTTAATCTTTCTGGTCTGTCCATTCTTATTTTATGTTGTGAGCATCCTTGCCCACCTATTCCTTCCCCAAAGTGTAGTAGTCCCAAATCTGACAATGGAGCAAAACACAATTGCACTGTTTTATTTATTTATTTATTTATTTAATTGAAGTATAATTGATTTACAATATTGTGCTAATTTCTACTGTATAGCACAGTGATTTCATATACCTCTGTATGTGTGTACATTGTTTGTTTGTTTGTTTTCCATATAGTGTATCACAGGATATTGAATATGGTTCCCTGTGCCACACTTTAAGAGCCTGTTGTTTATCTATTTTGTTTATAGTTCAGGATAGTCTGCTAATCCCAAACTCCTAATTTATCCCTCCACTCACCCATCTTTGCTTTGGTAACCACAAGTCTGTTTCGGTTTTGTAGATAAGTTCATTTGTGTCATATTTTAGATTCCACATATAATGATATCATATGACATTTGTCTTTCTCTATCTTACTTCACCTAGCATGATAATCTCTAAGTCCATCCAGGTTGTAGCAAATAATGAAATAGCTTTATTTCATTCATTTTATGGCTGAGTATATATATTTGTTTTATATATTCTTTATCCACTCATCTGTCTATGAACATTTAGGTTGTTTCAATATCTTGGCAATTGCAAATAGTGCTATAAACATAGGGGTGCATGTATCCCTTTGAATTATGATGCTCCATATGCTCAGCAGTAGGATTGCTGGATTATAGAGCAACGTTATTTTTATTGTTTTGACCTCCATACTGTTTTCCATAGTGGCTGCACCAGCTTACATTCCCACCAACCATATAGGAAGTTTCCCTTTTCTCCACACTCTTGAAATACTTATTATTTGTAGACTTTTTAATGTTTGCTGTTCTGATCGATGTAAGGTCATTGTAGCTTTGATTTGTGTTTCTTTAATTATTAGCAATCCTGTGCTATTCTTCATGTACCTCTTGACAACTGTCATGTTTTATTCCATCCTTTCTGCATAGGAAAATATTTTTTAGAGCTTTTTGGAGTTTTACACAAATAAATAAAAAAATGTAACTGTGGAAAAGATACAAAGATTACATGTATTCCTGAAAAGATTAAAAGATAGTTACATTTTTGAGGGTTGCTAGATTGATGTTACCAATTTTGCTTACTTAAGTCCAAATATAATCTCCTCTGTGCATTTTCTCACAACTGACTGATTTACACAATTTTTTCTTGTTGATCATCTGTGAGTTTATATTACAGAAAAATATGAAAAGATATACTTACAAAATTTTTACTATGTTTATTTTGTTCAAATGAATTAGGTAAAACTACCTTTCCAGGGATTCCCAAACTGTGTTCTTTTTCAGCAAATTTATGTATATCTTGTTATTTTATATATGAATTCATTACACTTATATATCCTCAAAACACTCATATTAGCTCAAAGTTTTGTACTTTGTGTTGCAAAAGGAAATTTCTATCCCAAGAGGTGCTATGTGATGTTAATTTAAGTGATACATGCATTTTAAGCATATTGACAGCACATCTTCCTTCTTATAAAGGGGCCTAGTGTTTCAGATTAGCCTTAAATCATATTTATAATTCCATTATAGTTGAAATAAATTCAGTATAGTTTTCCTTTCAATGCTTTATTGCCTTGGAGTACATAAATTAAATCATCTGAAGTTGTAAAAATTATGCTTTTTCAACTATTTTCTGGGAACATGTTTTCTAATGTATAAAATTTTCAAGATGATGCTTTTCACTTCTGTCATTGTTATTGGCTGACACATGGTTCAGAATCTTCACATAATGTCTGCTAGACTACTGAATTGTAAGTAAAATAAATCAGAGATATATAGTTGCATCAACACTTGCTGCCTAGCTCTACTTAGAAGAACTCTACATTTTTTCTTGAACAGTTATGGGAATCACCTTACAATATTATCTTACTGGAACTTATGAATGGCCATTTCAAATATTTTAAAATCAATATTAAGAAGAAAAATATTGAGTCACAAAAGCAATGTCTTACCCATTATTAGATAACAAAATTCTGAAAATCAAATATTGTACTTTTCTTGGTCTTGAAATGTACACTATGGCCTCATTTAATCTAGGTAAACATTTCTCAACTAGTAATTCTCTGGACTTCCTGACTGATTTCTAATCTTATTTGCTGGAACATGTTTATTACATTGCCAAGAATTATACAGTCTTTAATCTTTTAATTCCTTGCGTTTGGTGCCTGTTTATGGTTGAAACACCAATCTCAACCTCATGATATCAGTGACCTGAAATTACATTAATTCACATAGCAATGAAAATCCAATGAAAAGCAATTCCTATTTCTTCTGTGTATACATATATTGAAATGCTTGGAAACTTGCAATTTTATCTTTAATTTATTATTTGATATTCACATGCTCTTATTATAATACTATTTTGGAAAGTCATACTAATCCATATTTTCAAACTCTAGAATTATATTTCAATGAAATTCAACTGACAAGATTTGTCTTGGTTCAATAGTTAGTATGGATTCTCAACTGATTTTCATCTGTATATGGCCTGTTGTTAAATGAGACAAAAACTAATCTATTCAGTACACAATTTTGAGATTTCCAGTTGTTTAAGAGGTCCTTCCTTACAGCTACATTAAAGAATATAGCAGAGAAATAAAAAGTCCCACGGATTTGAAAGAATGATCAAAACTTTTCAGGAAACAAATTTTCACACTGTTCTTCAGTGACTTAAAAGCTGAGGTAAAATAGAGTACATTATGCATTAAAATCCAATGTGAATTTTGTAAATATGATCCAGAAGTAATGTCTTCTATAAAGATCACAACAAATCAATAATCATCTGCCAGTATTTCTCAGGGGAGTGTTTTAATAGTTTTTGAGAAAAATTTAAATCAACTATGCTTTACAAATAGCTTAGAAACTCTGTAAACGTCATTGAGTTTTTACTTTTCCAAAATGATGTGAAGTTTTACTACAGTGAGAAGGATGTAATCACTGTGGACAGTTTTTTATTTTTTTATTTTTTTACTTTATAATACTGTATTGGTTTTGCCATACATTGACATGAATCCACCACAGGTGTACCTGAGTTCCCAACCCTGAACCTCCCTCCCACCACCCTCCCGCTATCATCTCTCTGGCTCATCCCAGTGCACCAGCCCCAAGCATCCTGTATCCTGCATCGGACCTAGACTAACGATTCATTTCTTACATGATAATATACATGTTTCAGTGCCATTCTCCCAAATCATCCCACCCTCTCCCTCTCCCTCTCCCACAGAGTCCAAAAGTCTGTACTTTACATCTTTGTCTCTTTTGCTGTCTCGCATGTAGGGTTATCATTACCATCTTTCTAAATTCCATATACATGTGTTAGTATACTGTATTGGTGTTTTTCTTTCTGGCTTACTTCACTCTGTAGAATCGGCTCCAGTTTCATCCACCTCATTAGAACTGATTCAAATGTATTCTTTTTAATGGCTGAGTAATACTCCATTGTGTATATGTACCACAGCTTTCTTATCCATTCATCTGCTGATGGACATCTAGGTTGCTTCCATGTCCTGGCTATTGTAAACAGTGCTGCACTGTGGACAGTTCTGTGTGGTTATGCTGTGGCATGCTCCTCAGCATTGGCTTCACTTTCTTCTGTCGATAAAAGAATGTTTGTCCATTCCCCAAAGTGATCCAATTGTCTTTATCAAAGATATTCCCTCTTCTCTTCTCATGTGAATATTCTTGGCTCTTCCCATTCAGAAGTGTTAAAAATAAAGCATGTTCTCCTTTTATGGCTATTTATCTTTTGTTAAGACTAAACATTTGGGGGCAATAAGGACTAAAGTCAATTACCTAATAATCATTTATAGGTTATATTATTAATATCTCTCTTTTGTTAAGTAACAGATGTCAGACACTGTGCTGAGCTTTTTACATATATTATTTTAATCTTCAAACACACTTTATTTGTAAGAATTATCATCCAAATATGTCTGCATTTTGAGAAATCACATTCAAAGTAATTCGGGTCAATATCACTCTTATTCTATTAAAAGGGGTCATAGCTTGTTCAGCCAATCCCCAAGTGTACAGTAGGTAAATTTAGCATGCTGTTATTCTCAGTGTTTTTTTCATGTTCATAAAGTTGATATTTATGGATTTTTCTATTCACATTTTATTTTCTTTAATGTCACAGTGCATATATTTTTCCTACTGCCAATTTATATAAAAACTGCTCAGTACTTTGTAACTTCAAGAAAAAAAAATAGAAAATGGCAAATGTAACAGTGCTATTTTAAGGGACATATGTAAGAATGATGCCAACTTGTTCACTAAATGCAAGTGACTTAAACCCTCCAGAGGTAATTTCTCTTCTATGGTAAATATCATAACATAACGTGACATAAAAAACCCTTTACATGTCTCAAATGCTAAGGCTTATACTTCTATAAGGACATTGAACAATGTCATTACACTATTAAAAAACATATCCTGCAAAAGTCTATGATTTTAAATAGGTTCTGTATGCAAATAATATGTTATATGCATTTGTGTATATTAAAAATGCAAGCTGCACAATTGCTCTTCCTATGGTACATACCTCCTTCACTATTGAGCAATAACAGAAATCATTATGTCAAGACCATACTTGATTTGATTAAAAGAGTGTATTTGGGACAATAAATGCCNTACCATCTTTCTAAATTCCATATACATGTGTTAGTATACTGTATTGGTGTTTTTCTTTCTGGCTTACTTCACTCTGTAGAATCGGCTTCAGTTTCATCCACCTCATTAGAACTGATTCAAATGTATTCTTTTTAATGGCTGAGTAATACTCCATTGTGTATATGTACCACAGCTTTCTTATCCATTCATCTGCTGATGGACATCTAGGTTGCTTCCATGTCCTGGCTATTGTAAACAGTGCTGCACTGTGGACAGTTCTGTGTGGTTATGCTGTGGCATGCTCCTCAGCATTGGCTTCACTTTCTTCTGTCGATAAAAGAATGTTTGTCCATTCCCCAAAGTGATCCAATTGTCTTTATCAAAGATATTCCCTCTTCTCTTCTCATGTGAATATTCTTGGCTCTTCCCATTCAGAAGTGTTAAAAATAAAGCATGTTCTCCTTTTATGGCTATTTATCTTTTGTTAAGACTAAACATTTGGGGGCAATAAGGACTAAAGTCAATTACCTAATAATCATTTATAGGTTATATTATTAATATCTCTCTTTTGTTAAGTAACAGATGTCAGACACTGTGCTGAGCTTTTTACATATATTATTTTAATCTTCAAACACACTTTATTTGTAAGAATTATCATCCAAATATGTCTGCATTTTGAGAAATCACATTCAAAGTAATTCGGGTCAATATCACTCTTATTCTATTAAAAGGGGTCATAGCTTGTTCAGCCAATCCCCAAGTGTACAGTAGGTAAATTTAGCATGCTGTTATTCTCAGTGTTTTTTTCATGTTCATAAAGTTGATATTTATGGATTTTTCTATTCACATTTTATTTTCTTTAATGTCACAGTGCATATATTTTTCCTACTGCCAATTTATATAAAAACTGCTCAGTACTTTGTAACTTCAAGAAAAAAATAGAAAATGGCAAATGTAACAGTGCTATTTTAAGGGACATATGTAAGAATGATGCCAACTTGTTCACTAAATGCAAGTGACTTAAACCCTCCAGAGGTAATTTCTCTTCTATGGTAAATATCATAACATAACGTGACATAAAAAACCCTTTACATGTCTCAAATGCTAAGGCTTATACTTCTATAAGGACATTGAACAATGTCATTACACTATTAAAAAACATATCCTGCAAAAGTCTATGATTTTAAATAGGTTCTGTATGCAAATAATATGTTATATGCATTTGTGTATATTAAAAATGCAAGCTGCACAATTGCTCTTCCTATGGTACATACCTCCTTCACTATTGAGCAATAACAGAAATCATTATGTCAAGACCATACTTGATTTGATTAAAAGAGTGTATTTGGGACAATAAATGCCATTAAAGAATGATGCCTGCAGTCTTTATGCACATAAATGCACATACAAACTATCTTCTATTCATTTTTAAACACTCAAGAATTCAGATTCTCCTTTATTTCCCATATTGCAAAGTTAGCAACTGAAAACACGAAAAATTATCTAATATATAATCTGAAATAGACAGGAATATATTTCTCAATGAGCCTAAGGGGTGTTGCTATGAGTTTGAAATTCTAACTCTTAATTCACATTTCCTAAATATCCAGATATTCTTCATTAGAATAATCTCACAGAGTTCCTGAGGTCAGCTAACTTCTTCAAGTTCGGGTAGCTAGTCAGGAACAGTGAGTATGGAGAGACTGATCTTCAAATCCTAATTCATAAAGGCCATTGGATATATTACATTAACAAATGGAACTACCCTGTAAAATTGTAAGGTGATAATTCATATACATGGGCCTTTAATGAGACTCTTTTGTCTAATTGTTGCATTTCTTTATGTTCAGGAAACAAAATGTACCCAGCACAATTAGTAATACCTGATATGGAGATTCTTACCATTACCTGAAGTTCGGAGTCACTGTATTTCTAATGGATTACAATTTCATACATACTGAACCCTAGGCTCTTTGATAGTCAATTCAGAAACCTATTGTTGAGGGAAATAATGATTTGTATGCTATTTATGAAACTGTGGGTTTTGTCAATCATAATCAATAGTTAGAATCCTTACAAAGTCAAAGCACCAAAAGACAGGAAAACTCACCTCTAAAATTGTCAACTGAAAGATGGATAGATTTATTTATTTATTTGTTTTTGGCAAATGACAACGCTGTATAAATGCCAGACAAGTGTTCTTCTGACAATAATTCTTAAAAAAAAATTAAATTGTTGTAAAAGAATGTGAAGAAAAATAGTTATTTTACATAACCTACTCCAGAATTCTTACCTGGAGAATTCCATGGACAGAGGAGCCTGGCAAGCTACAGTCCATAGGGTTGCAAAGAGTCAGATGCAACTGAGTGACTATCACATTCACTATGCTATAGCTATTGCATTATATCAGATCAATTCTATTTGAACTCTATTTGTTTTCTTAAATGCACTTTTGAAATTAAATGGAGGCAATGTGTATTCTCATGAATAATTATTGATTACCTTGCAGCAATATATCAATGTCTTATATGCAGAAATTAATAATGTATGATTGACTAGCAACTCTTTAATAATATAAGCACTTCAAATATTTTAATTCATTTCATCTTACATATAATTTAACAATACAAATACAAATTGATTGCTGAATAATTAATCAATAAAATGTAATTTCTAATTATAGTAAACACATTGGAAAAATTTCTGATTTCATTAGCTGAAATTTGCTCTATATAAATAGATCTTGCACTATTAAAAACAGTGATCATGTCTCTTTATGTGGGTCATATTTTGTGATTTTTCATATTAAAGTGAGTGAGTTTGGAAACAAAAATGATAATACATAGATGCAAATTCTGGAAGTTACTATAAACATAAAATAGTAACTGATACTTCAACAAACTTTCAAACATATAACAATTTAAGTTCTAATGTGTAAATTTATAGAAGAAAAATAAATTACTGGAAATATACTCCCTACAAGTAATATAAATGATGCCTCAAACTGTCCTCTTACATGACTTTTTAGTGGTAAAAATTTCAATGTAAGTAGTAACTTTTCCCTCAGAATGAATATTCATCCTCCATTCTTAAAAAAATTCATTAAACAACTTGGTCCATTTTTAGATGATCTCATTTTAAACTTAAAGGTGTAATTTATTTTTTAATTGTTGGCACATCTTTCACTTCTCATAATTACAATTTGTTGTAGGTCTTATGCTGAGAATAATTAAGACTTATCTTCTTTGCAACTTTCAATATATGATAGTGTTATTAACTTTAGTCAGTATGCTACACATCAGATTCCAAGGATTTATTCATCATATAGCTGGAAGTTTAGATTTAGATTACTTCCATATCTTGGCTATTATGAATATGCTGCAATAAATATGAGAGTGCATATGTTTTTAATATCTTATTTTCATTTCTTTTGGGTAATACCCAGAAGTAGAATTCCTGGATCATATTGTAATTCTATTTTTAGTTTTTTGAGGTACCTTTTCCATAATGGCTGAATCAGTTTGCACTCCCAGCAATAGTGCACAAGGGTTCTCTGTTCTTCAACCAATTTTAGATGATCTTGATGCATGTTCTCCTGTCACAGCAGCAGGAAGACAAACATCTTTCTTTACCTATTGATGCCATTCTCATCAACCAAGAGACGCTTCAAAATGTATCTGATTGTGTTTCTCATTTATGCCAAGAATCACTCAATTTATATTATGCCAAACACATTATCTTTCCCCCTCCATTTGGCATACATTCTCTGTTTTTCTGAAGGATATTCATAAATCATCTCATTCAATGGTTCATTTATTTTGGTTTCAGGATGATTAATTTTGAGGGCATTTTGTCCACCAGGAAACAATGCTATCTAAAAGAAATCAAGGTGTAATAGGTCTGACAATGGGAAAACATCCCACAATAACTAGATTTATTTACTATAAATAATGATTTAATGCTTCATAGGAGTCACTAAGAGTCGGACATGACTGAGTGACTTCACTTTCACTTTTAACTTTCATGCATTGGAGAAGGATATGGCAACTCACTCCAGTATTCTTGCCTGGAGAATCCCAAGGACTGGGGAGCCTGGTGGGCTGCCGTCTATGGGGTCGCACAGAGTCGGACACAACTGAAGCGACTTAGCAGCAGCAGCAGCAGCAGCAGGATATCAAATAAATATTGTTTAGGCCTTTCTTTACATAGTTTTTAAGTTATTACTTTTCCCTGCAAAGTAACATCCCAACACTGACCTTCCCTTCAGTCACCAATACAAAATATCCTTATTTTATACTTTTAACAAAACAGAAATGCCACACAGTGTTTCTTGAAAGAGTTGAAAGTCATTTTCTGAGAAATGACAATTAATATTAACCAAACTGTGCTTGAAGACTTAATTTATTTAACTTGAAACAATAACTTTGCTTACTTGCAATGGTTAGTCTTTGTGAAAGAACTGTTCAAAAACAGTCATATGAACATCGCTTTTTTTTTTCTGAAAAATATATCTTATCTTCTAATGAAAAACTATATGCTCTATCAGTTTTTCCTTTTGTTTTGTTTTTGTCTCCCCTGCTAGGGGAGAAACATGAAATTTTCTTTTATTTAATAAAGTGTATTATTATACTTGGGTTTTAAAATATATACTTCTTCTTTATAATCCAGGGTCTTAACCTAACATTTAATGTGTTAATAGTAAGTATTGGTAAGCTACTTGATTCCCTGCGTGGATCCCAGCCTTATCATGGCAAAGGGGCTTGCGTAACTCAATGAGCTGTGAGACAAACCTCGCAGGGCCATCCAAGATGGATGGGTCATAGAGTTCTTATAAGACATGGTCCACTGGAGAAGGGAATGGCAGCCCACTCCAATATTCTTGCTGTGAAAGAAAGAAAGAAAGTGAAGTCGTTCAATTGTGTCTGACTCTTTGCGAGTCCGTGGACTGTAGCCTACCAGGCTCACCCATCCCTGGGATTCTCCAGGCAAAAACGCTGGAGTGGGTTGCCATTTCCTTCTCGAATGCATGAAAGTGAAAAGTGAAAGTGAAGTCACTCGGTGGTGCCCAACTCTTAGCGACCGCATAGACAGCAGCCTACCAGGCTTGTCTGCCCATGGGATTTTTCAAGCAAGAGTACTGGAGTGAGTTGTCATTGCTTTCTCCGATTCTTGCTGTGAGTACCCCATAAATAGTATGAAAAGGAAAAAGATATGACACCGGAAGATGAGCCCTCCCAGGTTGTCAAGTGTCCAATATGCTATTAGGATGACTGGAGGGCAATTACTAATAGTGCCAGAAAAATTAAGTAGATGGTCCAAAACAGAAAAAAAAAAAAAAGCTCAGTTGTGGATATGTCTGGTGGTGAAAATAAAGTCTAATGTTGTAAATAACAATGTTGCATAGGAATCTAGAATGTTAGGTCCATGTATCA
Organism: Neotragus pygmaeus; assembly: GCA_006410875.1. Classification (NCBI taxonomy): domain Eukaryota; kingdom Metazoa; phylum Chordata; class Mammalia; order Artiodactyla; family Bovidae; genus Neotragus; species Neotragus pygmaeus. Next base: position 103,839 of record SJYV01056319.1, on the reverse strand, counting down.
AGGTGAATTAGACATGGTCAAGGCAAGAGTGAAATCAGAATCTTAGGAATCAGTGAACTAAAATGGATGGAGACAGCAAATTTGAATCATGTGAACACTAAATCGACCACTGTGGGCAAGAATCCTTTATCAGAAATAGAGTAATACTCACAGTCAACTATAGCATCTGAAATGCAGTAATTTGGTGCAATCTCAAAAACAACAGAATGATCTGTTTGTTTCCAAGGCAAACCATTCAACATCACAACAATCCAAATCTAAGCCAAACAACTAATGCTGAGGAAGCTGAAGTTGAGTGGCTCTATGAAGACCTACATGACCTTCTAGACCTAACACCTCTCTGCCCTCCCCCCAAAAATGTCCTTTTCATAAAGGAGAATGGTATGATGCAAAAGTAAGAATTCACAAGATACTTGGAGTATTAGGCAAGTTTGGCCTTGGAGTACAAAATGAAGCAGGTCAAAGGCTAGCAGATTTTTATCAAGAGAACTCATTGGTCAAGCGAGCACCATTTTCCACAACACAAAAGACAACTCTACACGTGTACGTCACCAGAGGGTCAATACTGAAATCAGGTTGATTATATCCTTTGCAGTGGAAGATGGAGAAGCTCTACACATTCAGCGAAAACAAGACCTGGAGCTGACTGTGGCTCATAACATGAGCTTTTTATTGAAAAGAAAGAAAGTGAAGTTGTTCAGTAGTGTCTGACTCTTTGCAACCCCATGGACTGTAGCCTACCAGGCTCCTCTGTCCATGGGATTCTCCAGACAGGAATACTGGAGTGGGTTGCCATTGCCTTCTCCAGGGGATCTTCCCGACCCAGGGATTGAACTCGGGTCTCCCGCATTGTAAGCAGATACTTTACCCTTTCTCTAGGGAAGCAAAATTCAGGCTTAAACTGAAGAAAGTAGGGAAAACCATTAAGTCATTCATGTATGACTTAAATCAGATCCCGTATGATGATACAATGGAGGTGATAAGTAGATCCAAGGAGTTAAATCTGGTAGACAGAATGCATAAAGAACTATGGATGGAAGTTCATAACATCAGAGAAAAGGTAGTGACCAGAACCATCCCAAAGAAAAAGAAATAAAAGAAAGCAAAGTGATTGTCTGAGGAGGCTTTACAAATAGCTGAGAAAACAAGGGAAATGAAAGACAAGGGAGAAAAGGAAAGATATCTATTCAGTTGAGTGACTGAATGAAGAGTTCCAGAGAACAGCAAGGAGAAATAAGAAGACCTCAAAGGAGCAATGCAAAGAAATAGATGAAAACAACAGAATGGGAAAGACTGGAAATCACTTAAAGAAAATTAAAGATATCAAGGGAATATTTCATGCAAAGATGGACATGAAAAATGATAGAAATATTTAGGACCTAACAGAAGTAGAAGAGATTAAGAAGAGCTGGCAAAAATACATAGAAGAATTGTACAAAAAGGTCTCAATGACCCAGATAACCAAAATGGTGTGGTCACTCACCTACAGCCAGACACCCTGGAATGTGAAGTCAAGTGGGCCTTAGGAAGCATTACTATCAATAAAGCTGGTGAAAGTGATGGAATTCTAACTGAGATATTGAAAATCCTAAAAGATGATGTTTAAGTGCTTCACTCAATATTAAATTTGGAAAACTCAGCAGTGGCCAGAGGACTGGAAAAGATCACTTTCATTACAATCCCAGAGAAGGAGAATGACAAAGAATGTTCAAACCACTGTACAATTGCACTCATTTCACAAGCTAGTAAGGTTATGCTCAAAATTCTTCAAGCTAGGCTTCAGCAGGACATGAACAGAGAACTTCCAAATGTACAAGCTGGTTTTTGAAAAGACAGATGAATAAGAGATTGAATTACCAACATTCATTGGATCATAAAGAAAGCAAGGGAATTCCATAAAATCATCTGTTTCATTGACTACACTACAGTGTTTGACTGTGTGGATCACAACAAACTGTGAAAAATTCTTAAAAAGATGGGAAAACCAGACCACCTTGCCTGTCTCATGAGAAACATGTATGTATGTAAAGAAACAACTGTTAGAATCAGTCATGAAACTGACTGGTTTCAAACTGAGAAAGGAGTATGAAAAGGATTTATATAGTCGCCTTGTTTATTTAACTTATGTGAAGAGCATAGCATATGAAATGTCAGGCTGGATGCATCACAGAATGATATCAAGATTGCCAGAAGAGTATAAAAAACCTCAGATATACAAATAATAGCACTCTAAGGGCAGAACATGAAGAACTAAAGAGCCTTTTGATGAGGGTGAAAGAGGAGAGGAGGGTGAAAGAGGAGAATGGCTTAAAATTCAGCATTCAGAAAACTAAGATCATGACATTTGATCTGATCAGTTCAGTTCAGTTCAGTCACTCAGTCACGTCCAACTCTTTGCGACCCCATGAATTGCAGCACGCCAGGCCTCCCTGTCCATCACCAACTCCTNAAAAAAAAAAAAAAAAAAAAAAGAACCCACGAACAACCTAATTATAACACGGCAAGAAGACTTGATTAAACATTCTTCCAAAGAAGATATATAGATGGTCAACAGGTGCATGAAAAGATGCTTATCATTGCTAATCATCAGAGAGTTGTAAGTCAAAGCCATAGTGAGATATCTTTTGACATCTATCAGAATAGCTAACATTAAAAAATCTACAAATAACAAATGTTAGAGTGAATGTGAATAAAAAGGAAACTTTGTGCACTGTTGTTGGAAATGTCAATTGGTACAGTCACTATGGAAAACAGTATGAAGCTTTCTTAAAATATATATAATGCTGGTAAACTTATGGTCCACCAAGTCCATTCCTTGGTATATATACAAAGAAAATGAAAACACTAATTCAAGAAGATACATGCACCACAGTGTTCATAGCAATATTATTTACAATAGTCAGGACATGAAAACAACCTATGAAGTAACAGATAAATGGATAAACAGATAAGTGTGAAAAGAATGAAAATTCTGCCACTAGCCACAACACAGATGGAAGTAGAGGTCATTATGCTCAGTGCAATAAGTCAGAGAAAAAAAGTACTCTGTTATCACTTATTTACAGGATATTAACAAAAGAAACAGATTCACAGATTTAGAGAACAGGTTGTGGTACCAATGAGAAGAAGAAAGGAATTTGCAAGACAGGAGAACAGGATTAAGAAATACAGACAATTATGATAAAATAAATATGCAGCAAAGATATATTGTATAGCACAGAGACATATAGCAATTATTTTGTAATAACTTTATAATATTTTAATATATAAAATATTAGATCATTAAACTAATAAAATATAAATCAACTATTTCAATAAGATGTTCCTTGAGGGCTCAGTGGTAAAGAATCTGCTTGCCAAGACAGGAGCCATTGATTTGATCCCTGGGTTGGGAAGATCTCCTGGAGAAGGAAATGGCAACCCACTCCAGTATTCTTGCCTGGGAAATCCTTTGGACAGTGGAGCATGGTAGGCTATATTTCAGTAAAAAATAAAGTTCAGTCAAGCTGAGGAAAACAATAAGACTACCTTTGTCAAGAAAGACATTCAAGTAATTAATTGGTCATATCTTTCCACAGTTTGCTACTGCTAAGTCGCTTCAGTCATGTCCGGCTCTGTGTGACAAAGACGGCAGCCCACCAGGCTACTCCGTCCCTGGGATCCTCCAGGCAACAACATTGGAGTGGGTTGCGATTTCCTTCTCCATTCTACAGTTTAATCTCAACTAATTGTCCCAGATTTTTCCCTCTTCCCCTTTATTCCAGATATCATTATTATATTCCAGATGTTATATAAATATAAATGCACAGCAGAACCACTTAATTAAACTTTTTATTGGGTTAAATTTTATCATTTTTTATACATACCATTACACTTTATACACTTACATTTTATACTTCTTATTTTTTCAAATAATTTATATAATTTACTTTGAAATTTTTCTTTGGTACTAACCTAGACAAAGCAGGCCTATGTTACAACTGAGGACAGATACCATTATATATGAGGTCACATTGTCTCATGCTGTGCAAAGTTACACTGCAATTTTTATCACTAAGTGTTTCAGTTGACTTATCAATCTCATTTTTTAATTTGGTCTGAAAATATTATACTTATCCCAAACTCACAAAGAGCTGATTCCAGTGGAGCCAGTGAGGCCAGAAAAGGGGGCTTAGAGAATGATGAGTTGTGAGGGTGCAGATCCTCTCCACATTATTCTCTGAGGAGCTGGCTTCTAAGATCTTTTTGGCAAGTGAGTGAGTATTTGAGTGTCTCACAATGCTAATTAGTTATAAAAAGAAATACAGAGGGAAGTCGAACTGCTTGACAGCTGCCCTACACATCAAAGTGTCAATGCCAGTTAACAGATGTCACTGATCAGCTGCTTTCAACTTGTTTTCATAAGTCTACCAGGAGAATGACAACGAGTTTATACAATTTGCTTCATGAGTTTAGACTCAAACAAAACAGTACTTCCTCTAACAATGCACATTCAATATTTGTACTTCCTTGGATGTTATAACCTTTGCCAGTGGTTGCTAATTTTCATATGTTTCTGACTACTATCAGTAAAAGCTACAAAATTTTACTAGGCATCTATTCTGTGCAAGAATCTACAGTGAGAATTAAATAAGACATGTGGATGTAGGCAAAATTTTTACTCTTAAAATCTAGAACAAGAAAAACAATACATACAAATATAAGGCAGTGTTTACTAAGCACTAAAATAATATTCACAAACGAAAATACTGACATTATTAAAGCTGGGACTCTAATGGTATAATTCAATTATTTTCCTCTTGATTTATCTCACTATCTTTACTTCTTTTTTTTTTTTTCATCTTAGTAGGATATTCCAATAAACCTCTTAGATCAACAGAGCTGATCCTATTATTGTTAATTAAAGAAGATTTACTCTGGCCCTTAAACAGAGAGAGTCAATTTTGAATGAATGTGCCTGATCTGGAAAGTAATTGGGCAGATTGAAAAATTCTTAGAGGTTACGTCAGAAGTCTACTCATTTTAAGAATTTTAGTCTGTTGGACTGTGAAGAAAGCTGAGCACTGAAGAACTGATGCTTTTGAACTGTGGTGTTGGAGAAGACTCTTGAGAGTCCCTTGGACTGCAAGGAGATCCAACCAGTNAATGTTTTGAAATGTTTATAATTATTTTTTAATCCAATAATGGTAGACACATATATGAAAAAAAAAAAAGCCTCAATTCAATTGCATGAAATGCTAAGATTAGAGGTCAAGACACATTAAATTTACTTTGCCTCATTTTTTTTACACAATTCTAAATTATAATCCATAGGTTCTTCATATTTGAGACATCTGACCTACTGCTATAAAATAATCTCTAGGTGCTAAGTAATATTTATCAGGTTCCTACCATGAGATATTCAGCTCCATGGAATGGAGCTTTGAACATAAACATGTATACAATATAACTTATATAGAAGATTATTCTTTAGAAAGTAAAGTATTATTCTCTAAAAGCATTAATTTAATATCTTAATAGGTTATACTAAATGTGAAGATATCTATTAGAAATTTTCAAAAACCCACTGATTTTTAACCTGCTGATCTATAAGTTAACTATTGCTTCATTTAGAACGTGTTGCTTTAGGTCACAAAGTTTATGGTAATGTTAACCTACTTAAAGAATTTAGNATAGGTTATACTAAATGTGAAGCTATCTATTAGAAATTTTCAAAAACCCACTGATTTTTAACCTGCTGATCTATAAGTTAACTATTGCTTCATTTAGAACGTGTTGCTTTAGGTCACAAAGTTTATGGTAATGTTAACCTACTTAAAGAATTTAGAAAAGAAGACATAAGTTCAGCTGCATTTGACAATGAATATTATTTCAAGAAATATTTATGAATTTAAACGTTTATGAAACACAGTCAGGTGCAAGGGAAATTAAGGATAAAATTTTGAAGCAAGTGATGCTGGCCTGAGTTTGGGAGATATGACCTAGGACAGATAAATACGGTCACCATAAAAAAGGTGATAGATTCTTTGTAAGAAAAGGCCAGATTGCTTACAAGCATGGGTGTAAGGTGCAGTGTACTGAGGGGCAGTTTAGGAATGGAGACCCATCTTTTCATAGGGAGAGAAGATTTTGTCTTAGAGGAACAGCTGAGGAGAAGAGAGGTGAAGAACGAAGCAGCAGTACTCCAGGTCTTAGTGATTTACGCATGTTTACATATCAATTGAGGCTGATGAGAAGCAAAGAAGAAATCAATATAGACAGGAGTGGGTTCATAAAGTAATCTCAAACTAGGAAAATATCAGTAGCAAACTGGATGGCAGGAATAATGCTTGTGTGATGAGATTGCCCAGGATAGACAAGAAGGCTGATGTTGATTGATAAGTTACAGCATTGAGAAATATTGGATATGAGCTAAGCAGTTTTTTAATTTGACAAATGGCAAGTTTTTCTTCCATTTTATGAAATTATCATTCCATGTTTTCCCTTTCAACAAACAGAACAAAAACCTGAGAAACCAACAGCATGATGATTTTAAAATCAGTTTTGCTTGGTGGTTTAACATTCTGACCCTAGACCCAGAGAAAGTTTCAATCCCGAGTCTACCACAATGAAAAATGACCTGACCTTGGTGGACTAACGTCCCCACCTGTAAATGTGGGTAATGATAGTTCCTTCTTGATAGGTTTGCTTTGATGATTAAACAAGTTATTATGTATACAGCACTTACCAAAATGAGTATGAGATTCTACCCTCTTCAAAACCTACAAGTGAGCCTCAAGGTTTTTTGGACACTGGCAAAAGACAGAAGGCCCCCTTGTCAGAGGCTGTTTCTTTCTCACAGCCACAGCATAGTCAGAGTACCAACACTTGTGCTGGTTCCCAGGGCAAGAAGAAGGCATGATGCCTATACACACAGTGGTTTGTGTTATAGAAGCAGACCACTCCCTCTGCCCTCCCAGCTCAGGAAACTCAAATATTTTTTAATGGATAGGAAGCACACTTGACATCTGGCTGTAGAGAGACCTTTTGTTACACTTGACAAGTAAGTATCCTTCTCCTATTTCCAAAGGGAGTCTTACTCTTTATATTTTCTAAAGATACCGACTATACAAAATCCCTGAAAAGAAAAGTCTGGAGTAGAATATAGTCAGTATTTCTTCTTTCAAGACATGCAGAAATGCAAGACCAGTAGTGAATTGTCTTTAAGAGCACTTAGAGCAATAGGGTCACAGGAAACTTACTCCATCAGTCAGTCAGTCAGTTCAGTTGCTCAGCTGTGTCTGACTCTTTGCAGCTCCATGGACTACAGCACGCCAGGCTTCCCTGTCCATCACCAACTTCTGGAGGTTACTCAAACTCATGTCCATTGAGTAGGTGATGCCATCCAACCATCTCATCCTCTGTTGTCCCCTTCTCCTCCTGCCTTCAATCTTTCCCAGCATCAGGGTCTTTTCAAATGAATCAGTTCTTCCCATCAAGTAGCCAAAGTATTGGAGTTTCAGCTTCAGCATCAGTACTTCCAATGAATTTTCAGGATGATTTCCTTTAGGATGGACTGGTTGTATCTCCTTACTGTCTGAGGGACTCTCAAGAGTCTTTAACACTACAGTTCAAAAGCACCAATTCTTCAACACTCAACTTTCTTTATAAATGCCACCACCAACACCACCAACATCATTCAGGGGGTAGTTTTTTTGTTACCATTTTATTTTATGGTTACCCTCTGGGTGCAAGTGAATGTAGATAGATGCATGCATGCATGTCTGTACATGCTAAGTCACTTCAATCATGTCTGACTCTTTGAGACCCCCAGGGACTGTAGCCTGCCAGGTTAATCTGTCCTTGGGATTCTCCAGGCAAGAATACTAGAGTGAGTTGTCATGCCCTCCTCCAAAGGATCTTCTCAACCTGTGTCTCCTGCATTACATGCTGATTCTTTACCCATTGAGCCACCTGGGAAGCCCAAAAAGATGCATTTGCCATTTGCTAAGTTGCTTCAGTCGTGTTAGACTCTGTGCAACCCTATAGATGGCAGCCCATGAGGCTCCCCCCATCCCTGAGATTCTCCAGCCAAGAACACTGGAGTGGGTTGCAATTTCCTTCTCCAAAGCATGAAAGTGAAAAGTGAAAGTGAAGTCACTCAGTCGTGTCCGACTCTTAGTGACCCCATGGACTGCAGCCCACCAGGCTCCTCCATCCATGGGATTTTCCAGGCAAGAGTGCTGGAGTAGGGTGCCATTGCTTTCTCTGAAATAGATGCATAGAGAAATGCAAATAGAATTTTTCTCTCCACAATATTAATGTGTGGCTATTTTAAAAGTCAAACAAATTCAGAATGTTTTTCGCAGAAAGTTTTCACTTTTGTCTCAGATTCAATGGATTTGATAACAAAATGAGCCACTTATTATATGCAAATTAACAATACCAGTATTTATTAGAGATTTATCTAGCTTACTTGTCATATACTAACAGCAAAAGAAAAGAAAAATTGAAACAGCAGAGAATACACCACCAAATCAGGTTTTGACTAAGTACCAAACTCAAGCAGTGCTGGGAAGTCCTGTGACACAGCACATCTGGAGTTCCAACTGGGAAAAGGTCCCAAGCAGAGCATCTTCTCCACTGGTGAGACTTCAAAAATTTCAGTCCAGTTTCCTGCTTATAATCCCAGGACACAAATTGATATAGCCATCTATCTGTGAGCAAATTGCAGCTCTGGTTTCATGTTAATGCTGGTTGTTTTGTTGAGTAAAACTTGGAATATTGCTAAGCCTGGGGCTTGGTTGACCAGAGGCCCTCCAGGAACTCAACCATTTCAAGATTCCTCGTCTGTTGTGGTGCAGCACGGCTTGTACTCACAACAAGAGGTCACTCACAGTCAGGGCAGCGTCCAGGCAGGTAAGAAGCAAGGTCAGAGGCCTGCTCTGCTATGTCTCTGAAGCCTACACAAGACTTAATTTCCCTAAAAGAATGTTAAAAGTAATAATTACAGTAATTCACAATTTCTGTGTAATTATTAATAGTGTCAGGCCCTATGTTCCTATGGAATGTACTTCAGTTGTTTTATCTTGATGCATGTTTATATGTATATATGTTATATATACATATGCATATATGACTAGCTAACATTTATGAGTACTTTATTGCCAAGTTTTCTGCTAAGTATTTTTCATATATTATCTTACATAATCCTCAGAAGAATATTATATACTAAAAAGAGGGTAAATTTTATTGCAATCTATCTATATAAAAATGACCATCAATCTAACATTTTGGTATATGTGAATTCAGAAATTTTTTTATGTGTACATATTTCTGCAAAAACTTTCAGTACTCTTCTTTTGGAAGTGTTAGTGCTCAAATGTTTGCAACCACTTTGTGCCGAATACTGTAAATTGGCTCACTCAGCACCCAATAGCATGCTTTCTTTCTATAGTTTTTTTTTTTTTTTTAACAGTCTAGTAAATGAAAGGAGGAGGCAATGGCACCCCACTCCAGTACTCTTGCCTGGAAAATCCCATGGATGGAAGAGCCTGGTAGGCTGCAGTTCATGGGGTCGCGAAGAGTCAGACACGACTAAGCGACTTCCCTTTCACTTTTCACTTTCATGCACTGGAGAAGGAAATGGCAACCCACTCCAGTGTTCTTACCTGGAGAATCCCATGGATGGGGGAGTCTGGTGGACTGCCGTCTATGGGGTCGCACAGAGCCAGACACGACTGAAGTGACTTAGCAGCAGCAACAGTAAATGAAAAGCTACATTTCCCAGATTCCCTTACAGTTAGCCTTCTGGATATGTTTGAGGTTTCTATGATCAGATTCAGGCAGTATGACATTTTATGGGATTCTTGTTGGAAAATAAACACATTTTGGGGAAAATAAATTTTCCTTTCGCAGGTAATGGCAAAGGCAGTGTAGTTCTTAACCCAGAAGTTAGGGTACTGGAGAAGACTCATGAGAATCCCTTGGACAACAAAGAGATCAAACCAGTCAATTCTATATGAAATCAATCCTGAACATTCAGTGGAAGGACTGACTGATGACTGAAGCTTAACTTTAATACTTCGGCCACTTGATGCAAAGAACTGACTCTTTGGAAAAGACCCTGATGCTGGGAAAGATTGAGGGCAAGAGGAGAAGGGGATGACAGAGGATAAGATGGTTGGATAGCATCACCAACTCAATGAACATGAGTTTGAGCAAACTCTGGGAGATAGAGAAGGACAGGGAAGCCTGGGATTCTGTAGTCCCTGTGATTGCAAAGAGTCAGACATGATTTAGCAACTGAATAGCAACAGCAAGCTAGAGTAATATCTTCCCTGTATGGTTAGTCTTGATTATGGTAAAGGAAATAACCTTTTGATATTTCAGCACTATGTGGATTCTAAAAAGTTATTTTTAACAGTTTATTATACAACATTTTTCTTTAAATCTGTGAGCAATTTTCTATACTCTTTGTTAAATAAATTTAACTTAAATTAGTGTATATTCTATTGCCTGTAACAAAGTGTCTTGATCAATGTGAAAGTCTATTGACTTAAAAAAAAAGATACACCATCTAATAATTTAGAGTTATGATTTTTGGGCAGGCACTCAGGACTAAAGCCTGGGACACAGCCTCTCAGATGGCTCTGTGACACTTCTTGAAAGAGGTAAAGGAGGAGTTGAGGTATATAGAAGTTTTTGCAACAAAGACAAGGTGATTGGAATATCAAAAGATCACTGATCAAACATTAATATCGCATTAATTTTTAATAAAAGTGTTTCAAGTTTCTCCTTAAAAAGGATATTATATATAATTTTATATAATATTATATTAATTAATTAATATTAATGAACGGTTACCCACTCCACTATTTTTGCCTGGAGAATTCCATGGACAGAGGAACCTTGCAGGCTACAGTCATTGAGGGCTCATAAAGAGTCAGACATGACTGTGACTAACCCTTTCACTTGGGGCTTCCCTGCTGGCTCAGATGTTAAAGAACCTGCCTGCAATGCAAGAGACACAGGTTTTATCCTCAGTCAGGAAGATCTCCTAGAGAAGGGAATGGCTACTCACTCCAGTATTCTTGCCTGGAGAATTTCATGGGTAGAGCAGCCTCGTGGGCTATAAGTCCATGGGGTTGCAAAGAGTCAGACATGACAGTGCAACTAACTCCGCACCTCCTAATGCTATTTCATTCCACTAGGGGTTAGGATTTCAGCATATGAGTTTGGAAGGGGTCACAAAAATTCAGAACATAGCACCATATCAGCCGTTTGTCAAGTTTTAACCCTTTGACCAGAACTTGACTCTTGCCCACTTTGAATCTTTACAGACATTAAGAATATCTGTTAAAATTTATTATAGGGTCAGGTATTTTTAGATCATGTTTCACTTTTCTAAGGGCTTCCCAGGTGGTGCAGTGGTCAAGAATCCCTGGCGACTCAGAGGGTAAAGCATCTGCCTACAATGCAGGAAACCTGGGTTCAATTCTTGGGCCAGAAAGATCCCCTGGGGAAGGAAATAGCAAACCACTCCAGTATTCTTGCCTAGAAAATCCCATGACGGAGAAGCCTGGTAGGTTACAGTCCATGGGGTTACAAAGAGTCGGATACGACTGAGCAACTTCACTTTCTTTCCTTTCTACCAATGCAGGAGATGCAAATTAGATCCTGGGTTGGGAAGATCCCCTGGATAGGAAATGGCAACCCACTCCAATAACCTTGCCTGAAGAATTCCATGCATAGAGGAGCCTGGTGGCCTACAGTCCATGGGGTCCCAAAGAGTCAGACACAACTGAACAACTAATACATACACCCAATATGAAATGTTAATTTGCACACATATAAATAATATACATTATAAATTAGTTGATTTATGTGATAGAAAATATATCATAAATATGTAAATAATATCATTAATACAATCACATTGATTTATAAGATTTATGTAAAAATATTAATATCAATAATATAATATTATCATAGATGTTATTTATTTTGTTTGTGTATTTGTTTTGTCATATTTGTTGTAAAACTTTAGAAAGAGAGCTGATACATATCAATCTCTTACCATATACCACATATCTATTCATATATTGATTTCTTTAGCATGTTATCTCTATCAAAAGGCCCTGAGAAGTAGACACAAGTATGTATGTAAGAAAAATGAATCTTGAAAGTTAAATAACTGTTGAAAGGTTATACAGCTAATAAGTACTTAAAGATTCATTTAAAGTAAGCCTATAGCTTATACTTAGATTGTCCTTCTTACAGTTATCCTTAAACATTTCTCTATTTGCTAACCCACAGACTGGAGCCTGGCAGGCTCCTTTGTCCATGGAATTCTTCAGCCAAGAATACTATAGTGGATAGCCATTCCTTCTCCAGGGGATCTTCCCAACCCAGGGACAGAACCTGAGTCTCATTCATTGCAGGCAGATTCTTTATCATCTGAGCCACCAGGGAAACCCTTAGTAATTTCACTGCTTTTACTTAAGATTGTCATTCTTACAATTATCCTTAAGCATCCTTCTAAATGTGTAATAAGTCTAAATCTGAGAATGTGTTCATCGTCTGAAACTGCAGAGTAATCAATATAAACTACATTGTGTCCACTGTAAGATGGAAAAGCCCTATTCCCTCAAAAACTGAATACATAGGTTATTTAGATGTCAAAATTCAAGTGCTTTATAGCCAATAATAAATGTAAGCAGATTGAACTAGTTAGATAGGAGAAGTTTAAATTTTACCACACACTAAAAAATATGATTCTGTGATTTAAACAAGTGAAAGATTAATTTTATTTACTTAAAATTAAATTAAAAATAAATAAAATTAAAGTATTAAATAAAATATTAAATTATCTCTTATGAAAAGTCTAATAAAGCAATAGTCATTGGGTCAATTAGCAAAAAGCACATGATATACATGTGTTGAAAAAACAGTTTTTATTTGAAATGCTTTTTTGTTTGATCTTTGAGTTGTTTTTGTTTAAATTGAGTGTGAAGTGACTTAATCCTCTTCTGCATGGTTAAGCAGAATCAGATCATTTTGCTGTGTGATCAGCAAGAGTCAGATGCATGGGTTGGATCCTGACTTGGGCATTCATTTGTCATGAGACTGCAGACAAGCCACCTCATTATCCTAAGCCTCAACCTTCTTGGACCTAAATGACAGACAACCAATAGTACACACTTGTTTTGCTGTGAGCATTAGCTATGATTGCTTATAGAAGTTTTTGGAACTGTTTCAGCACAGAATTAATACTCAATAACTGTTGGCTGAAATACTATTATTATAATTTATTGAGTGATTTGCCATATGAACTAAGTTTTGGAGAATTGTTTAGAACTATATATCATGAGTTACCTTGAGTGAGAGTAGAAAATATCTGTTGTAAGGAGCAACAGTATTGTTCACAAACCTGAACTTAATCATTTATTTTTCTAAACACTGGATTAATTTTGACTAAAAAGATGTGCTTTCAATCTGTACTTTCAATAACTTAAATAATTAGTTTTACTCACAGTTTGAGTTTATCCATAAAACTTGTTTCCATGACCATGGTTAATTAAGAGATTAATATACAGTGTTATTTATTCAAGCAAAATAAATCTGCTTAAATTCCATATTCTAAAATTTCTCTTTATATTTTCTCACTTATAATTTGGCAATTTTCAAAAGGTTTTTACTGGTAGGGCTGAATAAGATAATGAATCTAATAATATATGTGAAAAGTACTTAGCATATTACCTGGGATCTTATAGGCATTCAATTAACAGTTATTAAATATAAATCAAATTACAGTTTATAAGTACAGGTAGATACATGCATGTACATATGTTCATATTATATATAGTATTAGATATCATATGCAATTCACAGTAATTTCTCTAAGCTTATTTATAAATAAAATATATTAAAAATAAATACACATATCTTTATACCTACATAGATAAATAAAAATATAAAATAAAATCACTTCTCACTTTTAGAGAAGCTATTATGTATTATCACATACACGCACACACACACACACGCAGAGTACTAGTTTCTTTACGGTTAAATTCAGGACTTACCCAGATTTATATTTCTCTTAAAACCCTGACAGTGTGTTCTTCATAAAATTAATTCAGAAAATATCTGTGAATAAGTGATGAATGCACTAGAAGATACATTCAGTTACAAATGTCAGTATACTTTCACATAAAAGCATTTAATGCAATCTATGATGAACTATTTAGTCTATTTCTATACATCTTTTTTCAGGTTCTTTCCCATTATAGGTTATTGTATAGTTCTCTGTGATATAGAGTAGGTCTTGCTGTTTATCTATTTTATGTATAATAGTGTACATTTGTTAATCCCAAAATTCTAATTTATCCCTTCTCTCGCTCTCTCTCCTTTGGTAACCATAAATTTATTTTCTGTGTCTGTGAATCTGTATTTGTTTCTATGTTTGTGAACCTTTATTTGTTTTGTAAATAATTTTATATTTTTAGGTAAGTTTGGATGGAGAAAGAAATGGCAACCCACTCCAGTATTCTTGCCTGGAGAATCCCGGGGACAGGGGAGCCTGGTGGGCTGCTGTCTATGGGGTCACACAGAAGTGACTTAGCAGGTGGATAAGTGATTTTATGATATTTATCTTTCTCTGTCTGACTTACTTCACTTAATATGATGATCTCTAGGGCCATTCATGTTTCTGCAAATAACGATATTTCATTCTTTTGGGGGCTAACACTCCATTGTATGTATGTACCACATCTTCATTCATTCATCTGTTGATGGGCACTTAGGTCGTTTTCATGTCTTGGCTGTGGTAAACAGCGCTGTTATGAGCATAGCAGTGGATGTATCTTTCTGAATTAGAGTTTCCATCTTTCCAAGATTTAAACACATTTTAAGCAACCCAATTCTAACATTTTTGGGTCCTGGACCAACAGTGTAAATAGAACACTTCACCCACTACCCATACACTTCTCTTCTCTCACAGCTACCTGCAAGACCCTTCCACTTGTTTACCTCTTTGGAAAATTAAGAAAAACAAGACAAACAGTCTGCCCTGGGCAGGTCCAGGATGCAAGATCAAGGTCATGGTTAAGAATCTTAGAGACCAATCACCCTGCAAAAGGCCCAAAGTGTAGCAAGGGACCTTTGTTTGAACTTTAGCGAAGAGGGCTCCAGAGCATTCTCCAAAGCCAAGGGCTCAAGAGAGGAATCCAGATGCCTAGCCTCAGTCAATATTGCTTGAGTGAGTGTGATGAGCTGGAAAACACCACTTAAGGAAGTTACAATGAGTAGGCAGATTTGGATTAAGAGAAGCTAAGAACAGGGGATTATATTTAGAAAAACAATGGTTTTACATGAGATACAATCATGTTTTGAAAAACTTGAATTTCATGAACTTTTCAAATCTTTATATATTAAAGTGTCATCCACCATTATCTCTTCTCTAACATATTCTGCAGTTCTTGCTGACCCCATCCTCTGTTGAGCCGGTGATGCTGACTTAGTAAATGGCCTGTTTGAAGTCTGGAAATAAACAAACACTTAAAAACTTCAGAAAACCAGGTGCTTTACAGCAGATTTCTGGTACAGATATTCTAAGATTTGCCTGTTTCAAACTGCTCTTCAAAATGACCATGGAAATTATATACTGCATCTCAGTGCCTCCCCTGCATGTTCAACACAACTTCCCCTTTATATGGTTGGGTCTTCAGTAACTGATATTTTTTATAATGATTTTAGTATGATGTAATAGTTTTTGAAAATATCAGGAGACTATTTGTTAGAGAAAAAGTTTCACTTTCATTTTATGGCTCTGAACCTTCAGTGAATTGATCTGGGGGAAAAAAAAAACAAAAAACAAGAACAAGGTCAAATAGAGATTGAAAGATGTAGAGAGTCATGTTATTGTCTGGTCATTCTGGAAAAAACAAGCTGGCAGATAATCTACAGGATGATAGCATTCAACCCATCTGGTGTGTGATCTGTGCACCACAGGTCCTATGATCAAAATCACAGCGGGAGGAACTCATATGGGGTAACTACACAGGCACCTGCATAAACTGATTTGAAGTGAGATTTACTAGAGCATAAGAATGGAGAGAATGTCCACCCTCTCCATCTAGGTTTTTTAAAACTAGGTTTTTTAAACCATTTAGGTAAATTACTAAGTCTATGTTCAATCAGCAATATGAGTATCATCCTTGGAATTTATTAGCACAGTTATAAGACTTAATGAAGTTGCAAACTCAGTATCTACCAGACCTATTAATGTTCAGATGGCTAATGTAGATGTTGCCCCAGAAGATGCTGAAATGGATCAGAAAGAATAGTTTCACCTCTAAGACTACTCCCTCCAAATCTGAAAATCCATTCCAATTCTTTTTCACTTCTCAACTTAAACAGAGCCATGTTATGAACTATATTTCATCCAAAATTCCATATTGAGATTATACAATTTTTGAAAGACATTTTAAAAATGCCAAGAAGTAGAAATAACTCAAATACAATTATGGATCTCAAATACGGTTATAGATTCTTATTTGAAGCTTGAGGAAGTCATTAAAGAAATTTAATCAGAAGAATAAATCCCCATGTCTGTTAAAACTCCAAAGACACTAGAGGCCAAAGGGATTAAAACTCAAAATCAATTTTGCAGCTCCTTTAAATCTAAAGAAAATAGAATTTCCCCCCATTTATTTTCCTGACCAATTTGAGTCTGGCTTGAACACAGCCTTTCTTTGCAGCAGCAGCCTGGGTATCCATAACCATGGGATTGGGGTGGTTCTCCCCCAAATCAGAATATTCATTAGATCTGTATCAAGTCTCATGTGCTGCTCTTTTAGAGAGTCCTAAGATTATCAACAACTGGATTCTCATCCAAGAGATTTTTTTCTGGAACCCAAAGTTATTCCATTCATAATGATGTTTTCATAACCTGAGATTCAGGTTTTGGCAAAGATCAAAATAGAACCTCAATGTTATCTGAGGAAAGGAAGAAATGGGGTGAAAATGGGCTTTGTTTCAGCCACTCCAAGACATATGTTAGTCCATAAACTTTGAAGGTAATTTCAACCAGAAGACTTTAATCAAGAAGTTAATTATGGTGCAGCATTTACGATATTTGGAGAAAAGTAGTGGTGCTGGAGGACTCTTGAGAGTCCTTTGGACTGCAAGGAGATCCAACCAGTCCATCCTAAAGGAGATTAATCCTGGGTGTTCATTGGAAGGACTGATGCTGAAGCTGAAACTCCAATACTTTGGCCATCTCATGCGAAGAGTTGACTCATTGGAAAAGACTCTGATGCTGGGAGGGATTGGGGGCAGGAGGAGAAGGGGATGACAGAGGATGAGATGGCTAGATGGCGTCACCGTCTCGATGGACATGAGTTTGAGTGAACTCCGGGAGTTGCTGATGGACAGGGAGGCCTGGCGTGCTGTGATTCATGGGATCACAAAGAGTCAGACACAACTGAGCGACTGAACTGAAATGAATCTCTTATGAACACTCTGCTTTCTTACATAATGACTGTTGTGACATGACCAACTTCTTTTAGAGTCTGGAAATGTATAATAAAACGGCTTTGGCAACTGTTAATTTGTGCAGTTTTTTTTTTTTTTTTTTCTTTCTCATTCAGCATATTAAAAAATCTTTTCATTTCCTCTCTTAACTGAATTTCCCCTAAAAGCAAATCCTTTGGAAAGACGTCTGTTGATATTTTATGGTGAACATATCCTGAGGAAAAGAGTAATGTAAAAAGAAAGAGAGTATTGGAGAATCATGGATGCAGTGCTCTTAAAAGCTGCCCTTTGTGACAAGCAGGTTAGTTGGTCTCACAGAATGTTTCTAGTGAAACAGTGTGAAGCTTCTCCACCTAAGAATGGTCCATCTGTAGGAAAGAAGGGAGAATAATTTATCTGAATTCACTGATAACCTCCATATTTGTATGTTGAACTTGGCAGAAAACCACTAGGGTCATGCAGGCACACATGCTGAGCTGCATCTGGGGCCTACCTTTGCAGTGTTGAAATGTGAAATGAATGTAGGAGGTGAGAGTCACCGAGTCTAACTGAAGGCAGTAGCAACTAGCTCCATGACTCAGGAAATAGCTAAGTGGTTTGAATCATTTATTCAAGAAACAAATCAAGTAGGCAAATTGGAAGTAATGAGTAAAACTGAATCCAAGACTCTGCCTTTTACCTTGAGCCTGGTGTTTGTGGACAACCAGTGACCCAGTGAAGGTGATTCTTTTCAGTGGACAAGACTCCATCCTGTCTTGGGCACTAACATTTACAGTGTCCGGCCATATGAAAGGCTCATTGAAGTGCCTGTTACTGCCTCTTGGAAGAAAGTATTACTCTTCTTCTGGTTCTAACATCTCTCTGAGATTTCTGACTTTTACCTGACATGAATGCTTCAGAAACTTTGTACTAAGGACACAGTGCAAGCCAAGAAATTTTCAAATCACTATACTCCTCATTTTTTAATGTTTTAGACATCTTTATTATTATAGTTGATCAACAATATTATATTAGTTTCAGGTGTACACCCTAGTAATTAAATATTTTTTGTAGATAATATGCCATTTAAAGTTATTATAAAATACCTGTTAACGGTATTCTTTGTGGTGTACATTATATCCTTATAACTTATTTGTTTTATACATAGTAGTTTGTACCTCTTAATCCTCTACTCCTACTTTGCCCTTCCCCATTCCTTCTATCTGCAAATAACCTCTAGTTTATTCTGTGTTTCTGTATGAGCCTGTTTTTCTTTCATTATATTAATTTACTTGTTTTATTTTTTTAGATTCCACTTATAAGTGAAAACATACCATATTTGTCTTTCTCTGACTTAACTTATTTCACTCAGCATGATACTCTCCAGGTCCATCCATGTTGCTGCAAATGGCAAAATTCCATTCTTTTCTATGACTGAGTAGTAATAGGCCACATCTTCTTTATGGATCTTGAGTGGTCTTTCTAGCAGACATTTTTTGTGCAATAGTGAAAGACACCTTCTGTTGTTTTATTTTTCTACTCTTTTTAGAAAAGCCATTGTGACCTATTTTTAAGGTTGGTCTCTTCCCTGCTTCACTGTGTAAAGAGATAATAGTTTCCTGGATCCAAATGCCTTAGTCCTTTTACCATCCTTGTTTTTCTACCCAGAGTATTTTTCTTAAGACCTTAGCTTGTTTGTTCTAAATCTACCAAATGTATCCACTGTTCAAACAAACCTTATACACCTTCATATTCTTGGCTTGGACCACCACCACCCCCTCAACCTGAGGAGATACTGCTATCCAACCACAGCATGGTTTGTATTTATCTTCATCCCATCTGCCTTCCTGTTATGTGCCTCTTTTTTGCTATGCTTTCTTTTATTGTCTCAGTTCCACACATTTATCAAAAATGTCCTCTCAAAGCACAGCAAATTCCTGGATAGCTAACTAAATGTCACACTATTACCTAACATTGTTTATTACTTTTCAAATTTCAGACTTGTTGATTAACTCCATGACTTCATGCTTATTTCTTCCACAGTTTCCTCTTTAGCCTTGAATGTAAGATGACGTTTGAAGCATTAAACCTCAATCTGAAAATAATAATTTTAAAACTGAACTTCTTTAGTGTTATGCAATATACTCCAGCTGCCTTGCATTGCAAAAAGTCATTCCCTGTAGACAAGCTACAAAGCATGGTACAAATGGGAATGACTGCTCTGCTCTGTAAAGTTTAAATGGCAGGTGTATAGAAAGATTCTTTTTTTCTGTACAATTGAGCCCTTGCCTCAGTTGAATTATGATTATTTACACCTCTTTAGCCCATGATAACATCTAGCAAGGCACTACTATCTTCATACAGGCACAAAGGGCATTGCAATCAAGCTGCCATGGACACTTACAGCCAGGATGAACTTTTATGCCCCACATGCAGTACCCTTTGGTTGGTGAAATCTGTGGGGCATTCCAGGATGCCCAATGTCTTAATCAAGGCCCATGCTTCTTTACTTAAGACATGTTATTTGCATATATGTTGTTTTTGTTATTTTTTTTAATTGAAGTATAGTTGATTTACAATGGTGTGTTAGTTTCAAGTGTACAGCAAAGTGATTCAGTTACTCTTTGCAACCCATGGACTGTAGCCCACCAGGCTCCTCTGTCTGTGGAATTCTCCAGGGAAGAATACCAGAGTGGGTCACCATTCCTTTTTCAGGGGATCTTCCCAACACAGGGATCTAACCCAGGTCTTCTGCATTGCAGGCAGATTCTTTATTGTTTGAGTCACCAGGGAAGCCCTATACATATACATGTATATGTGTGTTTATGTATTCTTTTTCAGATTATCTTCCATTATAGGCTATTGCAAGATATTGAGTATAGTTACCTGTGCTACACAGTAGACCCTTGTTGATTATCTGTTCTATATATAGTAGTATATATGTCAATCCCAAACATCTAATTTGTCTCTCCCAGACCCTGTGGGTAAGTCTTTATATTTCTTTTAAAAGTTGCCCATGGACATCCTTCATAATCTACAATGACCAGCCCCAGTAGAAATATAAATCACAAATGTCTTATTTAAGGCTGTTGATAACTTAAAATTCATTCATCTAATCTAATCTAAGCCTCTACAAAAATAAACATAAGAAATATAAAACTCTTGTTGACTAGTGCTTGAAATAGAGCATTAGTGCTCTATTTGCAGGTTGCACAATGAGCCCAACTTGCAAAACCTAAATCACAGATAGCAAAGAATAATCTTGCTCCCCAAAAGAAGATCTAAACAGAACGAGTTCAGCTTTTACTCAAATTCAACTGCCCCATGAGTCCTGCTTTCTCTTAAGGGACGGAGGCAAGAAAACAGAAAGAAACCAGGATTAGTATGTGTTATGTTAATAGAATTACTCCCTGAGAAAGGGACCTCAGGGGAAGAATAACCTTTCACCTCCTCATGTCCATCCTCTGGTCCTCAGCACTTTCTTTCTCCAAATCTCAGAGGAACAGACTGAATAATGAAGTGGTCTCAGGGAATGTTTGAACTGTAATCAACTTTTGTGAAACTGTTCGGAGAGATTGCCATTTTAGGAAAAGCATTTCATAATAGTAAGTAATTCAAATATTCTAGTAAAATATAAAATTCACACAGAAGAAGGGGATGAAAACATGATTCTCCATCCATTCTAAGTCACCAATTTAATATTAATAACAGGTAAGATATTTGATATTCACTTGAAATACAGGACTGGAAAAGGTCAGTTTTCATTTCAATCCCAAAGGCAATCCCAAAGAATGCTCAAACTANAACTCCAATACTTTGGCCACCTCATGCAAAGAGTTGACTCATTGGAAAAGACTCTGATGCTGGGAGGGATTGGGGGCAAGAGGAGAAGGGGACGACAGAGGATGAGATGGCTGGATGGCATCACTGACTCAATGGACGTGAGTTTGAGTGAACTCTGGGAGATGGTGATAGACAGAGAGGCTTTGGCGTGCTGCAACTCATGGGGTTACAAAGAGTTGGACATGACTGAGCGACTGAACTGAAGTGAAATGCGTTTGATATATTTAAATTTTTCCTATATACTTTAACTAAGAGTTACATTTTTCAATGAAATTTTCAACTTTTGTCAAAAGGGGAAATTTCTACCAAAATCTATTAGCAGAGTAAAGATTAAATTTTACATGCTTGGGACTGTTTCCTTTTAATTGATACTTTGCTAGTTTTTGTAGATTGAAGACAAAATTTGAATTTTTAAAGTTTGATTGAAATTAAATTTGGATTATTTAAATTTTTAACTGTGATTTTCTCTTTTACTAATAATCCATGTTCATTGAAGAATTTGTAATTCTGTTCAGATATCTCAGATTGAATCAAAGCAGGAGAATTTTGTTCTGATAATTGAAAGTGTTCAGATAATACTTATTAAAATTCCATATTTCTACCTCTGCAAAATCATCAAGTTTTCTGTGGGTAGCCCTTATCTCTGATTAAATCATATTTTTAATTTATCCTAACCTGAAAAGTGGTATTAGAGTTTATGTTTCATTTCAGTCTGCTGGTGAGAGAATCATGTGCTTATATTCTAAACTGTGGGCCTAAAGCTTATTAAAATTCAGTACTTTTACCCCTGGCAAATCATTACATTTTCTGTGCATGTTCTTCAGGATAATATATATTTCCCTTATCCTAACTGGAAAGATNTTTCAGTCTGCTGGTGAGAGAATCATGTGCTGATATTCTAAACTGTGGGCCTAAAGCTTATTAAAATTCAGTACTTTTACCCCTGGCAAATCATTACATTTTCTGTGCATGTTCTTCAGGATAATATATATTTCCCTTATCCTAACTGGAAAGATGATATTGGAAGGTAACATATTGAAGTGAAACATAAATTCCAATATCACGTTTCTGGTTAGGATAAGGAAAATATATATTCTTTTACTAACAAGAAAGAAATCATATATCTTAAGTCTGAGTTTTATTTAACTGGCTCAATCATAAACTAATACTAGCAACTTTTTGTTGTTTTACCATATACTATTTTCCAAATATATTTTCTGCTTTGAAAATTATTCAATTCCTATTACCTCTATTCAGTATCATGGTTTTCTATTTTTGTGGTAAAAGTGTTAATTGCTCAGTCATGTCTGACTCTTTGCTCAACACCATGGATTGTAACCCACCAGGTTCCTTTGTCCATGGAATTCTCCAGGCAAGAATATTGGAATGGGTAGTCATTCCCTTCTTCAGGGGATCTTCCTGACCCAGGAGTCAAACACGGGTCTCCTGCATTGCAGGCAGATTCTTACTCTCTGAGCCACCAGGAAAGCCCATTTTAGTGGTAGAATTTTTCACATAACACATAACACAGTGGCAAAAACAATGAAACAGCCTCATGGCTCTGAGAAGGGATTGCCCAAGTCTTAAAACTATTACATCAGTAAATATTACTTTAAAACTAAAAAAAGAAAAGAAAAGAAAAGAAATAGATACATATGTCATCTGCTAAGATCAAAAGTCATTCCTTAGTGCATTTTGACTTTCTGATATCCAACCTACAAGTTGTATATCAACACATGGAAGGCCCTAGACAATACAATCTTGGCAACACACACGGATTTAGAATCTATATGTGTATTAAACATCAGAGTATGTGAAAATATTACCCTAGATACATCAAAGATGCAAACTCATGAACTATTTTACCTGTCTTCTAGAAGCTTGTCGTCTACTAGATAAGTCAAAAATACACATACACAGGGGGAGAAATATCATAATAGAATAAACAGGACTGTAGAGAGAAATAACAAATAGCAGATTTTAGGAAGGCTTTTGGAAGAGTAAAATTTGATGTAGTCCTTGAAAAATGCTCACGGCTTGAGAAGCATTCATTAAAGGGACCTACTTTTCAAGCAAACAGCACAACTTACAGTAAATATAAGTTAAGAAAGTAGAATGACAAGCACAGGTTCACCGAGAGAGCTATACGGAGAGAAGGATGGCAACAAAGAAGGAATTATATCTCCAGATTTTTAGGAAACAATGATTTTTAAAAAATATTTTGTCCTGCTGTTAGCCCATATGTCAACCACATGTTCTGATTTTATTTTGGAAATCTGGTCTCTGGACTAGGAGCCAGTTTGGGGGAGATTACTCCAGAAAAAGTCATCAGATCTTTGGCATGTAACTCAGGTATGTCAGCCTGAGGATGGAAATCTGAAATGTTCAATGATTTTTAAAAAAATCATCAGCAGAAGAGTGGCATTGAATATATATCTGGCTTGAGAATTCCTTCAACTCTGAACCCCAGTCTTCCAGGCATCACTGGCCCCTACTTCTCACTGTCATGAATACTTCATAACATGAAAACCAAGAAAGAAGTCAGTGAAACAGATGTGCTCTTTCTTCCTGGGGGGATATATAAACTGTTCTGGTGTTTCTGACTTTTATTGTACTGTATAGAATTGCTTAAAATCTAATTAGCCTAAACAGGGAGTTACCATATGGTCTAACAAAGCAATTCTTGGGTATATATCCAAGAGAAATAAAAATGTACACCAAATGCCCATCAACTGAGGCATAGCTGAACAGATTTGATATAAGTCTATAGAATAGTATTCTGTAATAAAAAAGGAATGGATTACCAGTACATACTATAATATGGATGGATGAATCCTAACAATATTATGCCAATGAAAGAAGCTATACACAAAAATCTTATATGGTTGCGTTTATATGAAATGGCCAGATTGGCAAATTCTAAATACAGAAAGAATATTAGTGGTTGACAAGAAAGGAGGGGTAAGGAGAAAGATTAAGAATGACTGCCAATGAATGTGTGACTTCTTTTTGGGATGATGAAAATATTCTAAAGTTAGATTGTAGTGATTTTTGTACAACCTTGTGACTACAATAAGTTGTGCAATTTAAGTGGTGAGCTGTATGGTATATGAATTGTTACTCACATGTTCCTCTTTCATTTTTATTCCTGACAATGACAAGCATATTGTTATTCAGGCCTATATATCCTATTTAATTTGCCTACGACCTTTAGAAATAATGCAACACCAGGGTGTTTTGACAAATTTATAATTTTATCGGCATACAAGTGCATTAGAAAATGAAAGAAAAAGATTTGAAATATATTGCATGATTCAACCTTGTTATCTTGAAATTGTGTTGTCTGCTAACTCTTAAGTTCAGTGTGTTGAACTCTATAAAAAGCAAATTAACCTATGAGTAGGAACAAAGCATCAACAAATGATTCAGAATCTCACTACTTATGCTTATATTCTGTACCAGTAAAAATGATATGAAAATCATCAAAAGATGCAGTGGGTTCAATATCTTAAAACAAAGCAAAATAAAAAACACCAGACAAACTGTTCAAAGTTTCACATCAAAAACAAAACATCAAAAATAGAATACTACTTTTCATCTTTATAGGTTGCTACTACTACACCTAATTTATAGAAAACTGGTCAGAAATATGTTGAGTCTAAGGATTATTTATGTAATATACATAGGAAGAAACACAAAATACTAAATTATATTCAAATTTTTGTGCATACACAGAATAATGGGAGGATAAAGTAATATTCCTTATTTTCTGTATATAGCAGTTTTATGATTTTTATTTTTATACCACCTATTACCTTCAAGTCTATGAGTTAATGCTTTTAAGTATTATTAATTATATATTAAGATATATTATTTTCTCTTTTATTGTCTACTGGTAATTTAAAGGGCAATCAGAGCTCATATAACCTTGAAATATGAATCCAAAGAGTACGTTTTCAGGTGGCATATTTTATAATTGTAGCCTTTTACATTATGCAGGTTCTTATTGAAACAATTATTATATCACTTTGTGCTTTTCCCTTTTCAAGGAACTGCTGCATTTCGTTGACAATTAAGGTCATGTTCCAGTTCACTCCAAGTCCTCTCCTTTGCTGCTACCCTAGATCCTAGCTTGCTATGAGTAGTGCCAGCTCTGGTTAATGTTTCCATCAAACTTGAGAGGAGATATTACAGGGAAGTGCAAATTAAAGCCTGCCTAAAATGCTGCTGCTGACAATTACACTGGGGCACAAGTACGTTTTTCATTTATTTCAGTGGGTCAGATTAACAAGGCTGCAAGCCACATTATCATAAAAGGTGGATCAGGCTGTCAGTTCTGATTACAGTTAAAGCAATGGCATTTCAAAGAAGGCTTTGCCAAAGGAGACACAGCTATTGCTAACTAGTAGTTTAAATGTATGCAATTATTGGCCACTTTTTGTCGGATATTAGAAGCTTCTGTCAATCAAAGGTCAATTTTTTTATTCCCCCCTTTTTTTCAATTAATTTCTCTACAAAATCAAATTGCTTAATGTAAGCTAAATAAAGGGGAAAAAATTCTTGCATTTAATAACTTCCTGAATAAGTATGCTTGTTTAGTTTCAAATACCACAGTGCAAATCACTGTCCTAGAGGAATATGTAAGTCAAGTCTAAGTTGAGGCAATTTATCCTCCATATTAAATGTTAAAGAAAAGGAATAGCTTAAAGTCATGCTAAAAAAGAGCAGAGCCCAGCATTTTTTTTTTTTT
>SJYV01056319.1:0-68994 GCA_006410875.1 Neotragus pygmaeus | reverse complement strand
ATAACTTTTCTTCCAAGGACTAAGCGTCTTCTAATTTCATGGCTGCAGTCATCATCTGCAGTGATTTTGGAGCACAAAAAGATAAAGTCTGACACTGTTTCCACTGTTTCCCCATCTATTTCCCATGAAGTGATGGGACCGGATGCCATGATCTTTGTTTTCTGAATGTTGAGCTTTAAGACAACTTTTTCATTCCCCACTTTCACTTTCATCAAGAGGCTTCTGAGTTCCTCTTCACTTTCTCCCATAAGGGTGGTGCCATCTGCATACTAGGTCATTGATATTTCTCTCGGCAATCTTGATTCCAGCTTGTGTGTTTTCCAGTCCAGTGTTTCTCATGATGTACTCTGCATATAAGCTAAATAATTGCTAGTTGCTAAATATCTCAATTCCAACCCATTGCTATTCATCTATATGAAAGAGTAATACCAGCTGCCTGCCTTATAAGCATGTCATCAAAACTAATGGGGTAACCAGACAAACACATTCTTAAAATACTGACTTTTTCTCCCTGAAGTGTGTGCAACATTTTCAATATCTTTCGTGGTTTGCCATCTTGCATTGCATACAATATGCTTAAGGATTTGCTGAGGAGTTTCCCTCTTAAACATCTGAATGTGATAAAGGTATAAATATAGTACAGTAGGGGACTCCTTTGGTCATCCAGTGGTTAAGGATATGCCTTCCAATGTAGGGAATTTGGATTTAATCCTTACCTGGGGAACTAAGATCCCGCATTCCCTATAGCAAAAGAGCCAGGACTATAAGCAAGTAGCCTGTTTAACAAAATGAAGAGCCTGCACACCATAATGAAAGATCCTGAGTGCTGCAAACTAAGACCCAGTGCAGCTAAAAATACACAAATGAATAAACAGATATGGAAAATATAGTATAGCAGTCACCCCTTATCTGAGGTTTTGCTTTTCATGGTTTCAGTTACTCAGGGTCAACAGTGGTCCAAAAATATTAAATGGAAACTTCCAGAATACAAAATTCATGTTTTCAATTCCATGCCATTCTCAGAAGTGTGATGAAATCTCACACCTACTTGCTCTATCCCTCTGAGATCATGAATCATCCCTTTTACTGTACCATGCATTCACCCTGTACAATTTCTACACCAGTGATTATGGGGAAAGGTGCAGTAAATGAAGGGTTCAGTATTATATGCAGTTTCAGGCATATAATCACTGGGGATCTTGGAACAAATTCCCCATGGATGGGGGAAGGAGCTACTTTATTCAGTTCCTGGCCCAAGGCATGTAGAAAATAATTAATATCTTATAATTCTTGTATGTTATTATGAAACTAAATCAAAATCACAAAATATCAAGGCTTCTTTTTTCTGTTATTCTCTGGATATTTTTGGAAATAAAATTTAAAACTGTGCTTGTTGATCCACTTATAATTTCTAACAGATCTGAAATCACAATTTATGAAGTTTTCTTGTTCATACATAATTGTTTGGTACAATTTATTTCCTACACTTACCTTGCCAAAGATTCTTAGGCATACTCTCTCTCTCTTTCTGTTTATTTTGCTGCTTCCTTATTTTGTATCAAGAACTGATATTCCTGGGATTCCTATTTCATATCTACTTTCGCAGTCCCTGTAAGAGAGTTTATAATTACGACCTCTTTCGATAATAATAGCATTTATTTTAGTAACACAAGTTAGATTGTGAAAAGTTTAGATTAGAAAAGTCATTGAACAGAGGTGATTTTGCTCAGTCATCCAAGAATGTTACCTTAGCTTTGCTGTTTTATTACACAGAAGTGTAATTTTTCTTAAGAAAAAGTGTAAGACGAATAGCATTTTTAGTTTTTTTTTAAGTCTGTAAGTGGTACAATAAAAGAGGAAAATATTCGTTTTTCAATTTTAAAGCATGAACAATTCAACCTTATGGATACTTGAGTCTTTTGCCCGGCAGGCATGAGTGTGAGCACGGAGATTTAGGCTGATGCTGCCAGAAGTCAAACCTATTGACATCTGTTCTCCTGAAAGCCCCTAAGCAAAAGAACTTCAAATTCAATATCTCAGATCAACTCATCAGAACCATTTAAAATCTTCAATCATTTAGTACAGGCTGACCTTAAGATACCTGAAAAGTCCAGAGAAAATGGTTCAGTTCAGTTCAGTTCAGTAGCTCAATCGTGTCCGACTCTTTGCAACCCCATGAATCACAGCACACCAGGCCTCCCTGTTCATCACCATCTCCCGGAGTTCACTCAGACTCACCTCCATCGAGTCAGTGATGCCATCCAGCCATCCCATCCTCGGTCATCCCCTTCTCCTCCTGCCCCCAGTTCCTCCCAGCATCAGAGTCTTTTCCAGTGAATCAACTCTTCGCATGAGGTGGCCAAAGTACTGGAGTTTCAGCTTTAGCATCATTCCTTCCAAAGAAATCCCAGGGTTGATCTCCTTCAGAATGGACTGATTGGATCTCCTTGCCATCCAAGGGACTCTCAAGAGTCTTCTCCAACACCACAGTTCAAAAGCATCAATTCTTTGGCGCTCAGCCTTCCTCACAGTCCAACTCTGTTACTTGTGTTTAAATATCTACTAATGTTTTACCTGTGAAATCAGAGCTGAATTTGATCTCGAAAACCTTTTCTCACTTTTGACTAGACTTGGAGATGACTTTGATGGTTTTCATGTGAGTTGTCTCAGGAAGAATGACAAAGAATGTCCTTTTTATATCCTTATTTTATGTAGGTTATTAAATTTGTAAGACTTATGGATTATACTTCAATTTTTCATTTCTAAAATTAAGATATAATTGAGGCATAAATGAGATTTGTTGGCTATCATGATGGTAATTCAACCACATTAAAGTGTCTTATCCAAATGATCATTTGTGCATGCATAACACATTGTCATTTTCCCAGAAGGGGATGATTCTTTTCTTATTAGATATTTTTAGGCATTCTATTTGCTGATGAGCACGCAGATCTTAGTGACACCATGAAGTGTTTACTATACTTAGTTAATTAGAAAGAGGAGATGGTTTCAGAGAGACTTTGTTTTCTCATAAATATCAACTTATGTTACCAGATTAAAGTTAATATTTCATTTTCAATGTTTAGCTTTACCTTCAGGGGACTGTTGGTTATTTTTTTTTGTCAGTATTTTAAATGGAATAAATATTTTATAACTTATGACCTACGTTGGAGAAGGGAATAGCAATCCACTCCAGTATTCTTGCCTGGAGAATCCATGGATGTAGAAATCTGGTGGGCTGCAGTCCATAGCGTCACAAAGAGTTGCACACAACTGAACAACTAACACACATGACCTTTGTGGCATAACATGTGTCCATATAGATATAATAGTCTTTATTAAGGTATGTAATCTTTATCTTAAATAGCTAGTTTCACATTTCTTTGAATGTGGAAATAAAATAATGTCTTTGTAAGCAATCTTTGTGAAATCTTGAACAGATCTAAACTTGAAATATGATAAAATTTGTTACTGATAGCTTAGAATTCTCATAGTTCATTTGATCAATATAATCACCTATTATTTTGTCAACAATATTAAAATCACATATGCTCTTTGAAATTCTCTTTTAGTACATTTTATATGCATTTTTTAAGCTTCTTAATGAATTCAATGATCTTGCCTCTTTTCCATCTTTCACATTATACCAGGCATTTCTGAAAACATTATTTTTCATTTGAACAATAGTTTCAGCCCATATTAATTTCTTCCTCCAAGATCTGGAATAATTTGCTCAGCTAGGAGGACTAATTCCTTTAATGGAGGTAGTATATTGTTACAGTCAGCACAGTCTGTGTCATCGCATATGGTTACCAGCAACATGCTGGTCTATACCATGTGTAACTTGGGTTATTTCAGATTCTAAGATTTTTCTCAAACAATTCACATCTGCTTTGCATCCATCAGATATATCAGGTTATATTTTATTCTCATCACCATGCTTTTGAAGATTTTTTTTATTTTTTTCCTCAAAATTAAGGTGGCCAGAAGAAACAGCATATTTGAACATTTTTGCATGTAAGTAATTTTTTAAATGTCTGTCTTTGAGAGATTATATGGCCTATTGGAAGTTCCATCTAATTATATAATGTTGTGGTAACACACTTGTACACCAGACTAGAGGTCACAAAATCCTATCGCTTACGGGACACTATATTTAAAAATAGGGTAATTCACAGAAAAAAAATTGAAGATGTTTGACAGACCAAAGCGGGAAAAAAAAGGTCAACATTCAACAATGAAGATCATGGCATCTGGCCCCATCACTTCATGGCAGACAGACGGGGAAAAAATGGAAACAGTGACAGACTTTATTTTCTTAGGCTCCAAATCACTGCGGATGGTGACTGCAGCTAAAAATTAAAGATGCTTGCTCCTTGGAAGAAAAGCTATGAAAAACCTAGACAGCTTTTTAAAAAGCAGAAACATCACTTTGCCAACAAATGTCCATATAGTCAAAGCTATGATTTTTCCTATAGTCATGCACGGATGTGAGTGTTGGACCGTAAAGAAGGTTGACCACTGAAAAACTGATGCTTTCGAACTGTGGTGCTGGAAAAGACTCTTGAAAGTCCCATGAACTGCAAGGAGATTAAACCAATCAATCCTAAAGGAAATCGACCCTGAATATTCGTTGGAAGGACTGATGCTGAAGCTGAACCTCTAATACTTTGGGCACCTGATGTGAAGAGCTGAGTCATCAGAAAAGACCCCGAAACTGGGA
Organism: Neotragus pygmaeus; assembly: GCA_006410875.1. Classification (NCBI taxonomy): domain Eukaryota; kingdom Metazoa; phylum Chordata; class Mammalia; order Artiodactyla; family Bovidae; genus Neotragus; species Neotragus pygmaeus. The sequence goes on along the minus strand of SJYV01056319.1, from coordinate 64,271 downwards.
AACATTGAGGGCGAGAGAAAGGAGTAACACGGGATGAGGTGGTTGGCTGCCATCACTGACTCAATGGATATGAGTTAAGCAAACTGAGGGAGATGGTGAAGGACAGGAAGCCTGGATATAGCCACTGAACAACAACATGAGTAAAGCCAGAATCAAGGTTCAAAATGCCATAGATGGATCATTCACTAAATTAGCTAAATAATAATTTTGTTTATTTTCAATAAATATTTTATTTTTAACCATTTTAAAGGTTACTTTTTATTTAGTTGTTACAAAAAATAGTTACTGTGTTCTCCATGTTGTACATTCTAGAGTTATTTTACACCCAGAAATTTGTCCTTCCCATTTCCCTACCCCTATTTTGCCCCTCTGCCCAGTTGTAACCACTAGCTTGTTTTCTGTCTGTGAGTTGGCTTCTTTTTGTTATACTCATGAGCCTATTATATTTTTCAGATATCATATATAAGTGGTATCACACAGTATTTTCTCTTTGACTTATTTAGCTTAACATAATACTCTCCAAGTCCATGCACGTTGTTGAAATAGCAAAATTTCATTCCTTTTTTAGACGAGTAGTATTCCATTTTGTGTGTGTGTGTTTCACATCTTTATCAGTTCATCTGCTGATGGGCACTTAGGTTCCTTGCACATCTTGGCAATTGTAAACAATGCCACTATGAACATTGGGGTACATGTGTCTTGTTGAATTAGTAGGATTTTTTGAATGTATACCCAGGACTAGATATAGGTCATAATATAGTTCTATTATGGCAGGTCATAATATAGTTCTATTTTTAGTTTTTTGAGAAACTTCTATACCCTTTTCACAGTGGCTTATCAATTTACACCATCTCATAGTTTTTAGGTCTTTTGTTCCCTTATGTAGGCTTATTCACTGGTATTTTAGTCTGTTTGATATGATGGTAAATGGTATAGTTTCCTTAATTTCTCTTTCTGATGCTTCATTGTTACCATACAGAAATACAACAGATTTCTGTATATTAACTTTTTTATACTGCAACATTACCAAATTCATTGCTGAGCTCTAATAGTTTTCTGGTGGTGTCTTTAAGATTTTCTATATACAGTTTCATGTCATCTACAAACAGTGACAGTTTTACTTCTTCCTGTTCAGTTGGGTTCTCATTATTTCTTTTTTTTTTCTCTGCCTCCTGTGGCTAGAACTTTCAAAACTATATTGAATAAAATGGTACAAGTGGGTGTCCTAGTTTTGCTCTTTATCTTAAAGGAAGTATTTTCAACTTTCCACCATTGAGTATGAGGTTAGCTGTGGCTTTGTCATATATGGCCTTTATTATGTGTATAATAAATGTTTATCATAAATTGATGCTGAAACTTATCAAATGCTTTTAAAGCATCTATTGAGACTATTATATGAATTTTATTCTTTAGTTTGTTAATGTGTTGTTTTAAATCATACACTTGACACTTGAACTAAGAAATATTTTTATGGATTTATACTTAAAAGTAAATTCACTATAAAATAAAGCAACATTTATTTCAAAATATATCTGTAAAATAGGAGAAGTATAAATATAAATTTAGAATTTAATATGTCATTATAAACATTTCTCATTTTCCCAGTTACATCGTTATGAATTCTTTCCTTTACTAATATACTAAAAAGTACTTATTTCATTTATGTTGGTAAAATTTCAATCACAAAATCTATTCCATTATATCACTTATTCGGCATTTACCTTCAAAGCTGAAGACCAGTGGCATAATATTTGAAAATATCTCTTGAGCTTTGAAATGAAATACTATTGTTCTAGAGTACTTTGCTTAGGTTTAGTAACTGGAACAATTGATAAATAATTTTAAATAATTTAATTAATTAATTTATGGCTTATCTAGGTATTCGTTAAGTGGGTTTTTTGGTTGCAAGCAGCGGCTGTCCTTTAGTTGCAGTGCATGGTCTTCTCATTGCTATGGCTTCTGTTGTTGCATATCATGGGTTATAGACATGCAGGCGTCAGTAGCTGTGGCCATGGGCTCAGTAGTTGCAGCTCCTGGGGCTGTAGAACGCTGACTAAGTAGTTGTGGTGCCTGGGTTTAGTTGCTCTGCAGCATGTGGGATCTTCCTGGATCAGGGATTGAACCTGTGTCTCCTGTCCTCTGTTTTGACAGGCAGATTCTTCACTAGGGAAGCTCTGATAAATTCTTTTTAAATATTCATATTCCTTTGTAAGAAAACTTTTTACTATATTAATAGCCAGGGATCAAATCCACATCTCTATTGCTCCTGCACTGGCACCCAGTTATTTACCACTAGAGCCACCTGGGAAGCCCATAAACACAATAGTAAATATATTTATTTTTCCGGGATAAGAAATGCACATCTCTACATGACTTAACTAGTTTATCCTCCAAAAACAAATTTATTACTAAATCTTTCAATGCAATTCCTTTTGTATAGAACAAAAAGTCAGTGACCTTACTATTTAAAGTCTCCTTTGTATAAATGAATCTATTGATTGAATGGTCTGCTTATTTTAGCCAAAAGTGATTCAGTCAAAGTCCTTCATCTATATAGCTTACATATTTATGGTACAGAAAAATTGCAACGGATACTTGTTAAAAAGTGCCAAGTCTCTTTTCCAGATTATTTCAATAGTGGCCAAGACTATTGCAATAAGTGAGAGAGATCGAAAATTCCACTATAAGCAAAGGGATTTCAAATGATGAACTGAGATAATGGAAAAGTACAGGAGGCTGGGAGATAAAGAGACACTCTTGATGATTCCATTTTGAGGAGATGATTCCTAGGTCCTCAGGAAAGACATAAGTGGGTTGTAGGTATATATCTCAAAATGGAAGAGAAAGAATTTATAATTATAATCTTTCTAAAGTAAATACAGTTAGAAAAAAGAATTTGAAGACCTAAATGCAGAGAAAGAACTGTCTAAAGTTTTTCATGTTATCAGGAATGCGTCTTGTTCACAAAGGTGCATAAAATATTGTGGAAATTCTTACTCAAAAGTTAGACAGAATCTCTTCCTTTGAGTAGCTTTAGATGAAGAACTGTTACACTTTATCCAGCTCTGTTTCTTATATGGTTCTAATTGGAGGACTTTGTGTTCAGTATTAACTCTTTCGGGGCGATGCAGACCCCTTATATGTGTATGCGCATATGAGTTCCCACACATGCATACACATGCATGTTATATAAAGAGGCTTAAAAAAATTGTCATTTGTACTAAGGTATATTTTACTTGCCTACAATTAAAGGATATTTCTATTTTAAGGAGCAAATATATAGTTACTCTATTATCTTTATCTACAGTACAGTTGGTTCAGTAATAAAAGAATCTGCCTGCCAAGCAAGAGACACAGGTTTGATTCTTGGGTCAGGAAGATTCCCCAGGAGAAGGAAATGGATACCCCGTATTCTTGCCTGGAAAATCTAAGGATAAAGAAGACTGACAGGCTACAGTCCATGGGGTCCCAAAGAGTTGGACACAACTGGGTGGCTGAACATGCACGTATATAGATGCATTACTATATATGCAAAAGACATTTAATAATTTTACAAAGGCTGAGTAAATCTTCAGGGATATGTGTTCATCAACCATTCCCTCCTCAATGATTCCTATAAGCTATTCTTTTTCAACTGTACAACACATCTTAAGGTCTATCCTAAAAGTAAGGAAAAAAATCTATTAAAACACAAAACTCTTTTATGAAAATTTAAATTGTGTTTAACTCAACAAAGAAATTTTATGATGACTATCATATTTCTAAAAGTATTTATTTTTAAATCTCTGAGGACCTTATTAGTTCAAAATAATCCTAAAAAATTAATATAGCTACTTCATTTGCTCCTCACTGAAGTAATAATAAAAAGTTGGAACAGTGTAAAACTGTAAAATAAAAACACAATATACATCTGTCTGACTCATCTCATGAAGGATCTAATTAGCATGTGTTTTGACTGTACTCACATAAATTTTATTGGAGTGGTGATTTCACACTTTAAAAATAATTGCTTACTAAAATGTGGTACATATTTTTAACTATAAAAATAAGATTCCCCTGTCATAACATCTACCCCAAGAGAGTGATTTTTGCAATGTTAAATATATTTTCTAAATAGCAATAGATATGCTTCTTAAAGTAAAGATGTATTTCTGTTTTATAATCAAACCTTCAGAATTTAGTTATAGAGGGCAATAACTAGGAAGCAAATAAATTTGGCATATTTATCAAACCATAATCTAGGCCTATAGTTCCTAAGGGGAGAAAGCACACATGAGGTGGTACAAATAGGATGCATTTGGGTGCAAGAGAAAGGGACAATGCTGAAGACAAAGGCTATTAAATTATCTTTTATGATTATTTTTGTATGTTAGAATACATCAGTAGCTGTGTAGAGCATGGACTACACAAATGAGACAAGGAGGACAGGTGAAGAGGAAGTTATGTGAAATATGAATGCCTAAACTATGGCAATAGTAATAGCATATTGTGGAGAAGGCAATGGCAGCCCACTCCAATACTCTTGCCTGGAGAGTCCCATGGACAGAGGAGCCTGGTAGGCTGCAGTCCATGGGGTCGCTAAGAGTCGGATACGACTGAGCAACTTCACTTTCACTTTTCACTTTCATGCATTGGAGAAGGAAATGACAACCCACTCCAGTGTTCTTGTCTGGAGAATGCCAGGGACAGGGAAGCCTGGTGATCTGCCGTCTATGGGGTCACACAGAGTCAAACATGACTGAAGTGACTTAACAGCAATAGCATATTGAAAATCAGAGAAATTACTTTGCAAACAAAGATTCATCTAGTCAAGGCTATGGTTTTTCCAGTGTTCATGTATAGATGTGAGAGTTGGGCTGTGAAGAAAGCTGAGCACCAAAGAATTGATGCTTTTGAACTGTGGTGTTGGAGAAGACTCTTGAGAGTCCCTTGGACTGCAAGGAGATCCAACCAGTCCATTCTGAAGGAGATCAGCCCTGGGATTTCTTTGGAAAGAATGATGCTGAAACTCCAGTATTTTGGTCACCTCATACGAAGAGTTGACTCATTGGAAAAGACTCTAATGCTGGGAGGGGTTGGGGGCAGAAGGAAAAGGAGATGCCAGAGGATGAGATGGCATCACTGACTCGATGGACTTGAGTTTGATGAACTCCAGGAGATGGTGATGGACAGGGAGGCCTGGTATGTTGCAGTTCATGGGGTCGTAAAGAGTTGGACACGACTGAGCGTCTGAACTGAACTGAACTGAATGAAGTTTGAGCAGAGGGAGAGAGTTGAAGATTGATTGAAGGAGCTAGAGTCAAAAGCAAATAATTGGATTTGAGAGGACAGAGAGAGATGCTGTAGATGACTTATAGGTGCCTGGGTATTTGCCATGCTTTGTGACGGTGGATCCAGAAAGGAAAGCAAGTTCTGGAGACTAATGTCACTGAAGTTTCACTGGTGAGTAACCTTATTTAAAAGCTCCTGCAGCCCAGTCACTGAAGTCAGATAGTTCATGGTTAAAATGAGGCTTGGTCCTATGTAGGATATATTACCTGGGGCAACATATTTAATATCTTTGAGTCTTGTTTCCCTTGACATATAAAGGAGATTGTAATCACTAATTCATACAATTGTCCTCAGGACTGAACTCAGTAGCAAAAGATACCTTTTCCCTGGCACCAGCCTTTACCTCTCTGGTGTTGTTCGGCTTTGATTAGCAAATATTGTTACTGCATTCATTCTCATGTACTTATATCTTGCTAATAAAGTAGTTTTATATCTTGTGAGGTTACTGTGTAGCAGACAGTCATCTGGGGAGAGCAACAGGCCTTAGAATCTGAGATGATCTGAAGAATGGTATGGGTCTCCAGAGAGTTCTCGTTAGCTCTGAGGAACAGTGCAGTTTCAACCACAGAAAAAAAGCATGTTACATGTTTATATACATTTTAGGAAACTCCAACATATTAGAGAACTATTAAGAGAATATTAATTAATAATTCATTAACAGCATAATGGTCCGTATCCTAACATACATTTTTAATGTACTCCACTATTTTTTCCACAAAAGTACTGATCAGAGTTCTAATTATTACATTCTAGGTGCTGACAAGAGAATAACCCTGGTCTGTCTCCTTAAGACTGATAAGAATAATCTTCCCTTTTGGTATTAGGAGGGCATTTGTTCAGGGATGTTCAGTACAAAAAGAATGTAGGTGATACATAAAGATTTGCCACGTTAACAGCAAGCCAAGTACAGGCTCTAGACTCTCTGATTTGGAATACTGATTTCATTGCTTCTTCACTTATTTTTTTCTTTACAAAAGGAATTAATTTCAAACTTATCTGGTGCAGTGTTTATAAGCAAAGTGTACTAAGATTCTTTATCTACTTAGCTACGGTTATTGTCAATAAGGCTGCAATGAACATAGGAGTTCACGTACCATTTGTGTTATTTTTTTTCCCTTTGGGGAAATACCCAGAAGTGGAATTGCTGGATAATATGGAAATTCTGACAGTGTTAGTTCCTCAGTAGTGTGCAACACTTTTCGATTCTTCATTCTATTTTTCATAGTGGCTGCACAAATTTACATTCCCACCAACAATGTCCAACTGTTCCCTCTTCTTCACATCATCATCTACCCTTGCTATTTGTTATCTTTTTGATGATAACCATTCTGACAGTTGTGAGATTTTGATTTGTATTTCCCTAATGATTAGTGACGTTGAGCATCTATCTGTTGACAATCTGTCCATTCAGGTATTTTGCTCATTTTTAAGTGGGTTGTTTGTTTATTTATTTATTTTTGATGTTGAGTTACCTGATTTCCTTTTTAATTTTAAATATTAATGCTGTATTAGATATATCATATGCAAATATATTCTCCCAATCTCAGGGCTCTTTTTTTCTTTTTGTTGATAGTTTCCTTCATTGTATAAAATCTTTTAAGTTTAATTAGGTCCCATCTGTTTAATTTTGCTTTCATTTTCCTTTTCTGAGGTGACATATCCAAAATAATATTGGTAAGACCACTATGGCCTTTAAGCCATTTAAAGTTTACTTTTGTATATGGTATGAGAAAATAGTCCGATTTTATTATTTTAAGCATAGCTGTTCTGGTGTTCCAAAACAATTTATTGAGGAGGTAGGTTTTTTTCCCCTCCATTGTGTCTTCTTGCATCCTTTGTCTTAAGTTTACATAGAGTCTAACTAGTTCATTTCTGCATACATGCTCTGTCTCTTCAGTCATGTCTGACTCTTTGCAACTGTATGGACTGTAGCTCGCCAAGCTCCTATGTCCACGGGCTTCTCCAAGCAAGAATAGTGGTGTGGGTTGCCATGCCCTTTTCCAGGGGATCTTTTCCATCCAGGGATCAAACTGGTCCCCTGTGTCTTCTGCATCATGGGAAGATTATTTTACTGCTAATTTTTGATTATTTCACTGATAATTTTATTATTTTACTGGGAAGCCCACTTCATTTCTAGTCTTATAATTCTGTTCCATTGATATGTGTCTATTTTGGAGCTAGTAACACACTCTTTTGATTATTGTAACCATGAAGTTTAGCCTGAAGTTAAAGAAATGTGATATCTGAAGTTTTTGTTCTTTCTCAATATTATTTTCATTACTCAGACTCTTTTTGTCCCCACACATGTTTTAGAATTCTTTGCTCTAGTTTTGCTAAAATTACTACTGATATTTTGATAGGGCATGCTTTAAATGTGTAGACTGCTTTAGGGATTAAGATCATTTGAATAATATTAATTCTTCCAATCCATGAGTTCAGTATATCTTTCCATTTATGTCATCTTCAGTTTGCTTCACCAATATGATGATAATTTTATAAATTCAAGTCTATAACTTCTTGGTTATATTTATTCCTATGTATGTTATTCTTTTTTGAATTGATTTTAAGTGGAATTATTTTCATAATTTTTCTTTCTGGTAGTTCATGTTGATGGATAGAAAGGAAAAGATATCTGTATATTAATTCTGTATCCTGAAACTTTATTGAATTCAATTATTAGTTCTAATAGTATTTTGGTAGTTCTATGTTTAATGTTGTCTCAGTGGTCTCTTAAGTTATCCACATTTTTTTAAGTTATTTTCTTCTCATTCTGTTCAGTTCGGATGATATCCACTACTGTCTTTCAGTGTACTGATCCATTCTTATGCAACATAGAGTCTATTGTTGATTCCTTCTCCTGTATTTTTTATTTAGGTATTCAGCTCTGTGTTTTTCTTTTTTAAATTTTTATTGAACTATAGCTGCTTTATAGTGCTATGCTGGTTTCTGCTGTACAGAAAAACAAATCAGTTATATGCATACATATATCCACTCTTTTTTATATTTCCTTGCCATTTAGGTAGATTAGAGTTCCATGTGCTATAGAGTGGGTTCTCCATAGTTATCTATTTTATAAGATAGTAAGTGTACATATGTCAATCTCAGTCTCCCAGTTCATCGCATCCACCTGGTTCTTCTTTATATTTCTTATATTTTGATTATAATGTTCAATGTATTCATTGTTCTTCCAAGTTTGAGCATCTTTATGACCAACTCCTTGAATTCTTTATCTGGTTGGGTTCTTATCTCTGTTTTGCTTATTTTTTCTGAAGCTTTGCTTGATTCCTTCATTTGGAGCATATTCCTCTACCTCCTCATTTTGCCTAATTCTTAGTGTTTGTTTCTATGTGTAGAGTACATTAGTTATATTTCCCAATCTTGGTGAAGTAACCTTGTTTAAGATGTGTCCTATGGGGCCAAGTAGCACACTCCCCTCTGATCCTGAAAGCTGTATGCTCTAGAGGTGCCTTTTACACTGACTCTGTGGGCCATTCCATTGTGGTGGGGCTAACTACCATGGGGACACTGGCCTGGTTGACAGTCAGGCCCTGCCATCTTTGCTGGCTTCCAGCCCATTGGTGAATGGGGCCCTGCCTAGCATGGCTGTCTACACAACCTAGGGAGTCCTAGAGCTGGTGCTGGCCAACTGGTGGCTACAGGGCTCTTGGGGTCCCTAGGTTGATACAGCTCCCTGTTGGGCAGATGAGCCCCAGCACTCACAGGCTAGAGGAAGGACTCTAAAATGGCATTTTCCAGCACCAATATCCTAGTGGTAGAAGGAGCTCCAAAAATAGTTGCTGCAGAGTCTGTGTCCACAGAAAGAGTCCCAGTTGTCTCCTGCATCCCTGGTAGGCTGTTCAAGATAAGTCAGTATGTTTGATATAATTTCCTCTCAAATTATAGCCTCTGCACTCCGACTTGGAGCATATGAAATTTTTCATGCTCTGTTTAACAGCAAGGTCTCTGTTTCCTACAGGCTCCCCTCCCCCTCACTCCAGCTCCCAAGCACCAGCTACACTGGTCTTCAAAGCCAGACATTTAGGAACTCATTTTCCTGGTACATGTCCTCTAAGTTGTGGAGCCTGATATGGGGCTTGGACCCAGAGCCTATGTAATTATGATTATCCTCTTGGTATGTATTGCCTACTTGATGGTGTGATTCTTAGCCATAAGGGGTCTCTTTCAGTCCCACCATGTCATTATCATTTCTTCCTTATGTCTTCAGTTGTGGAAAGTGTTTTCTGATAGACTTTATGTCACTTTCATAGACACTTGCTCTGTAATAATTGTTATTATGTTGTGCCTAGGTGGGGAAGGAGCTCCGTCTTCCTATTCCACTACCTAGGTCACATATAATAACCTGTAATCTTATTATACAAGTTGTTAATTTGTTGCTGCTGTTCAGTTGCTAAGTCATGTCTGACTCTTTGCAACGCCATGGACTATAGTATACCAGGCTTCTCTGTCCTCCATGATCTTTGTTTTTTTAATGTTGAGTTTCAAGCCAGCTGTTTCACTCACTTCTTTCACTCTCATTAGGAGGCTCTTTAGGTCCTCTTCACTTTCCGCAGTGATGGTGGTATCACCTGCATAGCAAGTTATTAATATTTGAATCAATTGTATATTCCAAATGAAATGACTCTCTTACACACAAGCATGTGCATACCATGCATACACACACACACACACACACACACACACACACACACTCAGAGAAACTAAACATCAGGTGAAAGTAATTTTGTTGCTATGTTTATTTACCACCATTCACCCCTTGTCACAAAAAGGCATTCTACTAAGGTATTGTTTTATTTTTTATTTTATTTTTGCCACACTATGCAGCATGCATTATCTTAGATCTCTGACCAGGAATTGAACCTGTGCCCCCTGCAGTGGACACATAGACCACCAGGGAAGTCTCCCTTAAGTTAGTCTTAATTCAAAAGCCAGATTCCTTGAAAAGAGTTGTTCTTTGGTAAGCTTATAATAAGGTGTGAGAAAGTCTTATAATCACACAGCTTTAAAGTCTTGATTTCAATATGCACCAAGAGCAAAACAAACAAACAAAAAACAACATGCTGTTTTTTCCATTTACTTTTAGTAACTTTCATTATGGTTAAAACTTATACAAAGTTAAATTTATTTTATACTTTTGAAAAAGACACCATTTCCCAGTTATAAATTATATTTCAAGGAAATCATAAATTGTATCTTATGCCTTATATGTAACCTAAATTGTTTTCTAATTCTTGGTTGATTTTGTTTTATTCAATAATAAAATTAAGTTGTAAATCATTTGTTTTTGAAACATAATCTACTAAAGGCCTTTGGAAATGAATTTATTTACTGCCAGTCTCCAGCCCCGGTGGATCCAGGGTGATTTGAAGGTGGGGACGAAGTCAGCGTTCTTGGAAAAATACATATTTAATTACAGATATATAGAGAGATTAGAAATGGATAGTGTAGTAGGAAAATTAGTGGAGAAAAAGAGGCTGAATAACTTGGTTTATGTAGAATTGCATCCATGCTCCAGATGGGAATTCAGCCAGAAAAACAGGGAGCAAGAAAGAATGACATGGGGGAATCAGTCTTTCCAGAAAATGACCCCATTTTTTTATTTTTTGATTTACTTATATACCTTTTGAGTCACGTGGGGGTCAGCAGTCCTGACCTTTATCAAAATCAGGTGCTTTACATAAAAAAAGTTCTTAGGGGTTTTACATCATCTTCTGGCCATGAGGCCTGCTGATATTTTACAATCCTTTCTTTCTGATAACCAAAAAATACTTGTAGGCACACAGATCATCTCCTCTGGTTACAGTTAATCCTATACTCACTTCTTCTTTGAATTCTACCTGTTTGAGCTACATTTCCCAGGAAACAAAGTCCTTCAGGATAAGTCAAAAGGACAAAAACACGACTGTGTATCTCCTGCAGATCTCAGCCGTGCTGCCAGGGCAACCAAGTTCACCAAAGCCAAGGGCCATTGGAGGGTGCACTTAGGGAAACCTGCATAGGATGTCCCTTCAGTGCAGAGCCCTGGTCCCATCCAGAGGGTTCTATCCAGCACCCCAGAGCCCCCTGCTAATTTCATTAAGAAGCCTCCCTTCTGTTCTCAAGTTAGGTCAGAGGTTCTCAAGCTGCTTTTCTGTTCACATTTATAGCCAACTCCCATCAGGANTCTTGTTTGCATTCACAAGAAATTATCTGAAAATCCTCTAATGATTCAAAGACTTGCTGTAAGGGGTTATTTCATTATTAGAATTAGTTCTGCTGCAACTTTAAATTAAACTGACTTAGCATTTTACATCATTTAATTTAAAATAAATCACTAGAAAAGGGAAAAAAATAAAATACATAAGAAATAACTTCTTTGTTCATAAAATGTGAGATGTATCTGTGGGAACTATTTTTCAAAATTTTTCATCATAGTCCTGATTTTGTTAATCTCAAAAGTGTATACTTTGAAGGGATTTTGTCTTCCTGGGTGCTTCTTTTATTTTAATAAAGCCAACTATCTTTCATTGAAAATTATAATATGGTAGGTTTTGATTGATAAATAATTTTCAAGCTTTATGTTCTATAGAATTTTCTTCTTTTTGAGATTTAGCATCTCTTTGAAAATGATTGGCCATCATAATAATTTATTTACACATTTTCTGGACTTTCTGTTGTTTTTCTCAGATTCTGTTGTTTTTTCTCAGATTTGTAGTGATCCATCTTCTATTTTCAGTGATTCCACTACCTTAAATACATTGGGGGCACCTTTGTCTGCTTGGCTATCAGTGATTTCCATATTTTAAACATACCATTTTGTGGCCTGTAGGCTATAAAAACAGAGAAATCTTGTTCATTACCTCATGAGACCAAACCACTGTACCTTCTCTAAATTCTATTTACCTCTCCAATTCTGTGAAATCAAAGAAATGTTCCAGTTTATCTGATACGGGAAGCATCTTTCACCTCTCAGGAGTTTTCTCAGTTGCTCTTTTAGTGGTTTTTAATTCAATCAAGAAGTCTCAACAAAATTTATAGTAACTTCTTTGTACCTTTAGTTTAAAATTTCATACTGAAATAACTTAGAGTAACTTTCTTTATGTCTCTGAAAATCACTTTTTAAGTCTGTAAAGTGATGAAGTTGAACTAGAAAACCTTAAATTGTATTATGACTAGTGGTCTGAGCCTTGCTGATCTCTCATAGCCCTGCTAAAGGTGGCAAATCTCTTTCACAGGGATCGTTTTAATTGAAGGTGTGCTCAGGTATGGAGTCCTTAACTGAGAACTTTTAGCCTGCAAGTTATAATCTGTTGGTGCCATTGCACATGAATATTCCTTATGACTCTGACTTCTTCTATTAGGCTTGGTAAACTCACTGAATTCACATATTATTTAATCTGCTACTTAAGAATTATAAGTTTACCCTTGTATTTAGGGGCTTCCTTGATAAAAAAATTTTCTCATTTCCCTACCATTTCAAAGTGTCTTTCTCACTACTTTGTTGCTGTTTTACAAAACCCACTAGAAGAGATACATTCATTTGGGTTATAGAAGTGATTTTGTGAAGACAAACAAAATCAATCATTACCACACAAAGCCTCCNTACCCTTGTATTTAGGGGCTTCCTTGATAAAAAAAATTTTCTCATTTCCCTACCATTTCAAAGTGTCTTTCTCACTACTTTGTTGCTGTTTTACAAAACCCCCTAGAAGAGATACATTCATTTGGGTTATAGAAGTGATTTTGTGAAGACAAACAAAATCAATCATTACCACACAAAGCCTCCATGTGCAAAAACAGAAAAATATAAATAATTTAAAAAAGGAACTGGGATTGTTTTAAGCCAAATTTCCTTTACATGATAGTTAATGGGTTAAGTTTAGTAGGGAAAAAACTAGGGGTGTGGGAAGGGAGAGGCTGGGTCTGGGAGGGATTCTTGTGTCTCCCCTAGAATCACTGCAGATCTCAGGTCCTCCTTCCTTTGGACATTAAAGCCAATTTCACAACTTAGTTTTCAAGTATATTTATAGTTCTCTGTTAAAGCTTATGATTGATTTGTGGTTACATTCCTCAAATTCCTAGTGCCAACTAAACCTGACTCTTAGAAGTTATCTAAACAGGAACAGCTAAAGACAGATTGAAGCCATGCATGTCATACGTGGTACCTGCAAACACCTTATTCTTGGGTTCTACATTTCCATTACCTCATGCCAACTTTTCAGAAAGCTTTTGAGGGGAAAAATCTGGCTTCCACTCTCTATTCAGTCTTCTCATTCTAGAACTAAGGTCTAAACAAAGATGGTTCCACATAGGAAACAATTCTGAAATCCCTAAGTTATTGACTTTTAAAATTCATTTAACCAGTACACTTGTCCTCTAAATTCATTCACTATTCATTCTTTAAACAAATGTTTGTTTAGTGTTTATAATAGCATGATCTTTAAATACAAAGATTACAACTGACAAGGGTTCTAATCCCTATTTGTAGATACCTCATACTCTCAGAGAAAGAGATGTGCAAAAATCCTAATAACTTTGAGGTATCTATGTTGCTGTTGTTTAGTCATTGTCATGTCTAACTCTACAATCCCACGGACTGCAGCATACTAGGCTATCCTTCACCATCTCCTGGAGTTTGCCCAAACTCATATCCGTTGAGTTGGTGATGCCATCCAACCATCTCATCCTCTGTCGCCCCTTTTTCTCCTAACCTCAATCTTTCCTATCATCAGGGCCTTTACCATTGAGTCGGCTCTTCGCATCAGGTGGTCAAAGTATTGGTGTTTCAGCTTCAGCAGTAGTCCTTCCAATGAATATTCAGGGTTTATTTCCTTTAGGATTGACTGGTTTGATTTTGCAGTCCAAGGAACTCTCAAGAGTCTTCTACAGCACTACAGTTCAAAGGCATCAATTATTTGGGCCTCAGCCTTCTTTATGGTCCAACTCTTACATCAGTACATGACTACTGGAAAAATCATAGCTTTGACTAAATGGAACTTTGTCAGCAAAGTGATGTCTTGGCTTTTTAATATGCTGTCTAGGTTTATCATGGGCTTCTCTAGTGTCTCAGATGGTAAAATATCTGCCTGCAATTCAGAAGACTCAGGTTCAATCCCTGGTGGAAGATACTCTGGAGTAGTAAATGACAACCCACCAGTATTCTTACCTGGAGATTTTTATAGGCAGAGGAGGCTGATAGGCTACAGTCCACAGACTGCAAAGAGTCGAACATGATTGAGTGACTCTGCAGTCACCATCCCCAGTGATTTTGAAGATCAAGTTAATAAAAACTATCACTGTTTCCAGTTTTTCTCATCTATTTGCCATGAAGTGATGGGACTGGATGCCATGATCCTAGTTCTTTGAATGTTGAATTTTAAGCCAACTTTTCCACTCTCCTCATTCACCTTCATTGAAAGGCTTTTTAGTCCCTGTTAGCTTTTTGCCATTAGGGTGATGTCATCTGCATATCTGAAGTTTCACCCATCAGTCTTGATTCCAGCTTGTGAGTCATCCAACCTAGCATTTTGCATGATGTACTCTGCATATAGGTTAAATAAGCAGGGTGAAAATGTACAGCCTTGACATATTCTTTTCCAATTTTGAACTAGACCATCTTTCCGTGTCTGGTTCTGTCGCTTTCTGACCTGCATACAGGTTTCTCATGGGGTAAGTAAGGTCATCTGATATTCCCATCTCCTTAAGAATTCTCCACAGTTTGTTGGAATCCACACAGGAAAAGTCTTTAGCATAGCCAATAAAGCAGAAGTAGATGTTTTCCTGGAATTTCCTTGCATTTTCTATGATCCAACGGATGTTGGTAGTTTGATCTCTGGTTTCTCTGCATTTTCTAAATCCAGCTTGTACATTTAGAAGTTCTTGATTCATGTACTATTGAAGCCTAGCTTGAAGAATTTTGTGCATTAACTAGCAAGCATATGAAATGAGCAGAATTTATAGTGCTCTATATAAGTCAATTGTATTCACAGTTATTTTATAAATATTCAATTTAAATTATAAAAAGCATATTAATTGATAATTTTAATTCCAATACTTACAATATATGTAAAAAATTAAGAATTTAAATTTGTCATACCTTTTCAAGGTAAAGAACATA
This sequence comes from Neotragus pygmaeus, assembly GCA_006410875.1. NCBI lineage: Eukaryota > Metazoa > Chordata > Mammalia > Artiodactyla > Bovidae > Neotragus > Neotragus pygmaeus. The sequence continues at coordinate 48,826 of SJYV01056319.1, read as the reverse complement.
TCTAAACACTAAAATATCAAGTTGAAGATCAGTTCCAAATAACTGAGAAGGAAAGTCCAAATCTGTATTTGTTACTAAGCATTATCAGGATGAACTAGACATGTGCTCTGAGGTTAGACTGTAATTACAAATCATTATGGAAATAACAAGAAGTATAATGGCATATGATGAGGGTAAAGAGGAAAATATGCAGAAAATATGATGTGTATATATGAAGTGACATTTTACAACAGCTACCTACACCTCCTGAATTAAATAAGTAATTCTGAATTAAACAATGTCCTGAAGATGTGAAAGCTTTACATTTATTTTGTTTTAGAAAGGACTTTGCTGAGTAATCTGGGTACGTTTTTTTTTCACTACTCTGATTTCTTATTGGAAAGTTATTATAAAAGGCAAGATCATCATTATAACAGTAAGGCATTTTCATTATCTTTTAATGGATCTAACTTCTGGTTTAGAGTGTGTGTTGTTCATGATAGTGAATTTCAATCAAGGAAGCTAAGATTTTATATTTGTATTTTAGTAAAGAAGTAACCACATGATTTACTTGGTTCTCTCAATTCGTTTTCTACACTGACTTCTCAGAAAATATGTATCTTAAAGCTATAAGTGTATTATTTATTTTTTGGCAGGAAAAAGAGCAAAGTTTTTATACACACTCAGTTTTTCAAAAATTACTTGAAGAAAGTAGAACTCTGTTGTGCTTATTATTAAATTCCTTTTATGCCTCTTTTTTTAAGAGAAGGGATTGGTGTGTTGAATAAATAAATTTAGAGAACAAGTTAAAGTATAAAAATACCATTCACGTTTCTATAATTTCCATATGATACAGATGACAAATGAGATAGAAAAGGTTAAATGGAAGACTATAAAGAAAAAAAGAGAAGATAGAGAAGATGAAAATGTAGAAAGAGAGTTATAATGAGCAAAGAAAGAAACAAATGGAAGAGGAAAAACTGCCATGCTTAGGAATAAGGAAAACAAAGGAACAGGTGCTTGTGGATATCACTTGTAATTTGCTTTTTTGGTCTTAAGCAGCTGTTTCTTCTTTTCCAATGTTGGTTGTCAAATCCATCTGCCTCATGATAATTTATTCAGCTCCTTACACTTTCTTCTTTCTTTTCCTTTTTTGGTGGGAAATGATTGAAGTATATATCTCCAGAAAAATTTTGGCCTTACATATAAATAATGTGTAATTTTGGATTTGCTTTTGAGGCATCTATATGAAATTATGAATTGAAGCCATACATATATATATGTGGCTTCCCTGCTAGCTCAGTTGGTAAAGAAACTAACTGCAACTGAGGAGACCCCAGTTCAATTCCTGGGTTGGGAAGATCCACTGGAGAAGGGATAAGCTAACCACTCCAGTAATCTTGGGGCTTCCCTTGTGGCTCAGCTGGTCAAGAATCTGCCTGCAATGCAGGAGACCTGGATTCAATCCCTGGGTTGGGAAGACTCCCAGAAGCACAGAAATGCTACCCACTCCAGTATTCTGGCCTGGAGAATTCTATGGACTGTATAGTCCATGGGGTCTCAAAGGGTCGGACATGACTGAGCAACTTTCGCTCACTCACTTTGTGTGTGTGTGTGTGTGTGTGTGTGTGTGTGTGTGTGTGTGTGTATATATATATATCTCTTAGCTTTGTCCTCCTACAGGGCTAGAAGCAATCATGAAGAGTAAGACTGAAAATGCATAGAGCCCATATCTTGATTTTTAAGTACTATTCCCCACTAACTTGGATCAGAGATCCTTGAGAAATAGGTGATCCCATGTCTGGGCAGCAGTGAATATGTTCTTATTGCAGAAAGTAAAAAAGTGCTCAGAGACAACAAGGCCATATCCAAAGAACATAATAGTTTTAAGAATGCTCCCTTGTAAACTCTCATATAATTTAAAAGTAATGCTTAAATAAATTACAGCAAATTGAATAAATAAATGGAATCCATAAAGACTTTTAGGGAAACAGAGAATGGGAGAAAGACAAGCTAATAAATATGGAGGGAAAGAAAAAAAGAGAAATTTTATTTTTCACAACTCAACATTGCTAAATCATGTAAAGATCATCAGTGCATGCTATATTTCATTCATACAAAGTCTTATGTTGTAGCATGTACAAAAGACATTAATTTAACCTTCCTGTGTAGTTACTCCAGGCTGCATATTGGGTTCAGATAAATCCCATGTGATTTTTCTTTCTCCCGGGCCAGTGGTTGCTCAAGTCACATTCTTCTCTTGGTGTACAAAGGCAGGGGTACCAAAGAATAAGATCACTGAGCAAGAACAGTGGGTACAATTTCATCACTTCCATTGACACCTTTGTGGCCAAAGTATGACCAAATATGGATCCATAAAGAAGCAATGAATAACTCTTCCATGATTTGATTTATCACAGATTGGGCGGCTGCAACTAATTAATGGTCTGAAAGCTTTTGATCATCAGGGTACTCATACCCAAATATTAACTACAGATTATTTTTTGGTTCAGAGATAAAATAATAAGCCGATTGAATGATGAGATACTGCAGTCACCTTTTAAACTGAATTAAGACAGCTGAAATTCACAAACAACTCATGTAGCTTAATATTATCAAAACAAACAACCCAGTCAAAAAACGGATAGCAGATCTAAATAGACATTTATCCAAAGAAGGCATACAGAAGACCAAAAACAACAACAACAACAACAACACTTGAAAAGATGTTAAAGATCACTAATTATTACAGAACTGCAAATCAAAACTCCAATGAGATATCAACTCACATCAATCAAAATGGCTATCATCAAATAATCTGCAAACAATAAATGCTAGAGAGCTTTGGAGAGAAGAGAACCCTCCACACCACTGGTGGAAATGCAATTTGGTGCAGCCACTATGGAAAACATTATGGATGCTCCTTAAAAAATGAAAAATAGAGCTTTTAGTTTTGGGCATGTTGTTGTTCAGTCGAACAGTCATGTCCAACTCTTTGCGGCCCCATGGACTGGAGCATGCTTGCTGAGCTACCAGGGAAGTCCACTTTTGGGCATATATCTTAAGAAAACCAGAACTCAAAAGCATACATGCTTGCCAGTGTTCACTACAGTGCTGTTTACAATAGTCGGGTCATGGAAACAACATAAATTTCCATCAATAGGTTAATGGATGAAGATGTGGCACATATATACAATGAAATACTTCTCAGCCACTAAAAAGAATGAAATACTGCCATTTGCAGCAACATGAACAAACCTAGAGAATGTCATGTTGAGTGAAGTCAGACAGAAAAAGACAAATACTGTATGAGACTGCTTATAAGTGTAATCTAAAAAGAAATGATAAAAATGAACTTAAAAAACAAAAACTTTCACAGGCTTAGAGAACATACTTACAGTTACCAGGAGGAAGGAATATTTAGGAGAGTTTGGGACTGTCATGTACACACTGCTATATTTAAAATGGATACTCAACAAGGACCTACTGTATAGCATATGGAATTCAGCTCAATATTATGTTAACAACTTAAATGGGAAGATAATTTGAAACATAATAGATATATGTATATCCATACCTGAATCACTTTGCTGTACACCTGAAACTATCATAATATTTTTAGTTAACTATACTTCAACATAAAATAAAGTAGCTAAAAAAAGAGATTAAACAAATGATCAGTCATTACAAACAATATGATGCCATGTATCTCCTAAAGTGATGCAGTACAAGCACAATATCACCTGCATAGGAATATTACCTCCAAAATAAATAATTTAAATTTACCTATGAGAAAATAGGCAAATATGGATATAAAATATTATAGAAGACAAGTGGCATACACTCTACTCTTCAAAACAAATACTGAGTCAGTTTTCCTCTTCTACAGAAAAGATAAAGAAATGAAGTTATATGAACACATGCAAGGTATAAAGACTTATTAGATTCTAGTTTCACTCTGTATAATAGGCTCCAGTTTCATCCACCTCAGTGAAGTAAGCCAGAGAGAAAAACACCAATACAGTATACTAACGCATATATATGGAATTTAGAAAGATGGCAACGATAACCCTGTATGCGAGAAAGCAAAAGAGACACAGATGTATAGAACAGTCTTTTGGACTCTGTGGGAGAGGGCGAGGGAGGGATGATTTTGGAGAATGGCATTGAAACATGTATATTATTATATGTGAAATGAATCGCCAGTCCAGGTTTGATGCGTGATACAGGATGCTCAGGGCTGGTGCACTGGGATGACCCAGAGGGATGGTATGGGGAGTGGGGAAGGGGATTCAGGATGAGGAACACATGTACACCCATGGTGGATTCATGTCAGTGTATGGCAAAACCAATACAATATTGTAAAGTAATTAGCCTTCAATTAAAATAAATAAAATTATATTAAAAATATCTATTGCAGATATTTTAAAAATCTACTATTTATATGTCTTGGATATTAATATGTTGGCACATATAATCTGTTCTTTAAAAAAAGATTCTAGTATAAAAAATGGATAAATTGGAAACAAGTAGAGACTATATATTTTATAGCAATTTAAATTCAGTTCAGTTCAGTTCAGTCACTCAGTCCAGTTCAGTCGCTCAGTCTTGTCCAACTCTTTGCACCCCTATGAATCATAGCACACCAGGCCTCCCTGTCCATCACGAACTCCCGGAGTTTACTCAAACTCATGTGCATCTAGTCGGTGATGCCATCAAGCCATCTCATCCTCTGTCGTCACCTTCTCCTCCTGCCCCCAATCCCATCCAACATCAGAGTCTTTTCCAGTGAGTCAACTCTTTGCATGAGGTGGCCAAAGTATTGGTGTTTCAGCTTTAGCATCAGTCCTTCAGTGAACACCCAGGACTGATCTCCTTTAGAATAGACTGGTTGGATCTCCTAATATCAGTTATATAGTGTTATAATAGTGTAATATTATATAGGAGTCTGTCATTCTTAGGAGTGCCATTTTATATAGAAGTGCTGAAATATTTAAAGGTAAAGCTCATAACATCTGTGGCTTACCTTCAAATGCATAGATAGGTAGAATAGATGGATGGATAAATGGTCGATAGATACATAGACTGAACAGAGAATTGTTGAAGTTTAAATTGTTCTGAGATTGAGAATAATAAATATGATGCATTTTTGCATGAAAATAAGAAACAACAATCAGCTTAATGTGATTGAGACAAAAAAAGAATAAGTATTTCTGAATAGCTAAAAGTGTTCAAAAAAATTTTTTACTGAGGATTATTTTAACACTTTAGAAAATATTAACATTTTATAATCAATAGCTTCACAAGATAAATTATATGCATGTAAATATTTGGTATTCTAATGTATTTTAATGAGGCATGAATAATATAATTTATGTCTAGCAAATTATCAAGATTTGTGTATTGTTAATAAGAACTCATTAACCATTATTTCAGTGGCTGTTATGCACCAACTACATTAAACAGGCACAGCAGGTTGCCTCTGGATGTTTACAATTTAAGTAAAATTGAAAAGGCCAACACTATTAGTTTCATTTTGATACTGTCAGCACAATAACGTCAGTAATTAATGGATTCTGCATTTTTATGAAAGCATCAAGATAACTTATAGAATTTTATGGTAGTTCTTTGTGGTAATATAAACAGATATATAAGCACTATGGATTCTCAATCCATGATTAAGACATGGATTAATAAAGAATATTATATCAATGCAAACTTCTGGTCTGCCTAGATCTTCTTTGGTAAATCATGGTTCATTACAAAGGAATGATGGGTTCACTTATAATTGAGATGGTGTAACTTTAGAACTTTACAATTGACCCTCTTGGAATGAATAGAATAAGTATAGCTATAATAGTCACCAATGAAAACAAAACGGTGTGTTTTTTTTTTTTCCACTCAAAATTCATCATCTTCATTTTAGTAAAGGGTGAATCATGGAAATTTAATGTTGGGTTAATTTTAATACATCTCAACGATCTTTTTATCCTGTTTTATGGTCCCTTAAGGTTAACTAAGCTCATGAAAATTTCTTAAACCTAACTACACCTTAAAATTACCTGGTAATCATGAAAAAAATCTACTCATGCCTTGGTCCTATACCAACAAATTTATTTGTTAGTATTAGGAGAAACAGTTTATCCATTTTTTCCTGTCCCAGCACCTATATCTAATTTGAATTAATCACTGTAGACAAAGGCCATCAAAGAGAGTCTTTCATGATTGGATGTATTTTCTCATGTTTGTTCCAAAGATAATCTTTTAATGGGCTGAGGTTTTCCACTTGAAGTGAATGTTCATGAAGAAGAAATGCTTAGATGTGGTCATTAAGTCATTTCAGTTTGACCCCTGGCTTTCTCTGACTGTTCAGTGGTAGAAAGAAAGTGAAAGTGAAGTTGCTGAGTCGTGTCTGACTGTAGCCTACCAGGCTCCTCCATCCATGGGATTTTCCAGGCAAGAGTACTGGACTGGCTTGCCATTTCCTTCTCCAGGGAATCTTCTCAATCCAGGGATCGAACCCAGGTCTCCCGCATTGCAGACAGATACTTTACCTTCTGAGCCATCAGGAAAAACAACACACACAGTTACAATTTTTCCCCACTCTTGTTATCAGAATTGGAGGGAAGGTCCCTCCTCAGTTTTCTAAATCCCTTAAGCCTATGGGATTAAGTGGGAGTACTGTGTGTACATGTGTGTGTATGTGTGTGCATGCTAAGTCGCTTCAGTTGTGTCTGACTCTTTGCAACCCAGTGGACCATAGACTGCCAGGTTTCTCTGTGTATGGGACTCTCCAGGAAAGAAAACTAGATTGGGTTTCCACACTCACCTCCAAGGGATCTTCCTGAAGAGATCAAACTGCATGTTTTATGTCTTCTGCATTGGTAGGTGGGTTCTTTACCACTAGCACCACTGAGAAGCCCTAGGAGTGCTTTGCATTGTACATTATATATTTTTGAACACTTTAAAAGCATCTTTGAATATTTACTCTATAGTAAGAATAAAACTAAGTGACTTCCATACATAAACTCATTTAATCTTGGATATGTTTTCATTGTTGTTTTAGTCACTAAGCCATGTCTGACTCTTTTGTGACCCCATAGGCTGTAGGCTGCCAGGCAACTCTGTCTATGGGATATCCTAGGCAAGAATACTGGAGTCGGTTAGCATTTTTTTCTTCAGGGGTTCTTCCTGACCCAGGGATCGAACTTGCATCCCCTGCATTGGCAGGCAGGTTCTTTACCACTGAGCTACTTGGAAAGCTGCATAACCTTTTGGGTTATAGGTAAATATAACATAAAATATTGTTTACATTGTTAATGGAGAATTCCTCCTTGCTAGTGAAAAAACTGAAGCACAAGATATTTAGTAGAATTCCTTTTGATGTACAGCAGGCTCTTGTTTATCTATTAATATTTTATATATCATGTTTGTATATGTTAGCCTCAATTTCCTTATCCTTATTTACCCCTCCCTTTTATTCCTTTTTTTTTATTCCTATTGCCATTTCCATTTTTTTGGAAAAATAGGAAACCTTTTTATGCCTATTACCAAGATCTTGCCTTGGGTCCTTTCCACTTACTACCCTTTAGTAACTATTTGATTTCTATGTCTGAGTCTGTTTCTTTTTTGTAAATAAATTGTATCATTTCTTTTAGGTTCCAGGTATGTGATATCACATGACATTTATCTTTCTCTGTCTCACTTTATTTAGGATGATAATCTCTAGATCTATCCATGTTGCTGCAAATGACATTACTTATTTTTATGGCTGAGCAATATTCCTTTGCATATATATGTGTATATATATACATATACAATGTATAACACATAATGTATTTATACATGTATATATTACATACATCATATCTTCTTTATCCATTCACTTATCAGTGGACATTTAGGTTGTTTTCCAACATTTCTATTCTTAAGAATCAAGTCACAGCTTCTTTCCAAACAGGCAGGTGGTGGGGTGGGGGACAGACAGGAGAAATTATATAAGTGAGTGAACATCAGCAGGTAGCAATCACTGTGGACCACCTTAGAGTCTGTACACCAACATAATACAGAAAGATGATTGAGATAATTAGAAAATATAATCAACTTGATAACAGATTGGATACTGTAAGGGGTAAAAGAATGATTTCAAGAACACTTAACAATCAATTGAAGGAAAGATGTTCATATTTCTGAGATATAAATAAATGTTTATTTATATTATTGCTTAGGCTTTTTGTCTGAGACATGCACAGCTTATAATGGGATTTTTTTCATCATTTATGTCAAACAATAGACTATGACTGATGCCTTTTTTGTTCTCATATTTAATCTCAGTGGGTCTTTCCTTGCAGTCCAGTGGTTAAGACTCTATTCTTCTACTGCAGAGGGTGCAGGTTGGATCCCTGGTCAGAGAACTAAGATCCTGCATGCCGCTCAGTGTGGGAAAAAAATTAAAAGAAAGATTTTTAAAAAGCCTCAGGAAATTTATAGTTTTCAAAGAGGAAGCATATATTATTAATTTAAATATTTTCCCCAAGAATGTTGAGGCACTCACAATTCTCATTCCATGTTTCTGACCACCTTCTAATAGTTATTCTATTCTATTCTAATATTCTACTAGAACTATGAGGATAGTTCTCTGGGCTTCTTAGAGAGAGGAGTTGTGAATGTAATTAATAAATACATCTTAAATCATCNGTTTCTGACCACCTTCTAATAGTTATTCTATTCTATTCTAATATTCTACTAGAACTATGAGGATAGTTCTCTGGGCTTCTTAGAGAGAGGAGTTGTGAATGTAATTAATAAATACATCTTAAATCATCTAGAATTACATGAAATATATTAGAACTCCTAAAAAGTAGTTTAGGAATATTTTTATAGAATTAAAAAAATTAATTTATCATTTAAAATAGAACTATATGAACTTTATGATATTTCATAATTTTGAACCTATTAAAAAGAGCAGTTTACATGGCTCAATGTGATTCTGCATTATCAGAAGTGACTGACAATCTGTTATCAAATCTGTTATGATCTGAGAACACCACTCTATTCATCTTGTGAAATCTCGAGTCTGAGTTATTTTATATAAATGAAGATAAAAGTAAATAAGCATTTAAATATTTGCTATTGCTAATACAATATTATGGTAGCAATTGACACATGCATTAGTAGAAAATTATTATTGTTTCCCAGTAAAATAACTCACAGACCCAGATGGAAAAGTAATTTCTTAATGAGGAACCAGCTCCCTTTTTATGTGATTTCTTTGCTTACAGAGAGTACACAATGAAGTAGAATCTATAACAGGTATTAACTTGAATTTCTGTATGATTCACTTGAATTTCATTGTACAAATATAACTGATACCGTCAGAGTTGCTTAGAATATAAATTAATTTCCAATCATCTATTGCAGTCATATTATTCTATTTGCATTTTTGAGGTTATTTTTTAATATTTTCATGCTTTAGTACTGGGGTTTTATTTCTAATATTCTGTTTTAATGGCCCCTTTCTTAAACCAGGATTAAAATATTGTGCCTTTTAGAAAACTTTCTGTTCAGTATTCCAGCCTGAAAGAGTATTTGTGCAGGATGGAAAAATCTGTTTTTTGTTGCACAGATGCTTTCCCCATAAGGCAATATTTTGCTTTTTCCTTTTAGTTCAATCTGGGCACCAGATTTCTGAAAAAGTAAATAATGTAATTTTATATGAGTTAAGTATTCTTAAAAATGTTTGTCTTGACATAAATGTAATGTGCCCTAGTGAAACTTCAGATGTCACGGCAGTGTTATATTTCAANTTTTGCTTTTTCCTTTTAGTTCAATCTGGGCACCAGATTTCTGAAAAAGTAAATAATGTAATTTTATATGAGTTAAGTATTCTTAAAAATGTTTGTCTTGACATAAATGTAATGTGCCCTAGTGAAACTTCAGATGTCACGGCAGTGTTATATTTCAAAATACGATAGCTCATAAAATTAGTATTATTCTCATTGCTCTTTCTTCCTAAATCCAAACCCATAGGTATTCTGAATCAATTAAAGTATTTCCATACTGCAAAGGGTTTCTTACAGTCCTGGAAAATGCTATTGATATAGCCAAGATCAAATTGCTAAATACAGAATAGACTCTGTGAGTATAAATTCTCAGTTTTATGAAAATCTTTTCTTAATCTTTTTATTCCTATTACCAAGATCTTACCTCGGGTCCTTGTTATATTCATCTGGACTGTTTTCATAGTGGAAAACAGTCTTTTATTTCACTATTACTTACTCAAAAATATCTTCCACATTAATGCAATTATTCCTATTATTTTGATCATATAACTTTCTCTGATTACCATCAAATCCAGCTCAGATTTTTTAGCCTAGAAAACAGGAGTCTGGCTCCCACCAACCTTTTCAGCTTATATCCTCTCTCTCTCTTCATTGAAGCTATACTGAATGAATAATAAACTAATTGCAGTTTTTCAGGCATATACCATCTATTTTGGGACTTCCAAAATCACTGCAGATGGTGACTGCAGCCATGAAATTAAAAGANGATACCTAGCTTGGGAAGACACCTGAAGAAGGGACCAGCTACCCACTCCAGTATTCTTGCCTGGAGAATTCCATGGACAAAGGAGCCTGGCAGACTATAGTCCATGGGGTCACAAAGAGTTGGATACAACTGAGCAACAGACACTTTCACTTTTCACTCTGTATCTCTGTATTTTCCTCCCCTCGGGCCTAATTTCTCATCCAGTGGGAAGTATAATAACGTGATTTCTCCTGAAAAGAAATACACAAATTGACATTTTGATGGCTATGTGCTCCCTAACAAATTCTGTGGTTTAATAATTCTTCTACAAACTTAATTCTTTTATATGATTCTATAGATAAATTTCTGCTCTCACTTATAGGGTCTTCACCTTCATTTTGACCTATACCTAAAAACTGAAAATAACAAACAAATATGGTTGGTTGGTCTTTTCTTTTGATTTTTTAAAATTATTATTTTTTTATGGGCAGAAAATTGCTTTACAATGTTGCGTTGGTGTCTGTGTTACAAAAGAAATCAATATATATATATATACACACACATACACCCTCCTTCTTAGTCTCCCTTCCTGATGATCCCATCCCTCTATGATGACACAGACTGCCAGATTGGGCCCCCTGTGCTATATAACAGCTTCCTGTTAGCTATCTATTTTACACATGAGAGCTCATATAAGCAATGCTATTTTTTCAGTTTGTCCTATCCTCTTCTCCCCTGCCTGTATCCACAAGTCCATTCTCTTCATCTGGATCTCCATTTCTTCTCTGTAAATAAATTCATCAGTACTTTTTTTTTTTTAGATTCCATATACATATTTGTGAAAAACATACAATATTTTTCTCTTTCTGACTTACTTCACTCTGAAACAGGCTTGAGGTTCATCTGCCTCACTTACAACTGACTCAAAGTTTTTTATTGATTGTTCATTTCTTTTGGGATGGGAACCTATTGTTTTCATCTTATTCTCTGCCTTTTGAACACATTTCTGTATATATAGTTAACATAATCTTAATTATTATCATTTTACTCTTTCACTGATTCACCACTGCTCTAAGGTAAGCTTTGTTATTAGATAGAAGATATTCATAATTCATTACAGATGGTGACTGCAGCCATGAAATTAAAAGACACTTGCTCCTTGGTAGAAAAGCTATTACAAGCCTAAACAGCATATTAAAAAGCAGAGATATTACTTTGCCAAAAAAGGTCCATCTAGCTAAAGCTGCTTTTTTCCAGTAGTCATGTATGGATGACAGAGTTGGACTATAAAGAAAGCTTAACACTTAAGAACTGATCCTTTTGAACTGTGGTGGTATAGGAGACTCTTGAGAGTCCCTTGGACTTCACAGAGATCCCACCAGCCCGTCCAAAAGGAAATTAGTCCTGAATATTCATTGGAAGGACTGATGCTGAAGCTGAAACTCTAATAGTTTGGCCACCTGATACAAAGAACTAACTCATTAGAAAAGACCCTGATGCTGGGAAAGACTGAAGGCAGGCGGAGAAGGGGATGATAGAGAATGAGATGGTTCGATGGCATCACTGACTCTGTAGACAGGAGTTTGAGTAAGATCCAGAAGTCGGTGATGCACCGGGAAGCCTAGTGTGCTGAAGTCCATGGGGTTTCAAAGAGTCGGACATGACTGAGCAACTGAACTGAACTGATTCATGAGGTCATGTGATCATTTTCTCAAACTTTGCTTATCTCAGGTCACCAGCGTCTCTATCAGCAGTGCCCGTATCCTAGATGTTCCTCTTTGTTTCCTTAACTATTTGCTATGGTTATGAAACATATCCTCTGTGTCAATGTTATTCTTTTGTTTCTGAGGGGTTGAGTGTGAAAGTGAAAATGTTAGTCATTCCGTCCTGTCCAACACTTTGTGACCCCATGTACTATAGCCCACCAGGCTTCTCTATGAAATTCTCCAGTCAAAAATACTGGAGTGAGTTGCCATTTCCTTCTCCAGGGGATTTTCCCAACCCAGGGATTGAACTGGGATCTTCCACATCATAGGCAGACTCCTTACCGACTGAGCCAGCAGGGAAGTCACCTGAATATCATGAAAGAACTAACTGTGATATTCAATTATTGTTGTTGGTATTTGTGATGCTAAGCTGTATCCGACTTTTGTGACCCAATGTACTGCAGAATACCAGCCTTCCCTGTCCGTCTGTATCTCTTGGAATTTGTTCAAATTCATATCCACTGAGTACAGTGATGTTATCCAACCATCTCATCCTCTGTAGCCCTCTTCTCCTCTTGCCCCCATCTTTCCCAGCATCAGGGTTTTTTCCAATGAGTCAGCTCTTGAACATCAGGTGGGCAAAATATTGGAACATCAGTTCATTATCAGTCTTTCCAGTGAATATTCAGGTTGATTTCCTTTAGGATTGACTGGTTTGATCTCTTTGCTGTCCAAGGGACTTAAGACTTATCCAGCACTGTGGTTTGAAAGCATATGCTGACTAGGTTTGTCATAGCTTTCCTTCCAAGGAGCAAGCATCTTTCAATTTTGTGGCTGCAGTCACCTTCCACAGTGATTTTGAGCCAAGAAAATGAAATCTGTCACTATTTTCACTATTTCTCCATCTATTTACCATGAAGTGATGGAACCAGATTCTGTGATCTTAGTTTTTTAAATGCTGAGTTTTAAGCCAGCTTTATCACTCTCTTCTTTTACATTCATCAGCAGGCTCTTTAGTTCCTCTTTACTTTCTGTCATTAAAATGGTATCATCTGCATATTTGAGGTTGTTGACATTTCTTCAGGCAATCTTGATTCCAACTTGTGAGTCATTCAGCCTGGATTTTCGCATGGTATGCACTCTGCATATAAATTGCATTAACAGGGTGCAATATAAACCTTGACATAATTATTTCCCAATTTTGAACCAATCTGTTGTTCCATGTCTGGTTCTAATTGTTGCTTCTTGTGCTGTATAAAGCTTTCTCAGGAAGCAGGTAAGGTGGTCTGATACTCCCATTTCTTTTTTTTTTTTTCCTTTGTATGATTTTTTTTCTTTTATTTTTTTTCCTTTTATTTACTTTATTTTACTTTACAGTACTCTATTGGCTTTGCCATACATCGACATACTCCCATTTCTTTAAGAATTTTCCACAGTTTGTTGTGATCCACACAACCAAAGGCTTTAGTATAGTCAATGAAGCAGAAATAGATGTTTGTTTGTTTATTTGTTTTTGAATTACCTTTATTTGATATTCAATAATATAACTTCTACATTTATGGCTTTGGTCCACCTCTCCCACTGAAGAATATGCCCCAAATATACTAAAATAATATCTTATTAATGCATTTCTTGCAAATAAAGACAAAATGAAGGGTATTTAGGGGTATGTAACTCTTATTTTCTCTTTTAGGTTACAGAAGATGTCCTTGTATGTGCTTGTATGTGTTTGTGTGTATTATAAAATTCTGATAAAAACCTAGGTGAATAGTTGATAATCTCAAGCTTCTCCACATCTTGGCAAAGAGTTTAGTAAAATGAGCTAAAGTATGTTAGTTCCAATATTAGGATAGAAAAAAAGAGCTTGGGAAAAATAGGAGAGGGAAATAGAACACTGAAATATCAGAAAAAAATATAGATTGAACTTGTTTGTATTAATAGGTCATATGGCAGAATAGATGAATTGATAACTGCATGCTACCAGAACTCAACATGGAATATGCTTTTTCACATATAAGTGGGCCTATACTTCCAAACAATAAAGCCCCTCATAACTGCCCCCACTTTGAAATTTATGCAGAGAATGTATAAACATTTTCTCAGACAACTAGTAAGTTTCTGGCCCTTTAATATTTCTCTGGAAGAAGAGAAAGTCTCTGTGTGTTTGTGCCTTATGTGTTATGGGTGTTAGTCGGAAGCATAATAATTGTCTTTGCTTACTTAAAGTCTGTTATGACAGGAGGGATTTTCCTCTTTTAATGTCCACTAGGATTAATAAGTAGAGGCTAAAGTGAATTCGTGTTTGGCTCTAAATAAGTCAAATATTAGCTTTGAATAACGGAGATACTACCTAAGTCTTGGCAGGCAGTATGTGGGGATGCTTGTCACAATAGGTGTTCAAACATAGATAGAATAGCTCCTCAGCTGAAATGCTTTCAAGGAGATTAAAATATCAAATGAAGGATGGTTGCCTTAGAATGTCTCAGAGAGCCCTTCTAAACCCCAGATTACCCATTTTTAATATTTATTTTTTCTCAAATGGCTAGTGCAAATATTCAGTGGGAAATTTCTGTTCTAAATTTCTGGTAAGAGAAAAGCCACATATTTTTGTTTATATTTTTCTATATAAGAAATATGTGGTGCTGCATGTATGAAATAATGTAACTATTTGATTTATAAATATCCTGCTTTTCAACTATCTGTGTTTATATCTCTTTTAAAGGCTATCTAACATATTTCAAGGGTAAGCATTATACCTTTTCAAAAAGATAGCATTTATATTTTACACTTAGATTTCAATTTCTCCACTTAGTTAACTAATAATAAGGGTATATTTTCTCTTAACTTCCTTTGTGTAACACTTGCCTAAGACACTAATCTTTATTTGTGTCACATATTTAACTTTAAAAACAGTACATTTTACATATAAGAAAATTGATGTTCAGGGTAATAAACTAATTATTCAGTACAGTTCAGTTGCTCAGTCCTGTCTGACTCTTTGCAACCCCATGGACTGAAGCATGCCAGGCCTCCCTGTCCATTATCAACTCCTGCTGCTACTGCTGCTAAGTCGCTTCAGTCGTGTCCGACTCTGTGCCACCAGGCTTCCCCGTCCCTGGGATTCTCCAAGCAAGAACACTGGAGTGGGTTGCCATTTCCTTCTGCAATGGATTTACTAAAACTCAAGCCCATTGAGTCGGTGATGCCATCCAACCATCTCATCCTCTGTCATCGTCTTTTCCTCCTGCCTTCAAACTTTCCCAGCATTAGGGTCTATTCAAATGAGTCAGTTCTTCACATCAGGTGCCCAAAGTATTGGAGTTTTAACTTCAGCATCAGTCCTTCCAATGAATATTCAGGACTGATTTCCTTTAGGATGGACTGGTTGGATCTCCTTGCAGTCCAAGGGACTTTCAAGAGTCTTCTCCAACACCACAGTTCAAAAGCATCAATTCTCCAGTGCTCAGTTTCCTTTATAGCCGAACTCTCACATCCATGCATGACTGCTGGAAAAACCATAACTTTGACTAGACAGACCTTTGTTGGCAAAGTAATGTCTCTGCTTTTTAAAAGGCTGTTTAAGTTGGACATAACTTTCCTTCCAAGGAGCAAGCATCTTTTAATTTCATAGCTGCAGTCACCATCTGCAGTGATTTTTAGAGCCCAAAATATGACCTGTCACTCTATTTTTACTCCATCTATTTCCCATGAAGTGATGGGACCAGATGCCATGATCTTAGTTTTCTGAATGTTGAGTTTTCAGCCACCTTTTTACTCTCCTCTTTCACTTTCATCAAGAGGCTCTTTAGTTCTTCTTCACTTTATGTCATAAGGGTGGTGTCATCTACATATATGAGGTTATTGATACTTCTCCCAGCAATCTTGATTCCAGCTTGTGTTTCTTCCAGCCCAGTGTTTCACATGATGTCTTCTGCATAGAAGTTAAATAAGCAGGGTAACAATATAAGGCCTTGATGTACTCCTTTTCCTATTTGCAACCAGTCTGTTGTTCCATGTCCAGTTCTAACTGTTGCTTCCCGATCTGCATACAGGTTTCCCAAGAGGCAGGTCAGGTGGTCTGGTATTCCCTTCTCTTTCAGAATTTTCCACAGTTTATTGTGATNGGCAAACATCATAACAGCCCCGAGTCTCCACAGGAGACTGGACAAGATAAATCGAGAAGATGTCTGGTGCCGTCATGCCTTACCCTCTTTTCTTTCTCTGCCCGTCAGTTTATCTAACTGCAGAATGAAGACTGAAATACAGGCCAGAGCAGGAACCACAAGAAGACCTGCATAATGGGTGCTGCTGCTAAGTTGCTTCAGCGGTGTCTGACTCTGCGCGACCCCGTAGATCACAGCCCATGAGGCTCGCAGGGAGCTAATTAATGGAATTCAGAGGGTGTAAGACCAGGAGAGAGAAAACTGTAGAATGGAGGATGTTGGTAATGGAGGGAGACCCAGAGTACAGGGATGGGGTAGACGAGAGAAAGAAGTGGAGACAAGAGAGAATGGGCAAAGGAAGCATGCAGGTTTTCTTGAAGCCATCTTTTCTCTTGCTTTTCCCATGGCCAGCTTCTCATCTATCACCTCCTTCCCTTTAAATGTCACCTCCTCTGAGAAGCCCTCCCTGACCACCCTGTCCAAAACCTTCCCTGCCTCAATTATTCTCTATCACTGAATCCTGTTTATTTCCTGTGGTACTTAACACCAATTGTAACCATGTACTTAAAAAAAATTTGTTTTTAATTTTTATAAGAATGGTGGTGGTTTACTCAGTTGTGTCCGACTCTTGCAACCCCATGGACTGTAGACTACCAGGCTCCCCTGTCCATAGTATTCTCCAGGCAAGAATACTGGAGTGGGTTGCCACTTCCTTCTCTAGGGAATCTTCCTGGCCCAGGGAATATTCTCAACTTTATAAGAATAGTTGGTTTAAATATTTCAGGCATACCGCAAAATGATTATGCACACACACACAGGCAGATTCCTTTTCATTATAGTTCTTTTTCATTTCATTCATCAATACGAGATACTAACTACAGTTCCCTGCGTTTGTACAGCAGGTCGTGTTTTGCTTTGTTTTGATTTTTGGATGAAAGCCAACCTGCCTGGGTTTGAAAATCCAGCTCTGCCCCCTCACAGCTGTGCTACCTTAGGCAAGCTTGTCCTCTCTGAGTCACAGTTTCCTCCTCTCTCATCCAGGAATTTTGTGAGAGTGAGATGATTTACTGCATCTGAAACCCTTGGGATTGTGCATCGTACCTGGGGAGCTCCCGCAAAGCAGCTGTGACCAGGATTCATACCCGGCTATGTCTGTTTACTTCTCTTTGTTACATATACATCCATGAGGGCGAGGATTTTGTCTGTTTCTTCTCCACTGAGCACCTGGAACCTAGTCTGTGTCTGACACATGTTAGGCACTCAATATATACTGGTTGCATGAATAAAATGAATGTAAAATACAGTAATAACTAAAAGTTCAGTTCAGTCACTCAGTCGTGTTTGACTCTCTGCGACCCCATGAATCACAGCACCCTGGGCCTCCCTGTCCATCACCAACTCCCGGAGCCCACCCAAACCCATGTCCATTGAGTCGGGGATGCCATCCAACCATCTCATCCTCTGTCATCCCCTTCTCCTCCTGGCCCCTATGCCTCTCAGCATCAGGGTCTTTTCAAAGTTGTCAACCCTTCGGGTCAGGTGGCCAAAGTATTGGAGTTTCAGCTTCCACATCAGTCCTTCCAGTGAACACCCAGGACTGATCTCCTTTAGGATGGACTGACTGGATCTCCTTGTAGTCCAAGGGACTCTCAAAAGTCTTCTCCAACACCACAATTCAAAAGCATCAATTCTTCGGTGCTTAAGAGTGAATGTTAAGAGCTGGTGCTAGAGAAGACTCCTGAGAGTCCCTTGGACTACAAGGAGAACAAACCAGTCAATTCTAAAGGAAATCGACCCTGAATATTCATTGACAACACTGTTGCTGAAGCTGAAGTTCCAATACTTTGGCAACCTGATGATGCAAAGTGCTGACTCATTGGAAAAGACCCGAATGCTGGGAAAGATTGAGGGCAGGAGGAGAAGGGACAACAGAGGATGGGATGGATGGATGGCATCACTGACTGATGGACATGAATTTGAGCAACTCTGGGAGACAGTGAAAGACAGGGAAACCTGACATGCTGCAGTCCATGAGGCTGCGAAGAGTCAGAGATGACTTAGCAACTGAACACCAAGCAGCAGTAATTACGGGCGAGCTTTGCAGGCTGGAAGATTCACTGGACACAGGCGAGTCTCCGTGAGACTCATCCGTCTTATGGACGTGTGTGTGAGAGAAGTAAACAGGCGTAACCAAGTGTGAGTCCGCAGAGCCGGCCCTCGGCTGGCTCCTTTGTGCTGCGGCAGGCAGAGCTCCGCGCAGAACACGGCGGTGGCGTCNGTGCTATCTAGGTTGGTCATAACTTTTCTTCCAAGGACTAAGCGTCTTTTAATTTCGTGGCTGCAGTCACCATCTGCAGTGATTTGAGAGCCCCCCAAAATATAGTCTGACACTTGTTTCCACTGTTTCCCCATCTATTTGCCATGAAGTGATGGGACCAGGTGCCATGATCTTCTTTTTCTAAATGTTGAGCTTTAAACCAACTTTTTCACTCTCCACTTTCACTTTCATCAAGAGGCTTTTTAGTTCCTCTTCACTTTCTGCCATAAAGGTCTAGCTCCATAATCTCCAATTATTCAAAAGGAAATTTCGTAAAGTGGACCTTCCAACAGCACATGACAAGTATGTGACAAATATTATTTTACTGCTATGACCATCGCCCAGAAAATTTCAAGATGAATGTAACTAGTTGACTATCTTAGCTATTCTAAACAAAACTAAAATATTTACTTTAAATCTTATACTGTAACACTGTATACTAAAATACATATTTTTTGTGAAATATAAATCTCCAGTCACTAAATAGTTAACTTTGTATGAAAATGCTCTTTATAATAATTAAAAATTGTGGAAAGATTAAGCACTGATTTTAGTTTAAATATAGGTTATCTGTGTCACTTGCAGAGGAGCCAGTAGTCTGTTTTGAAACTTGAAATAAGATAAGAATGTTTGTGTATATGTTTTTCTTATTCATTACATTATTTGATTTGAGTTGTTATCATACATTTAAATAGAAGTCAAAAATCATGTACGATAACATACTATTTTATTTTGTTTTAATGAAATAATTCTTGATCTTTAGAGAGCAATTACAAGTTTTTCACCAGCAGCATTTTGAACTAGTAAGTCTTAACTGTTCACTGATTCTGTTAACATAGCAAAAATCTATAGAAGAAATAGGAAATGAGTCCATTTCTTTTTCCTTATTTTTATATGTAGAGGTTTAGCAGATGTATTATGGTCAAGGTAGCTTTTGACTAAGTCCATCTGGTATAAATATTTCCAATCTCAAAGGTAAGGTTTCCATAGGTTCATGGATTTATCTCCAGACTTTCTATTTTGTTCCATTGATTGTCTTTGTGCTAGTACCATAATGGTTGATGACTGTTCAGTTCAGTTCAATCACTCAGTCATTTCTGATTCTTTGTGACGCCATGGACTGCAGCATGCCGTGCTTCTCTGTCCATCACCAGCTTCCGGAAGTTGCTCAAAATTTATGACTGTAGCTTTGTAGTATAGCCTGAAGTCAGGAAGATTGATTCTTCCAGTTCCATTCTTCTTTCTCAAGATTGCTTTGGCTATCAGGATCTTTTGTGTCATAAAAATTGTGAATTTTTTGTTCTAGCTTTGATTTTTCATTGTTAGCATATAGGAATACAAGGGATTTCTGTGCATTAATTTTATATTCTACAACTTTACCAGATTTGATTAGCTGTAGTAATTTTCTAGTGCCATCTTTAGGATTTTCTATGTAAGCAAAAGTATACAATGGGGGAAAGACAGAGTCTTCAACAAGTGCTGCTGGGAAAATTTCTCAACTATGTGTAAAAGAATGAAACTAAAACACTTTCTAACACCATACACAAAAATAAACTCAAAATGGATTAAAGACCTAAATGTAAGACCAGAAACTATAAAACTCTTAGAGAAAAACATAGTCAGAACATTCTCCAACATAAATCACAAGTTCCTCTATGACCACTTCCTAGAATAATGGAAATAAAAACAAAATTAAACAAGTGGGACCTAATTAAGCCTAAAATCTTTTGCATAAGGAGGGGAACTATAAGCAAGATGAAAAGATAGTTTTTAGAAAGGGACAGAATAATAGCAAATGAAGCAATTGACAAAGATTTAGTCTCCAAAATACACGAGCACCCCATGCAGCTCAATACCAGAAAAACTAATAACTCAATTGAAAAGTGGGCAGAAGACCTAAACAAATACTTCTCCAAAAGAAGACATACAGATGGCTAATAAACACATGGAAAGATGCTCAACATCACTCATTATTAAAGAAATACACATTCAAACCACAAAAAGGTATCTTCTCACACCAGGCAGAATGGCCATCACCAAAAAGCCTACAAACAATAAATGCTAGAGGGGTATGGAGAAAAGTGAACCCTTTTATACTGTTGGTGGGAATGCAAACTAGTACAGTGAATATGGAGAACAGTGTGGAGATTCCTTAAAAAAACCTGGGAGTAGAATTGTCATACAACCCAGAAATCCCACTGCTGGGCATATATCTTGAGGAAATCAAAATTGAAAGAGACACCTGTACCTTCATTATTCATTGTAGCACTATTTACAATAGCTAGGACATGGGAGCAACCTAGATGTCCATTGGCAGATGAATGGATAAAGAAGTTGTGGTACATATGCACCATGGAATATTACTCAGCTATAAAAAGGAATGCATTTGAGCCAGTTCTAATAAAGCAGATGAACCTAGAGACTATTTTACAGAGTGAAGTAAGTCAAAAAGAGAAGGACAAATACAGTGTATTAACTCACACATACGGAATTTAGAAAGATAGTATCGATGATCCTACATGCAGGGCAGCAAAGAGACACAGATGTAAAGAACAGACTTTTGGACTAAGTGGGTGGAGATTGTGGGATGATTTGAGAATAGCATTAAAACATATACATTACCATATGTAATATCGATTACCAGTGTGAGTTCAATGCATCAAGCAGGGCTTGGGACAGCCTGAAAGGATGGGTTAGGAAAAGGGTGGTAAGAGGGTTCAGGATGAGGGGGACACATATGTACCTATGTCCATTTCATGTTGATGTACGGCAGAAACCATGACAAATTGTAATTATCCTTCAATTAAAATAAATAAAGAAAAAGAGAAACAAATTTCCACTGTAAGTTCTAGATTGTTGGCATGCCAAGGAAGCAGTTTATCATTCATTTGAATTAACTAAAGCATTATTTTATGAAAATTGAATAGATATACCCAAGTGGGATGATGATGGCAAAATAAAAGAGTTCTACATTAATTTGCTGGGGGTCTTATTGCAAAATACCACAGACTAGGTGAATTGAACATAAAAAATTTATGTTTTTGTGGTTCTAGAGACTTCCTTCTGAAATCTATGTTGGAAAGATCTGTTCTAGGGATCTTTCCTTGACTTACAGATGGCCACTTCCTTATGTTTTCACATAGGCTTCCCTTTGTTCACCATTGTGTCCAAATTTCCGTTTCTTAAAAGGACACCAGTCATATTGAGTAGTGATGTACCTGATGACCTCATTTTGAATTAATCACCTTTGGAAAGATTCTATTTATAAATAAGATCACATTCTGGATATTAAAGGTCAAGACTTCAGCGTATTAATTTTGGAGAGAGACACAATTTAGCTAATAACCACCTCTTTTAGATATTTCCTTAAATGCTTATAAAATTGTCTTTAAAGAAAATTACCTGAATAGTTTATTTAATGCTTTTTTTAAAAATATATATATATCTAGCTACACAAAGGGAGGAATTTAATGAAACCTAGAATGGACAACTTGAAATCAACAAAATCAGGATAGATGTTTTCAAACTGTAGTGTTATAAACCAAAAAGCTGTATAAACTGAAATTTAGGTTTCCACAAACTCATTCATCTGCTTAGTATGAATCAAAGAAAATATATGTGTTTTCCTTTTATAGTTTCATATTTCCAACCACAAGATTTTATGGCAACTCACTTATCTCTGTGGCAATAAAAATATAGTACACACATACAAGCTCACATACAAAATAAGAAATTTGTACATAAACAAGATGTATAATTTTTATACCAAATTTATTATGTTCTGGCTGTTTTGTATATCAGCTACCTAATCTGGTTATTCAGTAGTCCTTAAATGGGTGGGGATTTTTTAAACTGTAACATATTATCCATAGATTACTGATAATAATGGAAAAAGAAGCATTTTTTTAAGGCATCCAAGTTGAACTTCTTAATATTCTTACGAAATGAAAATGACGATCCCTGTAATCCCCCACCCCTCTTAAATGACCCAGCTCAACGCTGTTTGAACAAAGGTCTGAAAAGTGCTTTATTCCATGTTAAGCAAGCTATGATTATCATTTGTTCCATGTTAAACAAGCTGTGATATATTTGAATAATCCTTCTAAGAAAAGTGGGAAATAAAAGGAAAAAATCATAGCCTCTAAAATAGAAATGTAGTTTGCATCCCCTCCAGATTTATTTCTACTGGGCATAGGAAANAAGCTATGATTATCATTTGTTCCATGTTAAACAAGCTGTGATATATTTGAATAATCCTTCTAAGAAAAGTGGGAAATAAAAGGAAAAAATCATAGCCTCTAAAATAGAAATGTAGTTTGCATCCCCTCCAGATTTATTTCTACTGGGCATAGGAAATTCCTGTTTTAAGACAAATCTGATCTGGTCTTCCTAGAGATTTGCTCACAAAATTATAATTAAATGAATTATTAAGTATATTAAATGTAAACTATAAGAAATATAAATCAATATTCACTCCCTCTCTAGCCCAGATAAAAATTCCATTTATTATTCCAAA
This sequence comes from Neotragus pygmaeus, assembly GCA_006410875.1. Classification (NCBI taxonomy): domain Eukaryota; kingdom Metazoa; phylum Chordata; class Mammalia; order Artiodactyla; family Bovidae; genus Neotragus; species Neotragus pygmaeus. Next base: position 25,618 of record SJYV01056319.1, on the reverse strand, counting down.
GTGAAATTACCAAAAGTCTTTGAGTCTTCTTGGGCTCAAAATGAAAATACTAGAAGTTCTAACTTCCTAAAGTATATAAGGGTAGACCCATTCTCTAGTTCAACAAATTTGTGGCACTTAAAAAAAGTGTCTAGAGGCTGATCATGGGCCTGAGATTCAGAATATATTTTTAAAAGGGACACGCATGTTTCATGAAAGTTATGGTCAAGTAAGAAGGGGAGTGGGTGATTAGATATATGAAGGATTAACATATAATACAAAATTCAACATTCATGTGAATAACACGTCTTTTAGAAAAAAAAATTATAAAACCTAATGGATGTTAACTCAATCATTTCTCAGTTAGCTGTTAATGTTTTAGAAGATATCTTAACAGTTTTATAAAGATCAACTCAATATTTTTCTTATTAATTAGATAAGTATTATCCTGCTCTAAAATTAAATGAAGCAAGATAATGATAAACCAACAATTTAAGAGGATCTTATTTGTTACAAAGAAATTATTGTGCTTTTATTGGAGCTCAGGAAAAAATGATTCTAAAAAATTGTGACCATATGTGTTTATGAAGTGTTTTATTCCAAAATGTAGTGGTTGTAACTAGAAGTAAAAAATCATGTTTCACAAATTTCTAATATTCTCATGCTGCATCCTAGAAAGCAAACACAGAAAGCTATTAATATTTATAGACTAAAAATGAAGCAAACCTTATAAATTAAATATTACCTGTTTTCATAGAAGAGCACAGTAAATGGACCAAAAATCCAGCAGATGATTTCCTGTGGTAACAGAAAAAGAAAAACCAATAGGAGGTCTTTAAAATAGTTAACCTTTGTTGTTAAATCTCCCGCTTTACTATATGCAAGAGCCTGAGATTTCTTGAGGTAAATAATAAACAGCCACTCTTTAGAATTTTAGCTGAGACTTTGTATTCTTTAACTCATCAAAATATGGGTTGATTGTCCTATGTGATTTTGAGAGGAAAACCATAATAATCTAAATATAAATTGCAAATCATGTTTTAGGAGCTGCTGCAAAGCTTTGTAGAATCTATTAAGAGAATTTGATAAATTGGTTTTTAATTAAATAATCAAAAACCAATATCAGTGAGCTGAAGTGTGAAGATGTCATTTTCTGCTAGAGGTGAAATCTGACCAGGATTTTCCACCTCAGTCAGATGACTGCTGATCCAGGACACATGCTCAGGGATAGTCTTCCGATGACAAGAAAGACCACCTTCCGTTCAGTGTCTTTATTCACAGCTATCATATTCCAGGGTCACATTAGAACTCAACAGGGGCCCACATCACTGCAAATGTGGAATTAGTATTTATTATTCATTAAGTTTAGGTGAAAAAAATAGAGAAAAAGGATATTACTTAAATTATTCTTTATTATGTTTTTGAAATCCTTTGTCCCAGTAATACAAACCTGTATAAAATTCAGAATTCATGGCAATATATTTCTAAATATGAGTACAATTATAAGATCACTATGATGACCAATTACCAAACTGTTTTGGTAGTTTTCAATTTCCCTAGTAGCTCAGTTGGTAAATAATCCACCTACAATGCAGAAGACCCTGGTTTGATTCTTGGGTTGGGAAGATCTGCCGGAGAAGGGATAAGCTACCCACTTCAGTATTCTTGGGTTTCCTTGCGACTCAATTTGTAAAGAATCCACCCGCAATGCGGGAGACANAATAATCCACCTACAATGCAGAAGACCCTGGTTTGATTCTTGGGTTGGGAAGATCTGCCGGAGAAGGGATAAGCTACCCACTTCAGTATTCTTGGGTTTCCTTGCGACTCAATTTGTAAAGAATCCACCCGCAATGCGGGAGACATGGGTTTGATCCCTGGGTTGGGAAGATCCCCTGGAGAAGGAAAGGCTACCCACTCCAGTATTCTGGCCTGGAGAATTCCATGGACTGTATAGGCCATGGGATCCCAAAGAGTCGGACATGACTGAGAGACCTTCAATTTACTAACACTTTCATTTTCACAAGATGACCAATTACCAAACTGTTTCAGTAGTTTTTCAGTAGTTTTCAAAATTATTTATATCACTGCTCAGTATATTTTAAAACTGGAGACATGTCAGGTGTGAGCAGGAAAAAGACCTTTTGAATTTGTTCAACATAGCATAGTACCATGTTAATACTTAGACAAGGCCATTCATTGCTAATGACAACTATGCATATTATGTTGAAAACAAGAGTAGTTGGGCAAACTATTATAAAAAAGTAAACCTAAGGAAGTCTTTCTATTGAGTGACATTAATCTGTCACTATTTGCTATGATTTCTTTTATGTGTTTAAGTATTTAACCTCATTGTTACTTTCATATGCTTAAGTCTTTTTAAGTTGGAAATATATTAGAGGGGAATTAAATATATTAGAGGGGAATTAAATTATCTAAGGAGGAACCTGGCTACTGTAGTATTTCAGTTTTATAAGCATTATGCACAATAAATAGCCCTACAAATGAGGAAACTAGCTGTGAATGCCTTAGATTGTTTTGATTTATTTCTTAAAATTTCACAACCATCTTTTAAAAAAATACTCTTCTGGCAAGTATATACAATATACGGGGGATTAAAAATGTATCATTTTAATAAAGAACATTTTTATGTATTTACGGTGACTATGAATTTGCTAGAATGAAGGGCTACTTTCCATTTTATAATTATTTAAAAAGCATTTCAAGGAAGTTCAAGGAGGAAATAATGAAAGCTGTCATGTATTCTATTCAGGTGTTCTGCATAACAATTTTTTTTTCTTTTTTTCTTTTTTTTTTAAATTTATTTATTTATTTATTTTTAAATTTAACTTTACAATACTCTATTGGATTTGCCATACATCGACATGAATCCACCACAGGTGCACACAAGCTCCCAATCCCGAATCCCCCTCCCACCTCCCACTCAAATAATTTCATTCAGATTTACAGGAGATCTGTGAAATAGTTATTGTATGCCCTCTCTAATAGAAGTAAGTTGTCACTAAAGAAAACACAGCTAGCAAGTGGCATGACTGGAATTCAAACCTACTTTTAACCCCAAAGCCTTTGCTACCCTTTCATAACAAGACCCACCTTTTGAAAATACAGTATACACCAACACAAGGTTTCCAGGTGGCACTAGTGGAAAAGAACCCGCCTGACAGTATAGGAGACATAAGAGAGCAGGTTCAATACCTGGATCAGGCAGATTCCCTGAAGAGGACATGGCAACTAACTCCAGTATTTTTGCCTGGAGAATCCCATGGACAGAGGTGCCTGGTGGGCTACAGTCCATAATGTCACAAAGAGTCAGACATGACTGAAGTAACTTAACATGCACACGCACACACACCAACACACACATATACATACACACTAATTTCCTCACTTAAAATATCCTTGTAAATTGAAATAGCCCTTTACCATGTTCTAAATATTTTTATAGCAAAATTAATTATATACAAACAGTATTGCAAATAATTATTTGTAAATATTAATCAATCAATGCTTCAGTTCAGTTCAGTCGCTCAGTTGTGTCTGACTCTTTGCGACCCCATGAATCACAGCATGCCAGGCCNGTTAAGTAGAATGTGCTCATCTGTACTGAATTCAATCTAACCAAAGCATCAGGCACACCTAGAACTTCTCAACAACAGATTTATTGATTCAGAGACATATTTACCATTTTAAGAGAGAAAAGGCATATCATTTAACAAAGGTAATATTATCTCACATTTGCCTTAATTACTTAAAATTTTGAAATATGAGAAGGAGTCATAAATGTAACATCCTAAGAGATGAAACTGTCAGTAGAGGTTAATGTTGAGATGGACTAGTTATTAGAATTATCAGAGAATTTATAAAAATGTGGTAAATATGTTAAAAGATACAGCCGAAAAGTAAATAACTTGAGTGAGCAGATGAATTGAAGCAGATAACATCAAGTACTAAAATTTAAGTTGAAATGTTTAGAAAACATTCACCATGGAAGCCAGAAAAATGGACATAGGAGAGGAAAGGATCAGTGAACTTGAATATTGATTTTAAAAATTATCTAAACTAAAACATATGTAAAAAATACAGAATAATACTACAGACAGAACATTTGCAATCCATGCGAAAATAGAAGTGTTCTATTGGCCACCTCATGGGAAGAGTTGACTCATTGGAAAAACTCTGATGCTGGGAGGGATTGGGGGCAGGAGGAGAAGGGGACAACAGAAGTTGAGTTGGCTGGATGGCATCACTGACTCGATGGACGTGAGTCTGAGCGAACTCCGGGAGATGGTGATGAACAGGGAGGCCTGGCGTGCTGCAATTCATGGGGTCGCAAAGAGTCGGACACGACCGAGTGACTGAACTGAACTGAACTGAAGCACATATAAACTGCAGTCTGGTGCAGAATCCACAATTCTAAAGCAGGGGATCTGGATTGCTCGATTACTGATTGGGGAACTAGTATCACACATGCTGTGTGGTATGGCAAAAAGCAAACCAAGACAAACAGAAAACCAAGTCCAAGAAGGAAAAAGATGACTGGAACAGGGGAAAAAAATGGAAGACACAATATGTGAGGTTTTCCAAATGTAGTAAAAATACATTAGTCCATAGACTCAAGAGTCTTAACAAACATACAGGAGAAATAAATAAATAATTAAAATCATACCCAGGTATATTAAAGTCAAACTAAAGCAAATCAAATATAGGAAAAAAGAAAAGAAAAGAAACTGTGTAGACTGGATAGTAGCTCCACAAAATCGTCCACATCCTCATCTTCAGGACCTGTCGGTATGGTGCCTTACATGGCAAAATACACTTTGTTGATATGATTAATCCTGAAAGGTATGTGGTTATGGAAGATTAGTCTGGATGATGCAGGTGACCTCCATATCATCACGAAGACCCTCAAGAGGGAGAAAGGAGACAAATTGGTAAGAGCCAGAAAAAGACAGCAGAGAGCAAAGAGGAAGTTGGGAACAGAGAGGAGTGACGTTTGAAGATGCTGTGTTGCTGGAATGAAGGTGGAGAAAAGAGCCACAAGGTAAGGAATGCAGATGCCTCCAGAGGCTATGAGCGACAGATTCTCCTCTAGAACCTCTAGAAGGGACACAGCACTGCCAATGGCTTAATTTTAGACCAACAAGACCATTTTGGTTGTCTAATATCCACCATTTTAGGACAGTTAGCTTATGTTTGTTTAAAACACCCAATTTGTAGTGATTTGGCACAGCAATATAAGCTGCAAGAAGAAAATGTCATGGGGCACACTGGAAAACAGCAAGAAATGTGGCTTTTTCCTGATTAGAAAGAATGCAGGTCAGAATATGCATCTTTAAAGGCTAAATTAAAAATAAATGTGCAAAATTTAATAATTAAAATGTCACTTAGAATTCAATTTCTAGAAAAAAATGTGCCTTAAAAAAATTTGAAGGTGATAAAGTGAAAGTTGCTCAGTCGTGTCTGACCCTTTGTGACCCCATGGACTATACAGTCCATGGAATTCTCCAGGCCAGAATACTGAAGTGGGTAGCATTTCCCTTCTCTAGGGAATCTTCCCAACCCAGGGAACAAACCCAGCTCTCCTGGAATTGAACTGGGATCTCCTGCATTGCAGGCAGATTCTTTACCAACTGAGCTCGCAGGGAAGTCTGAAGGTGATAAAAAGCACTTTGGAAAGGACAACAACCTTCTTCCCCTGCAGAAGGGCACTTTAGGAATTATTAAAACAGCAGCAACAACAAAGTTATACAGGCTGAAGGGTAATTCTGTTAGATCAAAACCTAGATTATCAGAAACAAAATATCAAAGAGGATTTATCAATATCTTTCTATTTCTTTCTATATTGGAAACAGAGTAAAATAGTATCACTGACTCAATGGACGTGAACTCGGGTAAACTCTGGAAGACAGTGAGGGTCAGGGAGGCCTGGTGTGCTGCAGTCAATGGGGTCATAAAGAGTTGGACGTAAACTCAGAGACTGAACGATAACAATAACAAAATAGCACTAAATACAGTTTTCACATCAAATAACTAAACACAAGTCTACACAATCTAACAAAATCCTCTTCATGGAAAGCTTGAATAAAGAAGAGACATACCAAACTGATGGATTAGAAAACACAATATCGTTATGGTATTCTTCTTCCCAAATTGATCTACAGAGTTAAATAAAACTCAACCAAAACCTCAGAAGACATGCTTTTGTAGAAATTTCTATATGAATTTGAATCATATAAGGAAACTCATCACACTTAGGCTGAGCAAAGTTATTTGAAAGGGCAAAAAAAATGGACAGAAAGAAAAGAAGGAAGGCAGATAGACGAAGAAAAGAAATAAAGGACATGACGTACCTTCACATCACCCCACGATTTTGGCATAGGTACACAAAAAGTAAAACCCAAAAATAAAATAAGAAGAATAAGTAGGACTTTATAAAAAATAAAATGTCTGTTTATCAAAAGTTTCCATTAAAGAAATTAATAGACATCAGTAAGTCATATAATCAGTTCAGTCGCTCAGTCGTGTCTGACACTTTGCAACCCCATGAACTGCAGCACACCAGGCCTCCCTGTCCATCACCAACTGCCAGAGTCCATCCAAACCCATGTCCATTGAGTTGGTGATGCCATCCAACCATCTCATCCTCTGTCATCCCCTTCTCCTCCTGCCCTCAATCTTTCCCAGCATCAGGGTCTTTTCCAATGAGTCTGTTCTTCACATCAGATGGCCAAACTATTGGAGTTTCAGCTTCAACATCAGTCCTTCCAATGAACAACCAGGACTGATCTCCTTTAGGATGTACTAGTTGGATCTCCTTGCAGTCCAAGGGACTCTCAAGAGTCTTCTCCAACACCACAGTTCAAAAGCATCAGTTCTTAGGCGCTCAGCTTTCTTCATAGTCCAACTCTCACATCCGTACATGACTACAGGAAAAACAATAGCCTTGACTAGATGGACCTTTGTTGACAAAGTAATGTCTCTGCTTTTTAATATGCTGTCTAGGTTGGTCATAACTTTTCTTCCAAGTCATATAATATATACACACACAAAATACATAATTACCAAAGGTGTGTATATTGAACTTCTAAAAATCAGTATATAATGATATACATGCATGTGTGCTAGGTCACTTCAATCATGTCCAGCTCTTCCCTAAGTTTGTAGCCCACCAGCTCTTTCTTTGCAGCCTGCCAGGCTTCTCTGTCCATGGGATTCTTCAGGCAGGAATATTGGAGTGGTTTGCCATGCCCTCCTCCAGGGAATTTTCCTGATCCAAGGATGAATTTTCCTGTATCTCCTGCATTGCAAAAAGTTCTTTACCCATTCAGCCACCTTGGGAGCTGTAAAAATCTTAAGTATGTTTAAATATGGTCAACATCATTATTCATCAGGAAAATTAAAATTAAAAAAACAAAAAATGAAATACCACCCTATAGACCCCAGAATGGGTAAAATTAGAAACAGTTACAAGAAAGTGAACTAACAAAGATGTAGCACGTGGAAGTTGCATGTGAGAGTATAAAAAAAGTCACTTCAAATAATAATTTGGAAGTATTTTATAAAATTAAATATACTATGACTTGGAGAAGGAAATGGCAACCCACTCCAGAGTCAGACATGACTGAAGCGACTTAGCCACAAATATACTATGACTAAGAAATTCCATCACTAAATAACTACCTCAGAAATGAAAACAAATTTCACAGAAGTATCTGTCTGCAAATGTGTATTGCACTTTTTATCATAATGGTCTCAAAGAGAGTCATCTGCTGGTGAACAGGATAGCAAATATCCATATATTCATATAATGAAATACTAATTGGCATTAAAAATGAAAAAATAAAATCTTATACACAGTAAGAGGGGTAATTCTCAGAAAAATTATTTAGAATAAAATGTGATAGACACAAAAGAATACAGTCTATATGATTCATTCCATTTATATGAGGTCCAAAATGGGCAAAACTTTTCTGTGGTGCTAGAAATCAGGGTTATGTTATGACACGTGGGCACTGAGCATGCCTTCTTTGATGGGCCCCTGCCCTTATGCAAACAAACAAACCACCACCACCACCAACAAAAAATAAATATAATGCTTTATGAATCTTCTGGTATATTGAAAAATAATATAGAACATTCACTCCTACTTGGAATTTACTTTGCCTTTCTCTTTTAAATAAGTTAAAACATTTCCAGGGACCTCTAAGAGTTATAAGTCCTAGGTAACTTGTTCAGACAGAAATCAGAATGAGGCTTTTCTCTAGAGTCGGGAGTTGAGCTTTGAAATTGACAGGAAAACCAGAAGTGAACTTGATGATACATTCTGATATGAGTAATGTTCATATGGAGGATATAAGATTGTCAAAATTGAATGCTTGATATATATACATTTACTAATATATAGAGTCTGTCTCAAAATAAACTAAATATATATGCAAATGTATCACATTTTTAGAGAGCAATAAAATACTGAGTGAGATTAGGAATTAATCCTTGCCTTCCTAAAAGACGATTTTATTGCTCATTTTGATTATTCAAAACCATTAAAAGAAAAATATAATACCTCCTTTTTTTTTTTCTGCCCTGTAATATGTGTTTTTGGAAGTTCCCTTTGTTAGTCTGGTAAAGATACTTTAGCAACCTGCCCATGCTTTACTGTAAAGAATGAATTCACCTTTCCTGACCTGTGAGATTACCTCTCTTTGTGAGACATAGATTAACTCAGGAATGGGCTGGCAATCCAATTAAAACCAGTTAGAAAAATTTTGAAGGCTCTGATAGCCCAGAGGGTGTCATCTATCTTCTACAGAGATAAATGCTAATTGAGTGAAGTGTTAGTTGCTCAGTAGTGTCTGACTCTTTGCAACCCCATCTACTGTTGCCTACCAGACTCCTCTGTCCATGGGATTCTTCAGGCAAGAATACTGGAGTGGGTAGCTATTCCCTTCTCCAGGGGATCTTTCCAATCCAGGTATTGAACCTGAGTCTCCCACATTGCAAGCAGGTTCTTTACTGTCTGAGCTCCATGTAAATCCAGAGCACCTTAGGAAAATCACTGCTCGTGAGTGGAAGGATACTGCAGAAGTTGAAGCCAACAATAAGCAGTTTGAGAATAAAGGTAATTCATGATGACATTGATGAGTACCTGGAAAAGGTTACTTCTAAAATAAAAATCAAACCTGGGCTTTGAGTCCCAAGGGCCATATCCTCTCTTTAGTGTGTAGCTAGTGGTGAGTGTGGTTTCTGTCAGTACCAAGTAAAAGCAGTTTGACTAATACTAGCTATATTCATAACCCACAGGGACACCTCCCAAAAGCCATTCTATGTATTCTTGAATACCCTGGCAACTCCCTGCATCTGTGGGGCTCCTTTTATGCCACTGTTTCACACATGTCTTGGCCATCTTCCTTTCCCCCATGCTTTTCTTTTTGTCATTGGTAACTTGAACATCCCTCCCCATACATGCATGCCAATAAGCACAAGCTCTGTTCTAAAGGAAGAGAGAAAGGTGAGAAATAGAAAAGGGAAAGCAAGAAAGCCATGAACCTTTCCACAATAATCTTTTTTTTTGTAATTATCAGTAGCTATTTATAATAAATTTAGTGTTAAAATAAGAAGAGCACACAATGTGTATTAAAATTTAATTTTGAGAAAAATAAATGTAGGAATACTGGTGTTTACATATTTTCTGTATATTTATGCACATTAATGTCAGTATGAATATATTACATCTAAAGCTAAGATGCATTAACACAGTTGTCATCTATGTATTGCTTAAAAATTAATGTGAACTTTTCTCTGAATAAAAGAAAAGTACATTTTAATGTTTCAGTATATCCTAAATTACTGCAATGTCTTTTATGAACTCTGTAGGTAATTTTTTTTTAAACAACATAAGGCAAAGCTAAACAATCATATAGGAATATTGGTAGAAGTTAACATGTGTGACTGTACATTATACAACCAAATCACAACAGCTTAGACAGAAAGGCTAAAAGGTAATGCATGAATCCTGAGCATCCCTGTGAGTGTATTGCAATTCAAAATCCATTATATCTGTGAAGGAGTAGGACATGAACCTTTTCCCTTCGCTTATATTGCATATCCCTGTTGGTACACTGAACTCAAGAAATGTTTCAAATATCTTAACTGTATATATCAATGATTGATACTATGTTTAAAACAGATAACTAATGAGAACCTACTGTGTAGCTCAGGATACTCTACTCAGTGCTCTGTGGTGAACTAAATGGGAAAGAAATCCAAAAAACTGTGGACGTATGTATATGAATAACTGGTTCATTTTGCTGTACAGTAGAAACTAACCCAACACTGTAAAGCAAATATACTCCAACAAAAGTTACACATAAAACAAAATCCTTTAAAAAATAAAGTGTATCATCGAGAATTGTACCCTCCAGAGTTGCACTGATGTTTATTTATCATTGTATTTGTAAGGACAGAATTGTTCTCAAATTGTCTTAAATAATAATAAAGTGAAAGTTAAGTTGCTTAGTCACGTCCAGTCCAACTCTTTGTGACCCAAAGACTGTAGCCTACTACGCTTCTCTGTCTATGGAATTTTCCAAGCAAGAGTACTGGAGTGGCTTGCCATTTCCTTCTCCAGGGGATCTTCCCGATTGAACCTGGGTCTCCTGCATTGCATGGCTCATTTACCATCTGAGCCACCAGGGAAGCCCTAAATAATAAAAAGGACAGGAGGACTTAGAATTGAGTTTGCCTCATAAAGTCTGCAAAGGCATGGTTTAGAACTATGCCTAATCTTCAGGTAGGGGCAGGCACCAGGATCCATAGTCATTGTATAAACAGGTAGCACTTTCTTCCCCATTGTCTGTTCCCTCAGAAGGAAGCTGACCACACTCTGTACAGAAACACTAACGACCCCACATCGTCTAATTCTCCATGTTGGAGTCCTCCAACCGCCCACCAAAACCGTCTGATAGTCTCTTGCCTCCAATTCCAAATCAGAAGCAGAGAAAAATATAAATAACTGAGTATGGGTTAGGCTTTTCTCCTAATCCATTAAATTAGCTACAGTTAAGGTGTGACCATTCTTATTTGAAAGACTTCCTAAAACTTTAAGCACTCACTGTTCTTAAAGGACATTCTACTGACTAGATCACATGTACTAAAACAAAACAAAACAAAAAACCCACAACAGCAAAATAATCCTATTTTCTGTTTCAGCCAGCTTCCGAATTTTAGTTCAACTCTAAGGGTTCCATCAAATGTAAATTGAAAGATTGTTTACAACTGTATGTAAACAGCATCGTCCAACCACTTGTTCTTATTTGCAGATGTGCATAGTAAACACTAACAGGCTAGCTGATGAAGTGACTCATGGATTTCTACTTTGATGAGGATTTCACAGAACATGATTCCTGGTCAGCTATGATATTTTTTAAATCATTGTTGTTGAAAATTTTCAATCAGTAGTACTCAGAGTCAATCAGTAGTTTAGAATCAAAATGGAATCAAAGATTAGAGGATGGATCCTAGTCATTTGAATTACTTGATTTATCATATTCCCTTCAAAATTATCAAATTATAACAAGACATTATTCAGTCATAATTACAATATTTCAAAATGGCACAACTAATCTGAACTCACAGTCTGATTTTGTCATAATATTTGAATCCAATAAATATCCTGTAACATAATTCACTTTTTAAAAAGCACAGTGTCATTTAAGAGAGTGGCATAAAATCACAGTAGTAGTGCTTTGAGGTGGAGAAAAGAAAACAACATTTCCTCTACCCTCTTAATTTTAATACCTAGGCCCTACAAATTAAACTGACAAAAGCAAGATTAACAGTAGGAAAAGGTTTATATGTATGCATGAATACACTGTGGAGCCAATGAAAGAAGTAGCTGGCTGGTTAAATAATCAAAGTTAGACATCTAAAAATCTAGTATAGTAGTGAAAAGGGAAGAGAGAAAAAAGGCTCTAACAGGAAGGATAGAAACGTTCTTTAAGAAAGACACATGGGTTTTTAGAATACAGGGGAGATAAAGTTTGCATACTGCTTGTCACAGGTGTGAGTGAGCTGCCCGTTTTCTTAAGAGGTTAATGGTAGGCTTCTTCTTCAGGGGAGTAGACTTGCCATGAAGAGAGATTTTATGGCAGCCTCATTTCCCAGAAATTCCGGATTTTAGTTGTTTAAGGAAAGCTCAATGATGGCTTATTCCTGTATCTATTGAATTTCACATGTCTTCAGTTTAAAATAATCTTTACACTGACTCTGGGTTTTCCAGCTAGGTCCCCACAGAAGCAAGTGGGACATATTCTTTAAAAGATAAACAGGTGCATATTACACATTACAAGAGGTTACTTAAGTAAAAATTGATGCAGTTTGAGTAGCACCAAAATAAAAGTGGTTAAGAATGCTCAGTCACAGGGAGCCAGGGGAAAGAATTATATAGATAAACTTGTGAAAGCAAAAAAAAAAAAAGGAAATTATTGATTGGCTCTAGATTAAAGCCTGGTTGGCTGTTTGTGATTGGTTATCCTGGGTGCTCTGATTTTGTAACTCTGAGGAATTTTAAGCTCAGATGTTTCTTTTCTTATCTAAGCCACCAAAGCATTAGTACCACCTCAGGCTAAATGTCTCTCTGCTTAATTAATTTAACAACATACATTATGTGAATATTTTCACCAACATTCTATGTTATATAACCATTTTATGAAACTTCTATATCTTCTGAAGCTATTTAATAGAAGGAGGTAAGAGAAGGGCAATGATTAATGTATATAAAACTAACAAATTTTGCCTCAAAGTTCAGGCAGACTATACAGAGATGGAGAGCGTAAAATTTAGAAATGTTTTTCGAAAACAATAAGTTAAATCACAGAACAAATTAGACTGACTTTTAACTAGTTCTCACATTGGCGTTTGAAATATGGCTTATAGTGTACAGAAAGAAAATGGTTGATAAGCCTGAGTAATATCCTTTATGTGAAAATAAGTACTAAAATTGATTATATAAATATGTGATATTGGCAGGATTAATCAGAATAGGAAAAAACGTAGCAAAATATTAAATNATTGGCGTTTGAAATATGGCTTATAGTGTACAGAAAGAAAATGGTTGATAAGCCTGAGTAATATCCTTTATGTGAAAATAAGTACTAAAATTGATTATATAAATATGTGATATTGGCAGGATTAATCAGAATAGGAAAAAACGTAGCAAAATATTAAATTAGAATTGTAATATGGAGGGATTATGATTTTTTAAAATACTTTTAGTGCTCTCTGTCCATCTCTCTCTTTCTCTCTCATGCTTTTTCTTGAGGCCTCCACTCAGAATTCTATTTTTCTTTTTTTACTTTTCTCTGCCTCCAAAATCTAATACTGTTGCCCCATCCTGTTCCAGGATTTCTGCATTCCTCATTTGTAGTTTATGGAATTAGGAAAGTGAGGTCGCTCAATCATGTCTAACTCTTTGCAACCCCATGGACTGTAACCTACCAGGCTCTTCTGTCCATGGGATTCTCCAGGCAAGAATACTGGAGTGGGTTGCCATTTCCTTCTCCAGGAGATCTTCCCAATCCAGGGATTGAACCTTTGTCTCCCACATTGCAGGCAGACTCCCTATCATCTTAACCACCAGGGAAATCCATGGAATTAGGAAATGGGAAAGAAATATGGATAGAATTCTTCCCCATAAAAATGAATTCCAAAAACTAGCAAGTTTGGTGTTTGACCATGGTAGATTCTAGGAGAAAAATATTCCAGATCTACATATAATATTTGACTTTGGAGCAGTATATAACTGTTACATCCTTTGATTAGTCAGAAGCCTTCAGTCTTTGCTAGATTATTTTTACAGCAACAATAAATATTTTCATGAAAAAGAAACTAAATTTTTCCTAATGAACAAATGAAAGCATCACCTGAGAGAAACAATGTGAAAAGACAGAACTGCTCTTGATTCCACAATTATACTCCTGAGTGTTCGGGAACTTACTGCTGGTACCTAGGATGCACAGACATTCTTATTTCCTTATCTACTTTGATCCCCAAATGGTAAAACTAAGAAACAAATAAGTAAATAAGCAAGTGAAGAGGAGGAAAAATAAATCTCCATCTAAACTTCTTGGTTCTGAGACTCCCTTATAATAAAAGACAGACTAATAGGAGAAAACCAAGCAGAGGTACATTATATAACATGTACCTCCTGTATACGTGGAGGAGACCCCAGAAAATTGAATAGCTCCCCAAAATGACCTAAGTCACTACCTTAAATACCATATCCAGCTAAATGGAGAAAAAGATGTTGGGTCAGTTTTGGGGGGTGACCAGGAAAAGCTCAGAAGAGGATAAAATTTTTCCAGATTTAAGCCGTTGTCTTCACTGATAAGTGCTTCTAGAGATTTAGAGTCATCCTCCTCTTCTTTATACAGAGAGGGATGCATCCTACAAAAAGAGATTTACCTTAAAAATGCAAATATCTTTTACAAAGGATAACTTCTACTCAGTTTGCAGAGTTCTTGTCCGCTATTGTTTATTAAAAATAACTATCTCAAAATAACCAATATACCCAAGAGGCATATTTTGAGGTGGTATATTTTGACCTTCAGAAGCAAAGATAAATACTTTCTTTTGTAGAACATAAACTTTCATCTTCTACCTATCCTATAGCACAGATAATAAACATAGGTAATTTAAATTAAAACAATTTAGGAAGAGGGTCTGAGAAAAGACCTCAGTTCAGTTCATTTCAGTTGTCTCTTTGAGACCCAATGGACTATAGCATGCCAGGCTTCCCTGTCCATCACCAACTCCCAAAGCTTGCTCAGACTCATGTCCATCAAGTCAGTGATGCCATCAAACATCTCAGGGAAGGCTAAATAGTACATAAAGCAAAATTTATAGATGTATCTATATAACATACATTAAGTATAAGATATAAAATATCAAACTCTTTTTTTTAATTTGGATGATACAATCTAAATGTAGAAGTTGGCACTTAGAAATGTATTACCTGTCTGGTTTTTCATGTTGTTGGCTCATTGGATTATGCTCTTCACACTAAGATCCCTGTCTCTTATACACATCTAGATTCTAGGAGAAAAATATTCCAGATCTACATATAATATTTGACTTTGGAGCAGTATATAACTGTTACATCCTTTGATTAGTCAGAAGCCTTCAGTCTTTGCTAGATTATTTTTACAGCAACAATAAATATTTTCATGAAAAAGAAACTAAATTTTTCCTAATGAACAAATGAAAGNTGAATTATGTAATTTTTCTCTATTCTAATTCTCCTTCACTGAATTTTGTGTTCTGATCTGGAAAATAGCTGTATAGGAAGTCATCATTATGTATCATGGAGATGAACACCTTATAAGGGAAGGGGAATTCCCTTTACCCTTTTAGGTTCTGTGGCTAAGGCCAAAAATTAAATTTTTATAAATAGATTGGCAGAATAAAAATCATACAATCAAAAAAATAAGTAAATAAAAAAGAGAAAAAAAACATACAACTTTCCTTAAATTTTTACCTGTATGTAAGGTCCTTTCATAAAAAATGGAGATTTGAAGAAGTGACCAGAGCCAAAAATTTTTGCATATTTTAGGCAAAGGAACAATATCTTTTTGAAGAAATGTTTTAAGACAAAGGTTTTGGGGTTAAGAGCAGTAAATACTGGAGATGTGATCAGGAACTGTAAGGGGGAGTGTAGTGGCAAATAAGGGCTAGTTTAGTTTGTTTCTGCAGACTCATTTCAGCATGGCCTTTGAATCTCTGGTCAAGAAAATATTCTCTTTCTGCTACAGAAAGTGACTTCCTCATGAGAAATTTTATGGCCTGTTTTAGGTAGAAAATGGTAAGCAGAGAACTCTTCTGCATCGTCTGTTTCTCAAGCGCCTTTGGCTCAAAATAATCAACATCAAATGGCATATTTTGGGGCGGCAGGCCCCAAACTCCTTCAACCTTTGCTTCAGATGATTGTCAATTGTGCCAACTTAGAGGCATTATGGTAACAATATTTATATGGACACATTTAGTGTAAACATACATGCCACCCTGATAGAATGCTCTAGAGAGAATCCACAAGAATTGTTACATGTACTCAATCCTTACACTAAATACATTTTGATAAAACTTGTAAATGTTCTAAAATTTAATACAAAACAAATAACATGTTTTCACAAAGAAACTTTAGCTACTATCACTAGATGCATGTGGAGATTAATTCACAAATGATTAACATGATATGAAGTACAAATAGTAAAATTATAGATGGTCTCAACTTACAATGATCTGATGTTTAAGTTTTTTAATTTATAATGATGTGAAAACAATAATCATTGAATAGAAATCACATTTTGGATTTTGATCTTTTACTGGATTACTGACCTGCAGCTTAGTTGTCCCCTGTGGCAACAGCCACAACTCCAGCCCCATGATTGCAAGGGTAAACAATTCTCACACTCACAAACTATCTGGCTCCAGACAGGAATTCTGTTTTATACTTTCAGTACCATATTTAATAAATTGTATGAGCTGTTCCACACTTTATTACAAAATAAGCTTTGTGTTAGATGATTTTACCCAACTGTATGCTGATGAAAATGTCCTGAGAATGTTTAAGGTCAGCGGGGCTAAGTTGTGATGTTCAGAAAGTTAGGTGTGTTAAATGCATTTTTGACTTACGATGTTTTGAATTGACAATGGGTTTATTGGGATGTAACGCCCGTCATAAATTTAGGAAAATATGTAGTTTAAACCCTGGAAAAAGGGCATAGCAGTATATAAAGAATGTTTTCCCCTTATTTGACTGATGACTAGAGCAAAGAAAGCTAAAATAGGTAATATAGTAGATGCAATATTACTTTTTACCTTTAACGTATTAACTACAATTTGATGTTATAATATATGTAGTATATAAATCCTTCAATTAGCACACTATACCTGAGATTACCCAACTCTAAAATTTCTCTAGACGGGTTTTCTAGAACTGAAAATAATATATGAATATTGTTTTACATTTAATATAATTAAAGATGGATCTTCCCAATTGTAAATAACCATTTAAAATTTTGTCTTAATATACATCTATGATCAGTTATAAGCTTTACATATTGATAATTATTTTATATTTGTTAATATAAAACCTAGACACTATTATAAACTAAATACTACCAAACTATAAAGTTGGTACTAAATTTAATTTAACTTAACAGGTATATTTCTAAAACTAAATAATCGTGTTCAGTGTATATATGATACATACCACTATGATGATTACAAGTTTAAAAGATATAGATGTACTTTGTTATGACAATTTTTTTACCATTTTTTTATCTATATGATGGTGTAATGCTTACTATTATAGCATGAAGTGACATCATTTGGACTTACTTCATTAAAATACATATAATCTCCGTATCTGTTCTTATCCTGGCTTAATTAGCCAGCATCAATTAGCTAATTAACTTAATCATTATATTTTTTTATGATGTTTCATTTTTTGAAATAACATAATGAATTATTAGTTTTGTAAACTGCCTTCCAATGTTTAATTTTATGCATAAAAATGGCACTCATCTTTTATACTGGCAAAAAATATTTCAACTTGAGTTCTGGGGCCAAAACACATAAGATCACTGGTAGCTGACAGTAGGATGTATCGGTATAACAATAAGCATCATTAAATGCTAGAATCTTACAAAATAGTAAGATTATATTATTATCAGAAGCAACCTCTAGCTATGAATATAGGAATTTCAGATGAAATACGAGTTGATGGTGGTCAACCCAACAGTATTTCACAACCAGATAGAAGTTACAGGTTGAGCATCAGTATTGCAAAGAAATAAGCAATTAATATACATTTAGAATGTTGAAAACTGGAAACCATAATATTGCAGACCAGAGACTTAAGTTACTCTTCTTCCCCTTAAAAGAGAATCAGAAATCTCCAAAATTCCACTCATCAATTCTTGGAAGGTGAAAAAAGAAAGCCAACCATCTGTCTGAGGACTTGATGGAAAGGAGGAGAATGTCCATTGCTTTTTTTTTTTTTCTGTTTCTGTGGAAGGATGGGCCCTTCAAATTTCCTGTTCCACTGCTATTGCTGATATTACCTAGCACAAAACTATAAAGTTAACCTTTCTGATTCACTATTTTCCTCTTGTTACAGCTTGTTTCACAACTGTACCACCTTATTTCTTGTCAAATGGAGCCATACTCTCCAAACCAGCAATAAGAACAGTTTTACATTTCCCTTTTATAAGTAGAAAAACCAACTCCTCTTACAGTTATTCTCGTTACATGGTCATTTTCATGCCTGAGTTATGAAGTATGTCAACCAGCTTAATGATCTTGCATGCAAACTGGATGAGAATCAGCTACTGGTCATAAAGAAGAAAAGTTACTGAAACCATTGACTGAATATCCCTAAAATAGAACTGAATCTTATCTTGATCATTTGGAATTCAAAAATATCATAAAAAATAATATATCTACAGTAAAAATTGCTCCTCTTATTATAATATTTCTCATTTAACTTCAAGTTTTAAGTGCACTAAAGTTAATAAGAATATGTACTTTAGAAATTCATTATGATTCCTGAACCCTATTTCAATTTAATACACAGCAACATAGTTTTCTTATATTTATTATGTGCAAATAAATTTATTTTCAGATGCATCCTTCTTAGTATTAAATATTTCAACAACTTTCTGCCCTAATATAAAAATGGCAGCACTTTGTACAATATAATAATTAAATTATTTCACCAGCATCTTTTGCAGCTCTTAGATGACATGATTAAGGGTCTCAGTTAGCACTAGGAAAGTGTAATATTATGCTCACTGTTCTTCCTTTTTCCTGTGCATACAATTTCTTAATATATTCCTATGCTGTGAACTGTTCTGTTTGTTAAGAACTGGAATAGCAAATATAAATTCATAAATTATTGATTCAAGTTAAAATTAACTACTGGAAAACTTTTTCTATAACTTACATCAGCAATTAAAGAAACAAGTGTAAGAATAACCTATTTGTCAGACTTCCCTGGTGATCTGGTGGCTAAGACTTCACAATCCCAATGCATGGGGCCTGAGTGTGATCCCTGGTCAGGGAACTAGATCTCACAGGCTGCAACTAAGACTTCCCATGCTGCCAATAAGACCAGCATTGCCAAATAAATAAAGATAAATATGGAAAAAGAATAATGTGTACAGCTTCCCTGATGACTCAGAGGTTAAAGTGTCTGCCTGGAATGCAGGAGACCTGGGTTCGATCCCTGGGTTGGGAAGATCCCCTGAAGAAGGAAATGGCAACCCACTCCAGTACTCTTGCCTGGAGAATCCCATGAAGTGAGGAGCCTGGTAGGCTACAGTCCATGGGGTCGCAAAGAGCTTTCACTTTATAGATCAAAGGTTTAAAGATAACACTAGTGAAGTGAAGTCGCTCAGTCGTGTCCAACTCTTTGCGACCCCATGGACTATAGTCTATCAGGCTCCTCCATCCATGGGATTTTCCAGGCAAGAGTGCTGGAGTGGATTGCCATTGCCTTCTCCATGGGATCCTCCCGACCCAGGGATCAAACCCGGGTCTCCCACATTGCAGACAGATGCTTTACCGTCTGAGCCACCAGAAAATCCCAAGATAACACTAAGGACTATTAAATTATTAAAGGATCTTACATCTAAATTTAGGCAAAATGGAGATCAAGAACAAACATTTGATGTGTACATTATGATTATTTTGCTAGTTATGTCAAATTTCTGTCACCCCTATTTAATCAATTTATTATATTTCATCATTAGATATTGTACTATTCTAAACTACCAGTGGTACATTTTAATCACTCATGGTACACAAATATATAGTACACACATGTGTACTAGTATTTCATATGCCATATTTTCTCATATAATAATTCCTGGGCTCTATCCCTGGGTCAGGAAAATCCTTGAAGAAGGAAATGGCAATCCACTCCAGTACTCTTGCCTGAAAAATCCCATGGACAGAGGAGCCTGGCAAGCTACAGTCCATGGGGTCGCAAAGGATCAGACACAACTGGGGTATCTAACACACATACAATTCTCATACATAAAATCTGTGCCCAATGTATGGAATTTTAAAAGAATCAGTTTTGCTGAATATCGCTTTTTAAAATGATATTCAACAGAAATACCATTTTTTAAATGGCAATGGTATATATGAGTGAGTGAGTGAAGTTGCTCAGTTGTGTCCAACTCTTGGCAACCCCATGGACTATACTACCAGGCTCCTCTGTATATATACATATATGTGTATGTATTCTTGTGTGTATTTTTAAAATCATTTCACAATTTAGTACCATTTGATGATGCATTTTGACCATTCTACATACGACACAGTATCAATAGTGCATTAAACGTTCACATTTACTTAATCAAGATTTATCAGAGAATCTGCCAGTCCCCAAGGAGAAGCTGTTGAACTAACACATATCTGTTTTCTCTTGGAACCCAGGTTTATTGAGACATAGACATTAAACAAATATTCAAATAGACTTACTTGAATATTAAACAAATGTTCAAATAGTTATTATAATATTCAAATAATATATTCAAATATTTTTTTCTCTATAGCATCTTTTCTTTAAGTGTTATAGAGAAAAAACACAGTTCTCCAAAAGTGCATGGACACTTCAGTAGTAAAACGGCGTAAGGAAGGATGAAAGAAGAGGGTGAGTGAAGCCTCTTAGATGGGAAGACATGTCATAGGAGACCTACAATGAGTGGGAGTTAGAGGACAGGGGTGTAGGTGAGAAGGTGAGACCAGAGCAGTCACTACACTGGGATGCTTTTAAGACTTGGGAGCTTGTCATAGATAGGCCACTGGCAGAGCTTAATAGTGAACCAGATACTAAAGTACAGAAGACCCATGGGCAGAGAGATGGATCTGAATATTTGGGGGCTAAGTTTCACATTCTCTACCTCCAACTCTCAGGAATCTGCCAAAGCAGAAGAAATACCTCTTTGGAGAGGAAGTGTCCTCAGGAGCAGGACGTGCAGGAGAGAGCAACAGCACAAATGGATAGGCACAAGGCCCTTCCTTTCAGAATTCTGTTCTGCTCTGTGACCTTGATGCTTTTCCTGTTGCTCTTGAGAGGTCAGAAGCAATTCTGATTCCTAATTCATTTTGTGTGCTTGAACATTTTGTTTCTTTTTTGTTTGTTCAAAAGCCTGTAGAAAATCCCTTTTTTCAATATTTTAAAATTTCATGATGTGTCATGGCATGAATCTATTCTAATTTATTTTAGTGGGCACTGGGATGAGCTCTCTCAATTTGGCAGTTCATGTCCTTCAGTTCTGGGAAATAGTTTAATAATTTTATTAATTATTTCCTACCATCTGTTTTTCTTCCCTCTCCATCTGGGCATTCTATTATTTGTACTTTGGAATTCTGGAAGTGATATTTATGTTGTCATGTATTTTTCTGCCTATGTGTTATCATTTTTTTTCTGTTTATTTTCTGCAATATTTTCTTAATTTTATTTTGTAGACTGTTTCTTGAACTGTGTCCTGAGTGACTTATCCTCCAATTTTCTACCAAGAATGTGAAGTGGAGGGCACTGTAATTTAAAAACTTCTCAAGCAATTTTCAGTAGGTCATCATATTTTAAAATAACTGACACTTTCATTTCCAGAGGTACTTGATATTACTAAGTTTATATACTTCTTTCAAGGATCTGTGGAATAAATAAGGTTTTACCCTTTACAAGATTGGGATTCAACTTCCTTAGAACAACTGAGTACTGCTCACTACATGTTTTCAAACTTCCAGTATTTGTCTGTGTTTTTTCTCCAGTTCCTTTTATCTTCATCTTTTAAAACAATTTATTTTAAGTGATTTTGAAGGCTTTAAAGAGGAAGTAAAATATTTTTGTGTTCAATATGCCATAGTAAATCAGAAATGCACTTAAGAAGAAAATATATGTATGATACTATGTATACATATACATACTCAGATTATATATATTGCATGTATGTATATAAAATGCAAAATAAATCTTACTGCTTTCTTAATTTCTACAACTCCCTAAAGTAATAATCAAGAAACTTTAATCTGTATTTCATTAAAAGAAGTTCTATGTTGGATAAAAATAGATGCAGTTTTCTGTTTGTTTGTTTGCTTGCTTGCCTGTTTGCTTGCTTGATTGTTCAATAAAAGGTTCAGAAGAGCATCTTTAAGTCCATGCCTTTCTCATAAGACTATTTGTGAAGGATGTTCTGATTTATTCCATTGGCTGCCATCAGGACCACAAAGAAACCTAGGAAGAAAATCCATTACCTGGGCCTGATTGGATAAAAGCTGAATATAAGGATCTGACATAGGGAAAAAAAAGAATGAGAATCAGAGAAAACAGAGATGCACAAAAAGGAAGAAGTAAAATGTGATACTCTGAAATTTGGGAAAAAAGCCATCTTCTCCAGAAGAGTTCATGAAGTCTTGCCAAATATCCAGCTTCTGGTTTCCTCTTCCTGGTGATTAAGGAAATGGCTCTATATAGCCTTACATGTCAACCAGAATTTTCATAAAAGAGATGCATTTGGTAACACCAACTGCCTTAGGTCTATTAGAACAGTCATGGATAAACAGATGAATATGAAGCAAAGGAGGGTGGCCTTTGCAGGAAGGCATTGTGGGACAGCTGATCTCACTAAGGAAAAGGCAGAGAGTTCTGTACTGCTGATGTTGTGGACACAAGACCACAGAGTGAACTGGAAACAAAGATTCTCTGGGAATCAAACTTGAGAGAAATAGCTGGTCTCCATAGTTTTCTTCCCCTACAATCTTAATGTTCTTGTCATTCTCTTTATGATACCTTACAAATACCAACCAAACCAAAACTCCTGTGCCAAACAGAATCACTAAGTAGGAACTGGAGTCCTTATTTCCATTACTTGATAACATTGACAACGTGGACAGGAAATTTCCTACAAGAGAAGAAGTATAGTTATGGCATCCAAAGTCGAATTGCTTGCCACATTTGGTTGTTAAGGATATATAGTTCAAATAGAAAATGAAGCATATATACTATTATGTAAGAAATGAGGCGCCGGTCTATGTTCAATGCAGGATGCAGGGTGCTTGGGGCTGGTGTACGGGGATGATCCAGAGAGACGTTGTGGGGTGGGAGGTGGGACGGGGATTCAGGATTGGGAGCTTGTGTACACCTGTGGTGGATTCATGTCGATGTAT
This sequence comes from Neotragus pygmaeus, assembly GCA_006410875.1. Lineage (NCBI taxonomy): Eukaryota > Metazoa > Chordata > Mammalia > Artiodactyla > Bovidae > Neotragus > Neotragus pygmaeus. Next base: position 2,383 of record SJYV01056319.1, on the reverse strand, counting down.
GGCAAAGCCAATAGAGTATTGTAAAGTAAAATTAAAATAAATAAATAAACAATTAAAAAAAAGAATATGTTAAACTTAGTATTTTCTATATTATCAAGAAGGCCTATACTATTGAATCCTTGATAGCTAAGTTCATGGACTAACCTAGCATCCTATTATGTTAAGTATTTTTTCAATGAGTATTAAAAACCACATAAACACTGGGTTGTAACTTCTTTGAAAATTGCCTACTAATTTGGTTATTTTAGAATGAAATAATATAGCAAGATGATTAGTATGGTTAGATAGTGTCACTGATTCAGTGAACACGAATGTTTAGCAAACTCTAGGAAATGGTGAAAGAGAAGGAAAGGCAGTCCATGGGGTCACAAAGACTCAGACACGACTTAGTGACTGACCAAGAACAGAAGAGCATAATAATGGCAGTGATAATATGAATGTTAATAACAGATAACATCAATGCATTTATTATCTGACAGGTACTGTTTAATGGGCTTTATATTCACAAATTTACAGTGATTCAATAAGATCAGTTCCATTACTGATGATAAAACAAAGCAAAAAGAAACTAAAAATATTTCTAAGATTTTAAGAACTGATGGAGCCAGGTTTCAAACCCAGGTCTAGGATTATGGCCCAAGGCTCCCAACCACTACTGAGAAAGTGAGCCGTTTTAAAGTAACCAGTTCTTTCATGATGGAGGGTGAAGGTATTCCCAGTCTTTTTGAAAAAGTTCTGAAGTCCAGGTTGAAGTTCTCTTCTGAAGTCCAGTTCTGAAGTTCAGATATTTCCAACCATCCATTCTCCATATATGCTGATGTGCTCAGTCGTCGCTGCTCTTTGTGACCCCATGGACTGTTGCCTACCAGGTTCCTCTGTCCATAGAATTTTCCAGGCAAGAATACTGGAGTGGATTGCCATTTCCTTCTCCAATCCCTTTTCCATAAACTTTTAATTATTTTTTTTACAATATGCTCATTCATAGCTTCACCTATCATTTTTTATAGACAATTGGTCTCCTTTTTGGCATGAGGAACTAGGTTCATGGAAGACAATTATTCCACAGATTTGGTTGGCAGGGAGTGGGCATTTCAGGCAGTCATGTGAGAGGTGGGGAGAGAGGCAGATGAAGCTTCACTGGCTTTCCTGCTGCTCACCTCCTGTTGTACAGACCAGTTCCTAACCAGCCATGGATCGATACTCCTGATTTAGATGGTTGTCAATTCAGATTCCTAGGCTTTGTGCTAAGATCAAGGTTTCATTTCCAGTGGCCGAACGTATCTCCTACATATTCTACCAGAATCATATAAATCAATAGGAACAACATCCAGAAAGAATAACATAACTTTTACCAGTTCAAATAGACACAAGGTTGAAGCTTGGTGCCTTTATTCACAATTGTGTGACCTAAGAGTAATCACTTTGAATTAGTTTCTTCTCTATTTTTAAGACAGGAAAAAATAACACATTTCCTAGGATTGTTAAAAAAGGAAGAAAAAGGCTTACAAAAGCATTTAAGTTGGTATACGAATTGGTAGTTATTGGAAAGGTAATTTGGTTTAAGAAGTTTTCTTTCATCTTTGTTACTCCAGAGCTATCATTCAAAGAATTAAATATATAGGAAAAGCTACATTGTTGCTTATTTTTATATAATTTCTAAAAACACATGGATATTAATTATTTAAAAATAAAGTAAGAAGAGATAAACTAGATTTTGTTAGTTGTGTTTTGTTGGATCGATAAATGATAGGCTTGTCAGTTTAGGAAATAATCACTCTGAAGTAACAGGTAACGGTAATATAAAAATGATAGTAGGATCAAGTTTTGTTGATATAGAATATTGCTTTTTTGTCTTCCTCTGCTCTTTCTTTTCCTACCCATTTCCATCTGTCAAAAGCCTAGCCATGTTTTTAACCCCTGTCAAATATGATTTTTATGAGTAAGCTGTTATTAAGTAGCTCAGTCGTGTCCTACTCTTGCAACACCATCAATCACAGCATGCCAGGCCTCCCTGTCCATCACCAACTCCCGGAGTTCACTCAGACTCACGTCCATCGAATCAGTGATGCCATCCAGCCATCTCATCCTCAGTCGTCCACTTCTCCTCCTGCACCCAATCTTTCCCAGCAACAGTCTTTTCCAATGAGTCAACTCTTCGCATGAGGTGGCCAAAGTACTGGAGTTTCAGCTTCAGCATCATTCCTTCCAAAGAAATCCCAGGGTTGATCTCCTTCAGAATGGACTAGTTGGATCTCCTTGCAGTCCAAGGGACTCTCAAGAGTCTGCTCCAACACCACAGTTCAAAAGCATCAATTCTTCGGAGCTCTGCCTTCTTCACAGTCCAACTCTCACATCCATACATGACCACTGGAAAAACCATAGC
>SJYV01056318.1:244911-263180 GCA_006410875.1 Neotragus pygmaeus | reverse complement strand
AGGATTTGAAATAGCTCAACTGAAATTCCACCGCCTCCACTTGCTTTGTTCCTAGTGATGTTTCCTAAGGCCAACTTGACTTCACACGCCAGGATGTCTGGCTCTAGGTGAGTGATCACACCATCATGATTATCTGGGTTATGAAGATCTTTTTTGTATAGTTCTTCTGTATAAATTCTGTGAAGATACACAATCTACTATCGTTACGCTGAATTCTCTTTCAGGTAAAGATGATCCAAGACCTCACAAAAAGAAGAGAGGCATAGAGGGAGAGAAATTCTTACTAAATAAAATTTAACTAGAAAATATCATGTAAGAAATGAGGCGTCAGTCTATGTTTGATGCAGGATACAGGATGCTTGGGGCTGGTGCATGGGGATGATCCAAAGACAATGTGGGGTGGGAGGTGGGAGAGGGATTCAGGATTGGGAGCTCGTATACACCTGTGGTGGATTCATGTCGATGTATGGCAAAACCAATACAGTATTGTAAAGTAGAATAAACTAAAAAATAAATTAATTAATTTTAAAAAAAGAACAAACAGATTTACAATAGAATAACTGAAATGAAAAATGCACAGGAGTCAATTGTGGAATAGCTGAGGCAGAGGTATGGATAAGTGAGCTGGAATACAGAATGGTAGAAATCATTGCTGTAGAACAGAAGAAAGAAAGAATGAATTGAGGACAGTTTAGTAGACCTCCTCTGGGACAACATTGCACGCACCAATATTCACATTACAGGGATCCAAGACACAGAAGAGAGAAAGGACCTGAGAAATCATTTGAAGAGATAATAGTGAAAATATTCCCTAACATGGAAAAAGAAACAGTCACCCAGTCCAGGGAGTGTAGAGAATCTCAGGCAGGATAAACCCAGAGACAAACATGTAAGGACCACTGAAGTGAAAGGTGCTCAGTCATGTCTGACTCTTTGTGACCCCATGGACTGTAGCTCCCCCAGGCTCCTCTTTCCCTAGAATTCTCCAGGCAAGAATACTGGAGTGGGGATATTTTCTTCTCCAGAGGATCTTCCCAACCCAAGGATCAAACAGAAGTCTCCTGCATTTCAGGCAGATTCTTTACCATTCTTCACTACCAAACCAGTGTTACAACAAATGTTAAAGGAAGTTCTTTGGGGGTAAAAAAAAAAAAAAAAAAAGCCCCAAGTTGGAAACAAGAAAATTATGAATGGGAAAGTTCACCTGTAAAAGTAAGAAATCATCCACACATATGAAATCAAAACAAGCAACCATGATGTTAAGTATATATGCAGGATATTGGAAATGCATTTGAAATTAAGACCATAAACTTATGACAACTGTGTATGTATATATGCATATAGATGTACATATACATACCAAACCTCATGGTAAAAACAAATCAATCTATAATAGATACATACACAAAAGGAATGCAAACACAGTACTAAAATTAGTCATTAAGTCACAAAGATAACAAAAGAGGAAGGGAAGAAAAAAGGCCTACAAAAACAAATCTAACACAATTAACAAAGTGGCAATAAAAACATATATATTGTCAATTACCTTAAATGCAAATAGATTAAATACTCCAGCCAAAAGACACAGTCTGGTTGAATGGATACAAAAGCAAGATCCATATACATACTGTCTATAAGAGACCCTTTTCAAATTTAGGGACACACCCCATCTGAAATCAAGGGAATGGAAAAGCTATTTCATGCGAATGTAAAGAAAGCTGGTGTAACAATATTCATATCAGAAAAACTACTTTAAAATAAAGGTTGTTACAAGAGACAAAGACATTACTTAATGATCAAAGGATTAATCCAAGAAGAAGGTATAACAAGTGAAAATATGTAAAAATATATGCACTCAATATGTGAGCACCTTAGTATATAAAGCCAATACTAACAGCCATAAAAAGAGAAACTGACAGCAATTCAATAATAGTGGGGGGACTTGTACCATTTGACTTACATCAGTGGACAGATCATCTAGACATAAGATCAATAAGGGAACACAAGGCCTTAAAATGACACAGTAGTTCAGATGGACTTAATTGATATTTATAGAGCATACCATCAAAAAACACCTGTATTACTCCCACAGAATGGGAGAAAAAATATTTGCAAAAAAAGTGGCTGATAAGGGATCAATCTTCAAAATATACAAACATCTCATGTAGCTCAATATCAAAAAACAACTCAATTAAAAATGGGCAGAAGATCTAAACAGACATTTCTCCAAAGACATACAGATGTCTTAGAGGCATATAAAAAGATATTCAACATCACTAATTACTAGAAGAATGCATATCAAAAACTACAATGATATGTCACCTCACACCAGTCAGAATGGTGATCTTCAAAATGTCTACACACAAGCATGGAGTTATTATGGAGAAAAGGGAGCCCTCTTACACTATTTGTGGGATGTAAGTTCATGCAACCACAATGGAAGACAATCTGGAGGTGCAATCAAAAATAAAAAATAGAGAGTTACCATACAATGCAGGAATTTCACTCCTGGGCATATATCTTTGGAAAAATCTAATTCAAAAAGAAGCATATACCCCAGTTTGCACAGTCACAGTATTTACAATAGCCAAGACTTGGAAGGATTCTAAATGTTCATCAACAGAGCAATGGATAAAGAAGAGGTGGTATACATATATAATGGAATATTATTCAGCCATAAAAATAATGAAATAATGCCATTTGCAGCAGCATGGATGGACCTACTACATAAAATAAGCCAAAAACAAATATCATATGACACCACTTATATGTGGAATCTAAAAATTGATACAAATGAAATTATTTACCAAGCGGAAATGGAGTTATAGAGTTAGGAAAAAAAACAAAAAACAAAAAACTATTGTTACCAAAGGGGAAGATAGAGTTAGGGATGTATTATGATATGGGATTAATATATATGCACTACTATATACAAATTAGATAATCATCAAGGACCCACTGTATACCACAAGGAACTATGTTCAATACTCTGTAATAATGTGTATGTGAAAATAATCTGAAAAACAATGGATATATATATAACTGAACCATTTTTCTGTATACATACTAATGCAACAATGTTAATCAACTATATTTCAACTAAAAATGTTAAATTACAAAGCCCACACACTTAAAACAAAATTCAAATAATAGAAATTATAAAAAAATTTTCAGACCAGAATTGAATTAAATTATAAGCAAATACTAGGAAGTTAGTTAAAAACTCTCAGATATTCAGACATGAAAGATAGTCGATCAGGAAAGAAGTCCCAAGAATCTTTTTAAATATTTTAAACTACATAAAATGATAAAACATCAGTGTTTGTGTGATGCAGTGATAGCAGTACTTAGATTGAAAATTAAAATATTGAGTGAATATAGAAAAGAAGACAGAAAATCAGGAATCTAAAAGCTTCCACCTTAGGAAACAAAAGAGAATATGTTTTCTGCCTAAATAAAGCAGAATAAATAATAAAAAATTAGGAAATAAATAAAATGGAAAATGAAACAATAGCAAAATCAGTGTCAAAAGCAGAATCATTGAAAAGAACAATAAAAACGATGAACCTCAGCCATTTAAGAAACAACTAGAAAAAATACAGATTACTAATGTTAAAAATGGAGGAATAGTTGGTACTACAAGTGCCTGAACATTATAAATAAACCTTAAATAGTAAAGGAATAATGGGAAAAACTCTAAGCCTACAAATCTGATAAACTCAATGAAATACACCAATTTTTTGAAACACAAAAATTACCAAAACTCAGACATAAAAAACTAGATAATCTAAACAGGAATTGAAAAATACCAAATACCAATGGTATTAACAGTAGATTATCAGTTATATGATGGTACTAGTGGTAAAGAAGCCACCTACCAATACAGGAGACAGAGATTCAGGATCTATCACTGGGTCGGGAAGATCCCTTGGAAAAAGGCATGGCAACTCACCTCAGTATTCTTGCCTGGAGAATCTCTTGGAGAGAGGAGCCTGGTGGGCTACAGTTATAGGTTTGCAAAGAGTCAGACACTACTGAATCCACTTAGCCAAGCACACATATGCAGCCATTTTAAGTATGTTGATAGTAGGTAACCTTGTGGATATGATGAATATAGCACTTTATATTTTTGGTCTTTTCCTAAAAATACATAAATTCTAATCAGATAAATTCTGATGAGAGGGACATTCTGACTGGACAACTGACCAGTACACCTCAAAACTGTCAAGATATCAAAAACATGGGACCTTTGAGACATTGCACAGTCCTGTGTAATATTCTGTGATATATAAAGGTAATGCAGTGTTCTGAATGAAGTCCTGGGTCAGAAAAATTACAGTCAACAACAAACTCTAGTAAAGTATGGACATTAGGTAACATATCAATACTGGTTCACTAACTATAAACAATGTGNTTTTGAGACATTGCACAGTCCTGTGTAATATTCTGTGATATATAAAGGTAATGCAGTGTTCTGAATGAAGTCCTGGGTCAGAAAAATTACAGTCAACAACAAACTCTAGTAAAGTATGAACATTAGGTAACATATCAATACTGGTTCACTAACTATAAACAATGTGATACAGTAATGTGAAATGGTAATAATAGGAGAAACTTGATAGAAAATATACAGAATTTATCTAATATCTTCTTAAATGTTGAAAACATATAAATTGTTAAAATAAAGTTTATTTTTTAAAAGTAAGAAAACACATCAAGTCAGTAATATGTATTCCTACCTCAAGAAACTTGAAAAAGTAATACAAAATAAATACTCAAAGCAAGTAGAATTATTAATAAAAGTAGGAGCAGAAATTAAGGTAATTCAGGACATAATAAGAATAGAGGAAATCAATGAAACAAAAAATATTTTTTCCTCCTAAATCAATAAATTGATTAAAACTCTAGTAAAACTGACAAAAAAAAAATTAGGTAAAAATCATCAATATCAAGAATGAAACAGTATATCACTACAAATCCTGCATCTATTAAAAGCAGAGTCTAGTTCAGTTCAGTTCAGTCTCTCAGTCGTGTCCGACTCTTTGCAACCCCATGAGTCCCAGCACACCAGGCCTCCCTGTCCGTCACTGACTTCCAGAGTTCACTCAAACTCACGTCCATCGAGTTGGTGATGCCAGGCAGCCATCTCATCCTCGGTTGTCCACTTCTCCTCCTGCCCCCAATCCCTCCCAACATCAGGGTCTTTTCCAATGAGTCAACTCTTCACATGAAGTGGCCAAAGTACTGGAGTTTCAGCTTTAGCATCATTCCTTCCAAAGAAATCCCAGTACTGATCTCCTTCAGAATGGACTGGTTGGATCTCCTTGCAGTCCAAGGGACTCTCAAGAGTCTCCAACACCACAATTCAAAAGCATCAATTCAGTGCTCAACTTTCTTCCAGTCCAAATCTCACAGCCATACTTGACCACTGGAAAAACCATAGCCTTGACTATATGGGCCTTTGTTGACAAATTAATATCTCTGCTTTTGAATATGCTATCTAGGTTGGTCATAACTTTTCTTCCAAGAAGTAAGTGTTTTTTTTTTTTTTAATTTCAGGGCTGCAATCACCATCTACAGATAGTAAGGGAACACAAACCTTATGTTTATTAATTCAACAACTTAGAAATAATGAATAAACTCCTCAAAATCTTTATGCTACCAAATTTAACTGAGACAACTGTATAATCTGAAAAGTCCTATTGCCATTAAAGTTACTCAATTCTTAAAAGTTCCCAAGTAAGATATCACTAGGCCCTAGAGAATACTATCATATACTTAAAGAAGACTTACTACCAACTTTCCACTTTTTCTCCAGAAAATAGAACAGGAAGGAGCACTGTCAAACTCATTTTTGAGGCCAACATTACTGTAATACCAAAAATAAACAAAAAAAAATCAGTTATCTGTCATAAACTTAGAGACAGAAAACCTCAACAAAATATTAGCAAATAAAATCCACAATATATGAAAATGATTAAACACCATACCAAGGGGGATTTGTTTCACATGTGAAAAATTAGTTCAACATTCAAAAACCATACCATGAAATATTACTCAGCAATAAAAGTAATAATTCATGTAACAAGTAATGATTCATGTAGCAACTTGGATGGACTTCAAAGGATATACACTGAATGAAAAAAGCAAACCCAAAATATGGCATATTGTGTGATTTCATTTATATAACATTTGACATGATATCGTAGAAATGGAGAGACGATTATGAAAGTCAAGTGACAGGAGAAAAGGGGTTGTGATTATATTAGGGCAACACTGAGATTTCTCCTGTTAATGAAAGTATATTGTGACTATAGTGGTGGATACATGAACCTCTATATGACAAAAGTGTATAGAAATAAATAACATACAAAAATAAGTACAAGTAAAATGGAACATCTCAATAAAACTGGTAAAATATATTCATGTGAATTTCCTGGTTATGATGTTTTATTTAATTTTTAAGGTGTTACTGTTGGGGAAACAAAGTACCCAGACTCTGTATTATAAATGCATATGAATCTGCAATTATTCAAAATAAAGTTTAATCTAATGAATAGGAAATAAAACCCTGAAAATTGCATCTGAAAGTTTGCAAACTGTTTATTCGTTCTTCCTCATGTTTAATGTTATTTTTCAGTAAACATTTATTTGAATATACCCAGTGGTCTTTTCTGAGACCTTCAATCACCTAATGTTTTAGTTATTACTGTGATAATTCAAACAACCCCAACTTTATGATTAAATATCAACTAAAAATTTCTTTGGGATAATGAGAGATGAGGAGATGGTAATGAAGAGTTAATGCTGACTCCAAGGCCACCCCTGACAAGGCTGCTAAACTGCAAAGACCAATGACGGAAGGAAAAACAAGAATGAAATTTCGAAGTAGAACCACAGTGTGGAAATGTGTTCAATGGACTACAAAAGACATTCAGACTGATGAGAATTCAGGCAATATTTTTGTACTTTGAATGCTTTTGAATCCTTTTTGATGATAATGAGAATAATTGAAAAGGAGCCTGAGGCCTGCATTTCTGTATTCCAGCTGATGACTCTTTATAATGGGGTAAGACATGATGCTTAAAAGGGATTGCAAAGATTTCTATTTTTATCTGAATTCCCCCTCATTGTGACCAATAAACACTAAAAAAAAAAAAGTCTCTCTGTCTTTAGCTATATATATAGCTAAAGGGAGCAATAAGAGACAGATTAATCTGGAAGCTGTTTAATCGAAGATGTAAGTATCTTTGTAGACCAATATGAATAGATTTCTGAGAACTCAATATTAAAATGGATTTTATATTTTGGCAACAAGGAGTTATTTTCTTCACATTAGATGCTGCACAATGGAAGAACATGTTTGTTCTATTCATGATCCTCATTACTTATAACTTTTGCAAAAATGTGGACAAATTCGCAATATGTTGTGCTGGATAAAAGTGAGTGTACATAAACCATACATTGGGAGGAAGACTTGTCCAACTTTACTTTACAATGGCACATTACTTCTGAAGTTGCTGAAATGTTGAGACTGCAATAAACTTACTTTGGATTGGACATTTGGTGATAAAGTGTCCTCTATTTTAATACCATTGACCTGAATGATGATTGGTGCTTTGATGGGTTCCAACAGGTGCATATGTAGGATTCTACTATCATTAGAAAAACAGGTTTAATAACTGAAGCTTTGGAAGACCTGTTATTTCATCTCCCACAAATAGGATTGAAGGATATAAACATATTAGGATCATTCAAAAAAGGGAAGGTCCATAAAAGAAACAGGGAAAATATCATAACAATTGAAAGAAAATGTGCAAGTAGTTAAAATGGTTCAGAAATGAAGGAGAAGGTAGAACTACTAAAAATTTTATGGATAACAAGTAGAGATGAGTTGGCCTAGTTGCCATACCAATGCTTAAATCATAAAATAACCATAGCATTGAATTGATTACTAATAAAATATAATTATTTCTCTTGCTAATCAAATATGGAAGATAATTAAGGATTTTCATTCAATTTCTGAATGTATTTGGTTATATATATATGTTTGTTATAATCAAATTAATCTTAAATATAATGCTAGTTTTTAAATTTTGAAACAATCTGTTGATACCCTTCATAGAGTTAAATTTTCATTGGTGAAAAGAGATAGAAGAGTTGCCCACATTTTGAATGATTATTAACAATGCATATTTAATATTTAGAGGATTGAAATATGCCAATAAACCAAGGGTTGGCAAAGGTTTTATTTATAAGTCCACATGGCAAATAGTTTAGACTTTTGGAGCCACACACAATATCTCCTTATTTTAACATCTTTGTTTTTATCATCCTTTAAAAGTACTAAAAATATTCTTATTTACAGGGCTATGCAAAATGCCTGCCTATAGGTCATATATGATTAGTATGCCATAATTTACAGAACTTTGCTTTGAAGTAATATCTATATTGCACTGACTAGCACTTACATATGATTTTAATAATGTAAAGGATTCAAAATTTTAAATGATGAGTATTCGTAATTAAGAATATTTGTTGTAGTGTCATAGAGAAGAGATGAACTCAGTAAGGGTACACTTAACTTGAAGCTTGTGTATGGTAGTTCTATGCTTATCCTCAGTAATATCTGGAATCATGATACTACCTCTTGGTCAAGAGAGGAAAAAATCTACCATCTAGATTCACATGGCCTATCTTAGCTATAAGTGGAGCATAAATGACTCCTCAGGTGCCTTGGCACCTCCTGAGACCAAAATACCTAATGTGTATCTTTTAAGGTCATGTTTTGAAGATAATGTTCATCTTATATGACTGAGTGTCTAGGCAGCTACAGCTGAAAGTCTCAGATTTCTGTTCTATGCCTTGGTTTTCTTTCTCTTGCTATTCAGTATCTTTTACAACTATTATTTATGAGTATATCTTGTGGTATCTCAAGTCCTCCTAGTTTTTCAAACTTGTGTAATTTTTATAATGTTGACTAGATACTGAGGCTCATTCATATACAGTACTTTCTTTTCTAAGCATTACAAAAATCTGCTTGATTGGATTGTGACCTAATAAAACTCATTCATCTAGTACCTAAGAGAAGTAGGGATATATCTTGAAATAGATATACTGATACTTTCCAAGTTAGAGGCCCCTGAAATCATTATTAAAAAGGAGAGAACACTAGTCTTTTAAAGAGAGGAATGGACAATGTCTGTGAGCCCAAAGGCTTCAGAGATTTTTTAAGTATATCAACCAATATTCCAATGCCCTATCTTGGGGTCCAACACATTCCCCATTAAGCTTTTGATGTTGACATAAGAGGCTCATCCAGCTTGAGAACACAAACTTCTGTCCTATAAATAGATCCTACACTTGCTATTTAGCAGTTTCTTCCCTTTTGCTTTAGAGTTTAGAGTCCCTTTATTTGCTATTAATGTTGGCAAACAATTTTCCACGGATCACTCACATGCATGACTTAAGAGTAAATCACATAATCTTTGTTCCAGATTGTGTGATGTTTGTATAGCTGCAAAATAATTATATCATAGAAGTTCCTTCACAGGAGCGAAAGTTTTGAGACTCATATCAGGCACCCCAGCCTGGAAGTCTGGCATCAGAAGGAGGAGATCCCTGCTGAGAATCTGACTTTGAAGCCTGCAGGGTTTGATCACGGGTATTCCATAGGACTGGGAGAAAAAGAAACTCCATTTTTGGAGGGTGCATGCAAGGTTTCATGTGTACCAGGACCCAGAAAAAAAATCAGTGTCCTCATACCAAACTTGGCCAGACCTAGTTGCTAGTACTGGAGGGCCCCATGGGGAAGAAGGGGATGGCTATGGCTCACTGAGAGGACAAAAAGATTGACTGATATTGGTAGTTCTGGGGAGTACTCATTGGCATAAGCTCTCTTGGAAGCTGCCATTTTCTCATCAAGACCAGCCTGTAGGCTCAAATGCTAGGAAACCTCAGGCCAAAAAACAAACATGATGGGAACACAGCCCCACCCATCAGCAGACAGGCTGTCTAAAGTCTTCCTGAGCCTACATCTACCCACTAAACACACTACTTGACACTATCTTGATTTCTCAAAACAAACTCTGCAGGCAAGAAGGGAGTGACATAATATATTGAAAGTGATGAAAAGGAAAAATATACAACTTAGAACACACTGCACAGCAAGGTTCTCAATCAGATTTGACTGAACAATCAAAAACTTTACAGACAAGGAAAAAACTAACAGAATTCAGCACAACTTGAGAAGCATTGCAACAAATTCTAAAGAAAAATAGAAAAGGCACAACTACAAACAGAAAATTATAAATGGAAAAGCTCGCCAGTAAAAGCAAACATAGCATAAGGATAGGACTCATTCACACACAAATATGACATCAAAACCAGTGACTGTGAGAAGAGTTCAAATGCAGAATATTAGAAATGCATGTGAAATTAAATAACCAGCAATGGAAAATAATTTTGTTTATATATAGACTGCTATACAAAACCTCACGGGAAACACAAACCAAAAATCTACAATAAATACACATATGAAAATGAAAAAAGAAATCCAAACACAACATTAAAGGTAGTCATCAAATCAGAGGACAAAAGAACAGAAGAGGAAGGGGAAAGAAAAAGACCTACAAAATCAGATCCAAAACAATTAACAAAATAATAATAAAAACATACATGCTGATAATTACCATAAACACAAACAAATAAAAGGCTCCAACCAAAAGATGTAGACTGTATGAATGGATTAAAAAAAAAAAAAAAAACAAGACCTGTAATATATACTCTCTACAAGAGACCAACTTTAGACTAGGGAGATACCCAGATTGAAAGTGAGGGGATGGAAAACAGGATTCCATGCAAATGAAAATCAACACAAGGATGGGGTAGTGTTACTCATCAGACAAAAGAGATGTAAAAAAGACTGGTAACAAAAAAGAAGAAACCTACATAATGATGACTCCAAGAAGATGTAACAGTTGTAAATAAATATGCACACAACATAGGAGCACCTCTATATATACAAGGCAAATATTGACAGACATAAAATAAGTGACAATAATAATGGGGACTTTTAACACTCCACTCTCATCAATGGACAGATCATCTGGACAGAAATCAATAACGTATCACAGGCCTTAAACAACACAGTGGGCCAGGAGAACTTAATTGATATTTATAGATCATTCTATCTAAAAGGAACAGAATATATATTTTTCTCAAATGAATATGGAACATTTTCCATGGTTGATTACATGCTGGGCCACAAAGCAAGCATTAGTAAATTTTAAAAAATTAAAATCACATCAAGCATCTTTTCTGACCATGATGTTATGAGATTAAAAATCAACTACAAAAAAAAAAAAAAACTGTAAAAAATACAAACACATGGAGGCTAAACAAAGCTACTAAACAACCAATAAATCACTTAAGAAATCATAGAGGAAATTAAAAAATACATAGAGAAGAATAAAAATGAAAACATGATGATACAATACATATGGACACAGCAAAATCAGTTCTAAGACATTTATAGCAATAAAAGTTTACCTTAGGAAACAAGGACTTCACTGGTGGCTCAGATGGTAAAGCGTCTGCCTACGGTATGGGAGACCTGAGTTCAATCCCTGGGTCAGGAAGATCCTCTGGAGAAGGAAATGGCAACCCACTCCAGTATTCTTGCCTGAAAAATCCCATGGACAGAGGAGCGTAGTAGGCTACAGTCAATGGGATCGCAAAGAGTTGGACACGACAGCGACTTCACACTTTAGGAAACAAGGAAAATCTCAAAAAAAAAAAAAAAAACAGCCTAATTTTACCCTTAAAGCAACTAGAGAGAGAAGAACAAAACAAACCCAAAGTTAGTAGAAGAGTAGAACAAAAATAAATAAAATACAGATGAATAAAATGTTAGAAAAGATGGATGAGACCAAAAGCTGGTTCTTTGAAAAGACAGAAAAAAATTGATAAATCTTTAGACAGACTCATCAAGAAAAAAAAAGGGAGAGCCCTCAGATCAATAAAATTAGGAATGAAAAAGAAGTTACAATGGACAACATAGAAATACAAATAATCATATGAGACTACCACAAGCATCTATATGCCAATAAAAGGGACAACCTAGGAGAAATGGACAGTTTCTTAGAAAGGTATAATCTCCTGAACTGAACCAGGAAGAAATGGAAAGTATGAACAGACCAATTACAATTGATGAAATTGAATCGAATCTGGGTCTCCTGCATTGCAGGTGGATTCTTTACTGACTGAGCCACCAGAAAAGCAAAAAGTGGAAATAGTGACGTATTTTATTTTCTTGGGCTCCATAATGACTGCAGATGGTGAGTGCAGCCGTGAGATTAAAAGATGCTTGCTCCTTGGAAGGAAAGATATGACAAACCTAGACAGCATAGTAAAAAGGCAGAGACATCACTTTGCTGACGAAGGTCTGTATAGTCAAAGCTATGGTTCCAGTAGTCATGTGTGGATGTATGAGATGGACCATAAAGAAGGCTGAGTGACAAAGAATTGATGCTTTTGAATTGTGGTGCTGGAGAAGACTCTTGACAGTCCCATGGATAACAAGTAGATCAAACCAGTTAATCCTAAAATAAATCAACCCTGAATATTCATTGGAAGGACTGATGATGAAACTCCAATATTTTGGCCACCTGATGTAAGGAGCCAACTTGTTGGGAAAAGATCTTGATGCTGGAAATGATTGAGGATAGAAGGATAAGGGGGTGACAGAGGATGAGATGGATGGCATCATTGACTCAATAGACATGAGTTTGAGCAAACTCCAAGAGATAGTGAAGGACAAGGAAGCCTGGGGCACTGAAGTCCATGGGGATGCAGAGTCAGACACAATTTATCGACTAAATAACAACAATTCTCTAGCACCATATACAAAAATAATCTCAAAATGAATTAAATACCTAAATGTAACACCTGATACTATGAAACTCTTAGAGGAAAACATAGAATGGTCAACATAAATCATAGAAATATCATTTTTGATCTGTCTCCTATAATAATGGAAATAAAAACAAAAACAAGAAAATGAGAACTAATTAAACTGAAATCTGTTGTATAGCAAAGTAAACCATAATCAAAATGAAACAACAGCCCTCAGAATGGGAGAAAATACATTTGTAAACAATTTGACTGACGTATTATCTCCAAAATATACAAACACCTCACAAAGGTCAATGTCAAAAAAACGAACAACCCAGTCAAAAAATGAGCAGAAGACCTAAACGGACATTTCCCCAAAGAGGACATACGGATGACCAAGAGGTACATGAAAAGGTGCTCACTATAGCTAATTATTGTTGTTGTTAATTATTAGAGAAATGCATATCAAATTATTAATAGAGAAATGCATATCAAAACTACAATGAGACAGCACCTCTCAGAATGGCCAACATCAAAAATCTACTAACAATAAATTTTGGAGAGGGTATGAAGAAAAGGGAATCCTCTTACACTGTTGTTGGGAATATAAATTGGTACAGCCAATATGAAGAACATTAGGGAGGTTCCTTAAAAAACTAAAAATAGAGCTAGCATTTGATTGAGCAATCCCACTCCTGTGCATATATCCTGTGAAATCCATAGTTCAAAAGAATGCATGTCAGTGCTGATTACAATAGCCAAGACATAGAGGCAACCTAAATGTCCACTGACAGATGAATGGATAATGAAAATGTCATACATAATGGAATATTAATCAACCATTAAAAATAATGAAATAATGCCATTGCCACAACGTAGACAGATCTGGGAATAATCATATTAAGTAAAGTAAATCAGAGAAAGAGGATTATCATATAATATTGCTTATATGCAGAATCTAAAAGAAAAAAATACAAATGCACTTATTTTAAAAAGTACAGACAGACACAGATTTAGAAAACTAATCTATATTTAGCAGGGCAGAATGGTAGGGGGATGGTTGATGGAGGGATAAATTCGGAATTTGGTATTGACATATACAGACTATTATATTTAAAGTAGATAACCAACAAGAACTTACTGTAGCACAGGTAACTCTACTCAATATTGTGTAATAACCTAAATAGGAAAAATATTTGAAAAAGAATACATAGCTTCTTTGGTGGCTCAGACGATAAAGCGTCTGCCTGCAAAGTGGGAGACCCGGGTTCAATCCCTGAATCAGGAAGATCCTCTGGAGAAGGAAATGGCAACCCACTCCAGTATTCTTGCCTGGAAAATCCCACGGATGGAGCCTGGTAGACTACAGTCCATGGGGTCACAAAGAGTCGGAAACGACTGAATGACTTAACTTCACATATTTGTATACATAAAACTGAATCACTGTGGTACATCTGAAACTAACATAACGTTATTAATCTAGGCAAATAACCCACTCCAGTATTCTTGCCTGGAGAATCCCAGGAACAGAGGAGCCTGGTGGGCTGCTGTCTATGGGGTCGCACAGAGGCAGACACAACTGAAGTGACTTAGCAGCAGCAGCAGCAGCAGTTCAGTTCAGCTGCTCAGTCGTGTCCGACTCTTTGTGACCCCATGAATCACAGCACGCCAGGCCTCCCTGTTCATTACTAACTGCCGGAGTTCACTCAAACTCAACGTCTATCGAGTCAGTGATGCCATTCAGCCATCTCATCCTCTGTCATCCCCTTTTTCTCCTGCCCCCAATCCCTCCCAGCATCAGAATCTTTTCCAATGAGTCAACTCTTCGCATGAGGTGGCCAAAGTACTGGAGTTTCAGCTTTAGCATCATTCCTTCCAAAGAACACCCAGGACCGATCTCCTTTAGAATGGACTGGTTGGATCTCCTTGCAGTCCAAGGGACTCTCAAGAGTCTTCTCCAACACCATAGTTCAAAAGCATGAATTCTTCAGTGCTCAGCAGCAGCATACACCAATATAAAATAAAAATTTTTTTAAAAACACAATAAACCATAGGGTAAAACCTTAGACTCCTTCGAGTTCTTAATACTGAAGAAGCCCTCTGGGCTTCACCTTTAGCTTTCAATTGTTGATTTATCACACTAATCCTTTATCTTTACTCAATAAACATGCTTCCCCTAGGAACTGTTAACATTGTTTTGTTTACCTTTGTATACAGAGACTTGGACGGATCCTAGAATATAGCAGACGTTCAAAATATTGTATAATGAATGTATAAATAAGATTATTATATTGATTCATACTGGAATTAAGAATCTTTTGCACATATACAACAGTATAACAGGAATATGAACAGTGTTTTTTTAATCTCCTTGAAAAAAGTATGAAAAACTGAACAATGAAATCAGAGATTTGGAAGGACACAATTTGACATCCTGCTTTAACCATCTTCCTCACTGCATACCAGAAGTTAGCTGGCCTATATGAAGTCTTCAGGTATAAATAATAAGGATGAAGCAAAATTGCTTGGCTATTGCATTAAATCTCTCCAGAGAAAACACAAATAGCATGTATGTATACAAAAAGAATGGAGAAGGCAATAGCATCCCACTCTAGTACTCTTGCCTGGAAAATCCCATGGACAGAGGAGCCTGGTGGGCTGCAGTCCATGGGGTCACTAAGAGTCAGACACGACTGAGCGACTTCATTTTCACTTTTCACTTTCATGCACTGGAGAAGGAAATGGCAATCCACTCTAGTGTTCTTGCCTGGAGAATCCCAGGGACGGTGGAGCCTGGTGGGCTGCCGTCTGTGGGGTCACACACAGTCGGACATAACTGAAGCAACTTAGCAGCAGCAGCAGCATACAAAAAGAAAATGATTTATTACAAGGAATTAGCTCACATGATTATGAGACTGACAAAACCCAAGACCTGCGGAGTAAATCAGCAATCTGGAAACAAGACAAATGCTAATGTTGTAGCTTGAAGGCCTGAGAACCAGAACTGACAATATAGTTTCGGTGGTCTAAAGGCCACAGGCTCAGTACCAAGAAAGAGCCAGTGTTTCAGTTTAGTGTGAAAGCAGGAAAAAGCCAGTGTCTCAGATTGAAGGCAGTCAGGTAGAAAAGATTCTCTTACACAGAGAAAGGCAGCTTTTTTTTCTATTCAGGCTTTCAACTGATTAGATGAAACTCATCCACATTAATGAGGGCAATTTTCACTCAGTCCACCAGTGTAGGTGCTAATCTCACCCAAAAACATCCTTATAGAAATACCCTGAATACTATTTTGCCAAATATCTGGGCACTTGTGGTGACATCAAGCTGATATACAAGATAAACCATCATGGCTTACCTGTTTCGTTCTAGACATTCAGGGAACAGAATTAGGCATGAATGAAAAGAAAAGTACATCTTGTACACTTATATCTTTTCAAACATTATGAAAGCAAGGTCTAGAACAAAGACTACCAGTTTCAGAAAGACTTCCTGGACCACAAAGGATAGATTCAGGTTTTTATCTGTAGGACTAAACATACTATTTGAATAAAACCATCTTTTTGAAAATCCTTTGCAAAATTTTACCTTTTAATTCTCAGTCTTTGAGGAATAGATTATGAGACTGAATATTAGTTTATGAGACTGAGTATTAGTTTGTTTTTATTTTCTGTTTTTTTTAAATATTCTTATATAAAGCAAAGTTTGCTGTACATAGCAATTCACCAGTAAATACTTATTAATAGATGAAGATATAGGGGCTTCCCAGGTTGCTCAGTGGTAAGGAATCTACCTGTCAATGCAGGAGACACAGGGGACGTGGGTTCAATCCTTGGAAGAAGAAATGGAAACCCACTCCAGTATTCTTGCCTGGACAGAGAAGTTTGGCAGGCTGTAGTCCATAGGGTCACAAAGAGTCAGAAATGACAGGATGAGCACAAGATGAAAGTATAATTGTAACTAAACATTCTTGTACAAATAATAGAGAAGCAAGTAAGAAAGATAACATGATGGTGGTATTTCATCTTACAGCAGAAGAGGGTAGAATCTAAAGACTCATTTAATAGTAAAATAATGTACTAGAATTCAAGTGTATTTAAACACTAGTTTCAAGTCTTTTCAATGCCATTTCACCTTTATTTTGGAATAGGTTTGTAATATTATATGGCACAGGATAGGCCAAAGCTACCATTTCTGTTTAACTCACTCTTGGTAAGTAAGTATGTATTCTGCCTCTCACAAATATCTCTTTGAAGATACATCATTCACAAGCCTGACATAACAATCAAACCGAGGGTGGAAAATACAAGCACTCTTGTTTCAGATACTTTTAACAACACTTAGAAAGAAAGGTGCATTGTACAGTTCACACTATTCAAAGATGAAGGTCACTGAGGGCTTACACTTGCATAGTGTGAAACTCAAGCAACAGATTTCGTGTGACTGAATACAGTGTAAATATGGTATGTACTTATATAGGTAGGATAGTTGAGAAAAAGAAGTCTGCATAAAAAGTGACAGTGCTTAAATTTATATTTTATAAACTTTTAGTAAAACTAATAAAAGGGAAAAAACTAGCTTCTCTTTAAAATACAAATTTCATATAACACAGTGGTTTTAAAAAATACTGTTTACATATGTTTAAAAGTTGTCTTTTTATTCAAAGCATTTCTGAAGTGGACATTTTCTTTACCCTCCTTAGCTGACAAGAGAATATGCCTTCAGTCAGTTAGAGTATATAAAACACCCTCCAGAGAATTCCCTGGCAGTGGAGTGGTTGGGATTCCATGCTTCCACTGCAAGGTCAGGGAGATAAGGTCCCACAAGTCATGTGGTATGGCAAAAAAAAAGCCAAATAAAAACCCAAGTATTTGAGGTGATAGCAAAAGAAAAACATTTAAGAACTCCTATTCCAAGGCATCCTGGCTACTAAAACAAAAGAGTGACCTTATTAAGACTTTAGACAAACACAATAGCATCTTCCTTTAAGATCTAAAGATCACAATTAGAAAAAAAAAAAAACCCACTATCCATTTATTGACTGAAAAAGTAAAAACCATAGTAAATCTCCTAAAAGCAAAGATAGAACTTTATTTAACATAGACCCTAAAAATTATGCAGTTTATTTCAGGTTATCTGATACATATATTCTTAATTTTGTTTCCTTTCCCTATAAGCACCTAAACATGTGTGAGATTTGGGCAATCTGTTTTTTGTTTGTTTGTTTGTTTGTTTTCAATTATAAAGGGTTTTTTTTGTTCTGCTGTTGAAGAAAAGGTTATTTCTAAAATTGTGTTCCTTTTTTCCTATCATTGTATAAAATGATACATAAATTAATACAATAATTATAATATATAAACCAGATGTGTATAAGAGAC